>CM017444.1:19496490-20077839 GCA_007726485.1 Eragrostis curvula | reverse complement strand
TGAACAGTGTGAGGCACGATGGCGAGAGGAAGAAGAGGAGTTGCGGTTGCGGCGAGACCTAATATTATACGCGGATGATTCAAATCTGACTGTCCAAAACGCCCAGTCTATCTCTGCGCCTCAGATTTACTAACCGTTTAGCTTCTCCTATACGCTAGGGCTGCTAACGGGCGGGAAATTTGGAACCCTAAGAATTACTCGGCCAAATTACTCGGAAAACAGGCAGGAACAGTTCGGCTTCTCAAAGGAAGATCACTCGGATTCTGCGTTTTTCAGTTGACTTACAACATGACTCAGTTACATCAGAAATTGAGTCTCTTTATTTCACTGAAAATAAAATGCAACACAATGCAAACAAGACGCTTCACCAAAAGGTGAAGATGCAGACGAACATTACAAGACAAGAACAATATGCATTACAAGAGACTCGGGCGAGCATCATTGCTCTAGCCTATTACAAGAAACCTACATCTACCCACCACGGCGGCTGCGAGTCCTGTGAGCAACACAGGATGGTTTGGCGAGGAGATCTTTACGCCCTGGCAGGTACCTCCTGCGCGGTTCACCTTCGTCCTCTTCCCCGGACGAGATGGCGATGAACTCCGGCAGTGCTGGGGCCTCCGCTGGAGGATGAATCACCGCGAGTGGAGGCTCGTTGAGCACTTCAACCATCTCCAAGGGTACAGGAGCAGGCGCTGGAACTACAGGTGGTGCTGGGGCTGGAGCTGTTGGAGCTGTTGGAGGCGGCGGCATGTCGCCCGGAGCTGATGACGCTGCGGCGGATGAAACCCTACGCCTGGAATCCCTACGGCCAGCCATGGTCTGGTACTGGGAGAATGAGGAAGCTGCCAACACCAACACTTGGTTTTAAAGGCCCAGATGAAGAATCTGAAAGGACGAAAATGATCTGACGTTTCTGCTTCAGGATCTGAAAAGCGCCTGTCCAGATTCCTGCATCAACGACAAACTCGTTACAGTAAACTTGTGACTCGGTGGATAAGGGTGGATGACTCGGATAAAATCTAAATGTGCATTATTAGAGTAATCTCTCAGATTATTTGTATGACACTCAGCTATTTTTCTGTCTAACAGTACAGATTTCAGTCTGTGTGTTTCTAGTTCTTTTTGAGTCTGTACATAATTATACTAATTATCCACAGATTCGGGGGCTAGTCCACGTGGACTCACTTGCGTGAGTTCCACGAAAATTCAAAACAACTGTACTATCAGTAATCTTAATGCTTTTGGTCTCTTTTGAGTCTGCACATAATCATTCTGATTATCCGCAGACTCGGGGGCTAGTCCACGTGGACTCACTTGCGTGAGTTCCACCATTCTTTCGGCAGACTTGCCAGGCACACGGGTTGTCTTATATCCTTGACAATTTAAGTCGGATAGTACCTAGAATTTATCCTCTTCTGAATCTCAATTGTTTTCGTTGAGATACAGCTTGGGGCTACGGGTTGTAATCATCCCTGGCTGATTAGCTGGATGGACCTAGACACCAGCTCGGAATGAGAAGTTCTTGGCTGAGACTCATTGTGACTTCCTGTTCTAATTGCCTTGTGCGCAGGAAAGTATGAGTTCCTTATATAATGAATGCTACTTTTTAACACATCAGTATGATGCACTGATCGTATATTCATTCACTCGGATCAAGATCTTATTTCTTGGTTCAGCTTACTTTGAGTTACTATACAATTCTACGAATTACACAGTAACTCGGGGGGCTACATCAGTATGATGCACTGATCGTGCATTCATAATTTTCAAATTTGTAGACATGCCTTTTTCAAGGCCTAGGCCGACTCAGTCAGTTGGATACTATTCACATAGTATGCTTTCAGCCCTAGCCGACAGATTCGGATGTTGAATTTATTTTCACTCGGATCAAGATCTTATTTCTTGGTTCAGCTTACTTTGAGTTACTATACAATTCTACGAATTACACAGTAACTCGGGGGCTACATCAGTATGATGCACTGATCGTGCATTCATCATTTTCAACTTTGTAGGCATGCTTTTCAGCCTAGGCCGACTCAGTCAGTTGGGTACTATTTACATAGTATTCAGCCCTAGCCGACAAACTCGGATGCTGACTTTATTCAAATCTCCTCTATGAACTTAATCAGCTCTGAAAGCTGAATGTTGTTCTATACACGGCATTTACATACAAACTTGCTTCAACAAGCATTTATCCAATTTTTCTGATATCATTCAGAGTTGAGTGCCAACTGACAGCATGCCTAATTCAAGGCCCTGTTGGCCTTGGTCCACCCGAGGTCAAGTATCTCAAACTTGATTCAGGTCAAGTTCTTTTTAATTTCTCAATATCACTTGAGATCAATTCCTACATGGAGAGAAAACTAGTCGGAAGCAATTCACTGGATCAATCAAAAAGCACTTGGGGGCTACTGTCGTTACCATGACCCCCGGGTACCCTCAAGTCCAAAGGGCCGAGTAACCTGACAAGGGTAGTCGGACCAGCCCAGAAGAAACCGAGTAGCCCACGATACAAGATGGAAGGTTCTACTACTCGGCTGGACATTGGAAAGGCTTCTTGCCTTGTACTCCAAGTATTTCCATGATGTAACCGACTAAGACTCTTTCCATGTAACCCTGTACCCCTGACTATATAAGGCGGGCAGGGATCTCCTCTCAAACATATACAATCAATACCACGACATACAGGACGTAGGGTTTTTATCCCCCGGGAGGCCCGTACCTGTCTAAACTCCTTGTTTCGTGTTCACCATCGTATTCTTGATTCCTTCGCCCCTAGTTAAAATCTATCGAGGCCCTATAACCTCGACACGGTGTAGCTGTAATGCTGATTTAATAGCAGTGCATGATGCGCATGAGGCATAAAGCTCAATCGTGGAGAATTTTAAGCCATGAATATAATGGTGCCGATGGAGATAAAGGAACAATAGTAGTGGGGACTTAATGAGAATAATAGATAGCCATAAGAGAGCCATTATGTTGCCTGCTCTGTTTTCCTTGCTAGATATAAAGAAGGCATGGCTGGCAAAGAAATGATCCAACGCTAAGGAGAAAATGAATCACAGTGATCAAACGGCTGAAAATAATTGTGATGATGTGGCTTCACCAGAGAAGAGAGAAATAGCAATTAAGGACCTTTAGTTGGTTGCACTTATAAAGAAAATGATTCATGAACTGATACACTACTCACTGCAGTTATTGGATTTTTGCAGCAAAGTTGACATTAGATTCCCTTATCCGATCCAGTTCAAGCGTGATTAGGGGATGGACACTGGTTTCAGATTTAGGAACGTGTGGAAATCTGCAGATGTACAGATGACAGCATATCCTCAGGTATATTGGACGCATTGTCGAACCCCACGGCTTTTTTATGGAACCTCTGTGATGTGCAAATCCTACTACAAGATATTGGTTAGTACTTTCCTGGTTTTGTTCAATATTGCGCAGTTGCGCTGCTTGTTGATCTATTTTGTTTTTTTCCCCTCTCTCGTAAGTGCATTTGTAGGGAGGAAATGTCTTGACATTGTTCGATCTAATTTCTGCAGCAATGCTCGCATCCAGTACAAACTAGGCCATTGCTTGCAGAATGAGAGAGGGCCGGGTTAATGGTAATTAGAATGAAGCTTTAAATTATTCAGTTTTGTCAAAGACCTGCAGTTTGCAAAATATGTCTAAACTATGCATCTATCAAATCTCTTACTAACTAGATGAAGAAATTGAACTCTATTATTGTAAATTCCTTGAACGAACCTGAATATAGTTCACTGGATATATACAGTGCCATCAAATGGAATTACTTGAAATTTTCATCTCTAACTAACATCATGAATTTTGTACAGATGTTAATTTATTTTAATATAGTGCGTTTGTACAGAATTTCAGTGATTCAAGTGTTCCATGATCGATGTGTAACTTCTCTTGCTTATCTTTTTTTTCCAGGCATCTCTTGCTTATCAATTGTGGGTGATAAAGCTTCACATTGTTTTGTTGGAAGGCAGTTGATTGGTTGAATTAAATTTGCTGTTTGGCTTCTTAAATATTAGAAACATGTAGAAGCAAGAGACTACAATGATTTTTGCCGCCATTCAGGATAATCTCTTCTATCCATGCGGCCATTATATAAAGAAGTTGTCAAGGTGATGCATGCTCTTAAGTTGTCCATGATCTCATCATTTTCTATTGATATATATAGATGCCTTTGTTTCGGGTTCTGTATGCTGGCCAGATTCATTTATATCAATCTCCTTATTTTCTCACTGTATGAACATGAAAAATAAATTGAGATGTGCAAGTAAATTTTTGGTGTGCTGCTGAAGCCTAGCTAGCGCAATAGCCTTTAGTGGCAGATTTCACAAGTGAATGTGATTACCAGATCCATGTGATGTGAAATCCTTTGTATGCATTCTAAACTATATATTGATCGAAATTATATGGTGCTAATGCACTGGTTGGCCAGCTTCCTTGAGGTTTTCTGGGGGGTTGGGGGGGGGGGGGGGGGGGGGGGGGGATGGGGATGTACAATACCAGGAATTTTTCTCTTCTTGTAGTGAATGTAATGGAACACGATTCTTGTCAATGTAGAATATATGCAACCACTCGTATATTTTTACCGTCGAATCTTAATCAGAAAAGTTAGTGGAAGCACTTCTTGTCTGTTGCTGACTGTAAAATAATATGTGGTCATGATTCATATGCGTATGCATATCATGTGACCTGTGTTTTTTTCCTTGCAAACGCCGGCAACATTGTTTAGTGCTTGCAAGGTAACATATTTGTCTAACATATTTTATCTCTACTAGGTTATGGCTGAGGGGTAACAACTGTTTTTACAATGTTCTGTCAAAACCTTGGACATATTTGACTCTAATGAAATTATATTTCCTCAAAGGTTTTACGATAATATCTACCTGAATAAATTGTAAATAATATCAGCCTAATTTTAATTTGTATGCTGAGACGTGTGTTTTGATTTGTGCGGTTGATCATGAGTCTTTCCACTTCTCATCGTGTTGCTATCTGATCGAGTCTGATGTGTTTGGTGAACAAAAATGATACGTGCCATCATTTTATGCATTTGCATCTTCCATCACATCCATGTCTAAAATATTGAAATTTCAAATAAATTCCATGTATGAAATTAGAGTTTCAATTTATGTTGTAAAGATCCTGCCAAGTGATGCATTTTCTTTATCCCGTGCGTGGCGCACGTGCATCGGTACTAGTTTTAAGCTGGTAGCTAAGTTAGAACTCCATCGTCCATCCTATGTACAACCATTCCTGCCAACTAGGATATCCTGAGGCTTGGGATCTGGGTGGTGTGGGATCAATTATATGATGTGTCTTATAGCATCAGTAATATATACCTACAGATGCCAATGAACATGGATGGTCGTCCTATTTGTTTAGAGGGAGAAAATAAATTCATCGAACTGTTCCATTCCCATTACTGCATATACCAGTTGTCGTCTTTTTCATTTTTCCAAATAGAAGAGTTTGTGTGCCTTTGATTGTCTCATAATAGCTCATGAGGCTCCTATTTTCCTTTGCATCAAAATGTGATGAACAGTCCATAGCAGTGTAACCGTACCAAAAAAATATTGTTCGGAATGTGACACTGCCAGAACTGGATGTTTAGTAACAGCCAAAAACTCGATCCACGAGGTTTGAAGAAAGCTAGAGAAGTTTATTGGCAAGCCAAAGTGAGATTGTAGGCATCATGCGGATGGATGCACAACATTTTTCCATACACAACAGAAAAATAATTGGAGAGATCTTACTATAAAACATCCAGTTAAAAATTTACAGAGACGATCGATATGTGGAGCCATGAAGTAATGCATCGGCATATGATTCACAAAACAATAAATGTGGAAGCATTACTTCATGGCTCCAGGACATTAGCACAGCCTCAGCTACATGGCTCCAGGACTAGTAAAGCCTCATATGAACTATATAACCAAACTAATGCATCAGAGTCCCAATTAACAATTTTGACGATGTGTGCTAGACAAAAACATTAGTATTCTGCCTACATTTCAGGATCGATGAGAATGGAAGGCATAAGAGAAATATCGGCTTCTCTGATGCTTTATCATTCAGGATGGGCGCTACGAGCAAAGTCAAAACTCCCACGTCTCTCCGATCAACAGCGTGTCCTGGTAACCACGAGATTCTGGGATAGCGGTCGTTGTGTGCGACTATCAAATTCTTCCACGCCGATCAATGCATGCATAGTTGACCTAGTAATCTGCATGGTAAGAAAGCAATACATATCGCATTGTCAAGACCATTGCTACATCTTAACATATGTTTTTTTTTTTTTTTTTTTTGCGAATGACATCTTAACATATGTAATTCCTAGTCATTACTTTTCCTCTCTGATCATATAGTTTCATCTTATCTATTAAACTCAATCAGGGTCCTCATCCTGTTTCTCTCAAGAAACTTATCTATTTGACACTAAACTTGAACCTTCAACATACTAATTTATCATAATTTCAGATAAGAAAACACACAATGATACCCAACAGCATTGTACATACAAATATGATCAATAACGAAGGATGGATGTTATAGAATCAATGGGCTACCTACGAATGTAGTGGCTTATCTGAGAACACACTGATAGTGGACACCCTATGGTTCTCACAAAAGAAAGAAAAAAAACGCCCCTTGCCATGTGCTATCTTTTGAGAAGATGACACCCTTGACGGGCAGGCATTTGGTCTTTTTTTCTAAAACCATAATAGCAATCACCTTAGTTTGAAATATGTCAATAAAATGGTGAAGATATATGCACCTACTAACTAGTTAATGCATTTAGGAGGCCTTTTATGACTACACATCGTTCAGTCATCACTTGACTTGATCCATCATCGCCTATTAATATCCTATACTATGTACGTATTTGGAAGCAGAAACCATCTAAAATGGAGGAGCAAGAGACAGTTTAAAGCAATGCTTTTCCTCTTAACAATATTTCTTGTTGTGATAGGAATAGGAGGCGTTAAGGAAAAGTTGGCTGTGCGGCCTTATGGCATTAGCTAGATGCTAGAGTTGACTTGGGTTAAACAAGTATAGACTACAAGGAACACCCAGCCCGGGCGCAGCGATCAGAGTCATTTCGGTGTCTCAGTCGCTGCTAATGATTCTTAAGATGCATAAGGCAAAAGACAAAAAGAGAGAGAATGCGCTAGATCAGTTTCAGTCGGTCCCAGATATGAGGCATGTGAGGTGGCTCAAAGGACCATTGTTTTCCATGTCTTCTAACTC
This sequence comes from Eragrostis curvula, assembly GCA_007726485.1. Lineage (NCBI taxonomy): Eukaryota > Viridiplantae > Streptophyta > Magnoliopsida > Poales > Poaceae > Eragrostis > Eragrostis curvula. Next base: position 20,070,564 of record CM017444.1, on the reverse strand, counting down.
CAATCCCACTCTTATTTCTTGCCATCTCCGAGCTATGTTGCACTGCAATGGGCGAGTTCCTTGGCGTCCGCCACCTTGGGCGAGTTCCTTCACGGCGGCAGGCATTTGCTCATAGCAGCCACTAGTCAGCCTTTAGTGCCCCAAGGTGTGCGCCGGAAGTTCATGAAACATGTATGCGCTGCTGCGGGGTGAGATCTGCAGGTGGCTAGCCTTCGCTAACCGCAGCAGCAAGCTCACAGCAGCCACCCATTGCCCTTGGAGCCCATAAGATCTTTTTTTTTTTGAACCTCGAGCCATAAGATCTGCGACGACCCATACGAGCTCATGGCTGTGAGGGTATACGAGGTCGGGGGAGAGGGCGGCGAGGCGCGTGGTGGAACCCCATCCCTATGAGTGTTTCACCAGGAATAAATGGCGCCAGGAGCTACATAAACAAGAACCGGCGTGCCAGAACCATTGGAGATCTCCTCATTGGCTGAAGGTGTGTACTGACCTGTTAGGTTCTATATACCGTCATGGATTCATCTTACGCACACCGGTAAATCACTTATGTTCCTTGCAACATCTGTTCCTTCCATCCAAAGCATCGATTACACCATCAACGGTCCAAGCCATCCCGTATAGCTCCCGTATGTTGTCTGTGGCTGACTGCTTTTCTTGTGAGGCAGTGTGCGGTCGGGTGAAGTGAGATGGGTGGGATGGGTGGGATCGGACAGGATGTGGGCCAGAGCTTTGAATAATGCCGGTTGGATAGCAGCTGGAGCATGTTCTCTTGCCCTTTGGAAAGGGCCAAGAGGCAGGCAGGCGGGCGGCCCACTGGATGACACATGTACTCCTATGAGTATACCGTTCAAGCCAACAGTTGTAAAGCCCGCCCACACAATTCAAATTTCAAATCTGACACTTGATATTTTGAAGTAGAGAATGAATTATCCCCAAAAATGCTCCATTCTAGATGAAAAAAATAACTATGGTTCAGAGAAAAAAATAATGGTACATCGTTTCCACCTCTCTAAATTTTAGACCTCTAAAATGAAAGAGAATCTTGTCATTTAGGAGCATTAAATAAAATTTAATGACAAAACCTTTTTGACAGATGAATGCTCATTTCGAGACGAATCTAATGAGTCTAATTAATCTATGTTTTGCTACAGTGATGCTACAGTAACTATCATCTAATCACGGCTTAATTACTCTAATTAGATTCGTCTCGCGAATTAGACCCGGGGTTCTGCAGTTAGTTTTGTAATTAACCTTTATTTAATACTTCTAAATAACAAGATTCTCTTTGATGTGACCCCTCTAAAATTTAGACCTCTGGAAACGAACACCCCCTTATACACTTTTCCATGGTTGAAAATCTATGTTGTACTCAAATTTTCGGTTAACTGGACGTTCTGAACCAGTTCCATCTTCACATTTATTCAAAAATCTGGATAACTGGTTGTTTTCAACCTGTTCCCCTCACATTTATTCAACAAACATATACAACAGAATATTCCGAAATTCCTTCAATGTAATTCGCATCTACTACACTTGAACTAGCATCCTCAATCAAAATTTCTGCCTACCAGATAAATAAAAATAACAGGTACATGTACAACATGAAATTTTAAATTTCCTCAATGAAATTCGTCTGTACTTCTAAATCGCTATGTACATCAACATGAATTGAGAACAATACCACTTTTTCCAATCTTAGCACGTACAAATGAAATATCAAGAACACAAGGAAATCTTTGCTGCATGTGTTCCTTTCCTCAGTTACCTAACAACCCCACAAAAAATATAATGAATATTCAAATCTCTTTTATTTGCACTTCACTGGTACACTTGTTTCACAATTAACAATTTCAAGAAAAATGAACCTCCACGAGCAAGACAAAGTACAAACTTTTTTTTTGGGCCAGCAAATCACCAAGCCACATGCAAATTAAAATGAGGAACAACAGAACCACCCAAACCCGAGCCAAAAAAGGTGATACATCTTTCTTCAAGAACAAGAACAAATCCTGTACTCATCCGCCGCGCATAATCAAATTTTAAACAATTCAAAGAAGCACCAAAATTGAACTAATACAATACTGTCGGACCCTATTTCTGGAATCCACGTGTTTACCGTACCAATTCCTGGATCAGTAGTTGGTACACACAAACAAAGTGTTCCATTGCACATACACGAGTAGATATTACATACCATAAGGTTCAGAACATAGTCTTAAGTTACAAACCAGATAGAGGCTAGCATGCTAGCCAGGAAACAACAAATTTGGAAGGGAAATACTAAAAAACATAAACACAAACACCACAGGCAAACTTGAGCAGATGTTGACCCTACTCGTCATTATCGTCACCAAAGTCTTCTTCTTCTTCCACTGAAGGGATTGCAGCAAGAGTGAGTACATAAGGTACTCAACAAGCTCTACTCTACTCAAGGGTATGTATACATGCACATTTGGTCTTAGAAAGGAAAAAGGCTATATGGTTCATTTGCAGTAAATGACTTTTATGCATGGTTCATCAGTCAAGGATCATAGATGAAAACATAGAAGATTTATAGTCATACTTTAGTTGGTTGGCCCTAGGGGAGAATGATTCGATCCCGCCGGTTTCCAAGTTTTAGTTGGGCCTTCTGACCTCAATGGTCATATCAACCCGGCACTCATGCCAACACTTCCAAAACATGGGCGTCTATACACCCACTCACACGCCAAGAAATAAGAAGGTGGCTAATCAATGTAAGCTCATAAAATAGATGTGCCATATGCCGTGGCAACATTCAATCGATTGAATTTTACTCTGCAGAGTAATTTCTACATCTTTTCCCATAGGCTACGCACTCTTGCGCGGAGAGTAACATAATGCTTTAGCCATCTTCTCCGAGTAGTCCCACAAGTTCATCACGGAGGGTTGGGGCCACAAATGAAGCACGGCACTAGGATCATAATGTTCGGGGATTTCACTCCCAAATAGCTGGCAAATGAACGTTCAATATACAAGGTAACTTTCCCCAATCAATCCGCTGCTCTACTAGCCACCAGGTGAAGATTACTTACAGGAGTACCAAGAAGGTAGGAAAAGGTCCTGCCTAGGACAGGTTCCATGGTTGTACGGAAATCATTTAGTTTATAGTCATAAGAACCGGTCCTTGTATGTCCGAGCAAGCACCATATCCCACACTAGGGGCTATCACACCATCAGCAATTCACTAGTGGCCTTGCTCGTAGTCTACCCACCCCATCACCGTCACCATCATCAACAACCCCCTAGCTTGTTGCTACTGCCACCCCACATATCACACACACCACCAAACTCATTTTAACGCGTTTCTAAAAGTAATTGAGTAAAGGTGTGGCAATGTAGAAATATTGCAAGGGGTCGTGAGCATAATACTAGTAGCAAGATAATTACGCACCATTTAAATATAAGCATTAAATGACAATGTATCCTAGGGTTAACAAGGTAACGGTAAAACAAGGGTAATCAAGGACTAGATATTCATGCCCAAATACATAGCATCAATATCATTAAGCAAGTAGGACAATAGCTACTCAATCAATAAAATAACAATCAATGCATAGTAATTTAGACAGTCATAGAGGTGCATGCGAAAATAGTAGGATCAATCATGATCAAGGAATAGTAGAGCTTGGCTTCAAAGTTGGGGTCTGAATCCTCCTTGTATCCCTCGATCTCAGGTTCTTCTTTGTTCTCCTCGTGGTCTGCACGTAATAACGCTATGTAAATACTAGCATATAAATCAATAAAACAATTAAAGAACCAAATAAGAACCAAATGAAATAAAATAGATAGATCATAGGGGTTTATGGAGAATCCAAGGGTAGAAATGGGTTCTACAGGCCATTTCCTATTTTTTGGTATTTTTGGGGATTTTTCTTATATTGGAAAAGGCTTGGAATAGGTTTCTGTATACAAAAGTTGTGCCGTGCTAGCAATTTACTTTGTGTTGTGAGGCTTACAGGTGGGTCCTGGGTGTTAGTGGTCAGGGTTCACGGGCTCAAGGTGAACCGGGCCCGTGTGGGGTGCATGTGTCTGTGGTCCACTGGACCAGGTGCACGCGTGTTCGTGGCAGTGGGCTGGTGTCGCGGCGCGACAGGGTGCGCGGCGGGGGCTCGCCGGAGAGCTCGCCGCCGGCGTCTCTGCAGCTTGACGGGGGCAACCGTGTTGCCGTGGAGGTAGAGGGCAATGTGGCGGAGCTGTGGTACATGATGCGCAGATGCGGAGAGGGATGGAGCGGCGGTGGTGGCTTGCCGGAGTTGGTGCGGCAACGACGTGAAGGCGGAGATGTGCGTGCAGTGGGATTCGACGCGAACCGTGTGACTTGTGAGGTGCGCGTGAAGGTGGCGCACACGTGTGGCATCGTGTCGTAGCCAGACTCGTCGTGGCGGCTACCGGCGCCGAGCGGAGGCGGCAATGCAGGTCGGCGCTCGGTGCGCGCATGTCTGCGGCCCGGGGCTCGGTGAACGGTGGTGCCTAGGAGGTAGCTCGGGTCGGGATCTACACGATGGGCTAGGTGTTAGGGCAAGTGGAGGCTCGCCGACGATGAATCGTGCGGCGGCCGGACTTGGGAAGAAAGAGGAGTTTGTGAAATTGGAGAGCAATGGTGGTCGATTCTCACTGTGGATTGGTCGTGGGGGCGCGGTGAGTTGAGATGGAGGTCTAGGAGGGGTTAAATAGTGGCTCGGCTTGGCTGGAGGAGAGGGAATGCGGTGAGTGTGGCGAGGACGCGTGCGGGCACGGTCGGTTTGAAAAATGGAAGCAGCTGCCATCTCAGTATTTGATCGCGAGCTCGGCGCGGCGTGCAGGGATGCGCAGTGCGGCGGCAGAGCAGCGTGCATGCGAGGCATGGCAAGGGGGGTCGTGTTCACACGGTGGTGGTGCGGTTTGGTCTGCGGGCGGCGAGGCGGTGCGAGCAGGGGCGCGCAGGCTTTGCAGGAGCTCAGACGCGGAGGGTGGACTTCGCGGGCGCAGAGGCGTCACAGAGCGCTTGGCGGAGGGGCAGCGCAGCAACTCGGCGGTGCGTGGCACAGTGACGCGGCGGCGGGTGACACTGCGGGCGTGGCGAGAGGTGAACGACGACGCGCGTCGTCCACGCGGGCCGGGCTGGGCTGAACTGGTCGCGGCCGGGCCGAAGGAGGGGGTTGCGCGGCCAAGCGGGAAAGGGAGAAGGAAGGGGGGCCGGAGGAAAAGCGACCCAAGTGTGGGGAGAGGGAAAAAAAAGGTTTAAATATTTCCAGATTCGGTGAAAATCAAATAAAATTTAAATGAACTCCAAAATGGCTCAAACAAGTTCCAATAAAATTCATAAATTCAAGGCTCAAATCTAACAACCATGTTTGCAAGTCCCACTTTTATTTCCCTTCGAAAATTCCCATTTTCTATATTGTTAAGCTTAACAAGATTGAAGTTTTATTTTTTAGAAAATTGTAAATGTGATCCTAAATTCTAGGAAATGTTTCCAGAGTGATTTTTATTAAATGCATTGTTGAAATTTTGGATGTGACAAATACTCTAACAAATCTGTTTCAAATTTTCAATATGTGAAACTTTTCAAATAATTTTTGAACTTTTCCTGTACTCTACAGAAAAATTAAGTCAAAATCCAATCATGTTTGATTACAAAATAAGTTACATCTTAACCGGATCTGTACATACGTTTTCAAAAATTATTTGAACAGGATTTGACAAAATTTTGAAATTCGAACAAAGCATTGCTTGATATTTTTCGGTACTAACAGCTCCATTTCAAATCATCCAGCTGAACTTACACGAAGACAAATCATCCTGCTGTGCTCAGGAACACATGTTGCACATCAGAAAAAAATCAAAAACAATTGAGTGTCCTCAACTGTACTACTTTATTTCATTACACAAAATAAAATTGTGATCAACTAATCAATGGCACGCAAGGAACAATAACATCCGAAAGAACATGTATGTACACCAACAGTTGAAGAACAGATCAAAAAAATAATCAGCCAAAACTGATCTCTACATGTGACAATCAAGTGAAAGAACAGATGAGGAACATCTACTATGCAAGAAAAAAAAAACACTGCAGAACATCAGCTATACACGAACATGTAGCACATCAGCTATACACCAGTTCAGGCCACACCCATATGCATCGAACGTTTAAGAAAACGAAAAAAAATACAGCTTGCCCGAGGGGTCGTGCACGTAGAAGACGTTTATGGGTCACCACGTGCTCGCCGCCGTGGAGGAAGGCCAAGATCCGCCGCCGCCCCCTCGAGATCGTCTTGAGCACCACCCCCCCCCCCCCCCCCCCCCCCCCGGCGTCTCCGTTGCCTTGAGCACCACCCGCTCGCCTGGAGGTCCCCGGTGCCTCGAGGTGAACTGTACCGTCGCGCCGCCGGCCGCCGGGAACAGGTCCGGCGAGGAGAGAGAGGGAAGAGAGACCGGGAGGGGAGAGAGGGTCGGTGGGAAATGAGAGATGAGAGAGAGGAGGCGGATATTTATTTGGTACCTCACCGGTTCTTGTACCTGGGCCCACCGTAACCATACAATGCTCTGAGCGTATCCCTGCCTGGTCCAGATCTCTAGACGTGGTGTTTCAGGAATTGGACGGTCGAAACGGTGGGAACTGATTTTTAGATAAACAAACTTTTATTTCAAGGTGAAATAATGCTCTGGTCTGTACACAACGAAGATACATTTAGCTTTTATATACAAACACCGAGGTGAGCTGATACAAATCAGCTTAAAACACTTAAAAACAATGTAGACCATATCATCTAGCTCAGCTCCTATAAAATCCTATGGTATCAATCAAAACACTATTGTTGCAGCTGTATCTTCATCCTCCAAAGAAAACCTTCCTGCAGGAATGTTGTCGCTACTTAAACAATACTTCATCACTTACATCCGAACTCCGGTAGGCAAGGTCGTGTGGAGGTTGACGCCTCCCCGCGCACATGCACGGCGTTTTTGCTGCACGGTCTTCAAAATCATACAAAAGAACGAAGTCAGACTGTGTGAAGGTGAAACACCTCCCCGCGTTCAACGCGATGTTTTCGCCGCACCCACTTTCGACGTTAAAACATTCTTGTATGAACTGAAGAAACCTTGTATCATACCCAAGGTTCCGGAGCCGGTAAACTGGAAGCAAGTCCGAGCAGTCAACAAACAACTACGCCCATGGCATTGAGTGGCCTCTCCCGAACTAAGCGAGGATCTAGGCACCACAGGCCAATGTTGTTGCGGACTCCATAAGAATCGCTACCTTCATATCTTCTTCACATTGACCACCAAAATGATAACAAGGTACTGAGCTGACTCAGAGATCATACTGACAGATAACCAAAATGCAGACTTCTGATCTGCATCCCACATTTGATCTTCCGGTGCATTGTCGACCATCCAGCCGACAATCCATTGCCGCCACCCAAGCCACCCATAGGCACATATCAGGTCCCTCCAAGGAACCGGTCCGCCGCCCGTCGCCAAGCCTTGTAGATTACCGGACCTAATGGCGACGAACGGCGAAGGATGAGGCAGGAACGCGCGGCACGCATGGCAGCATTGGCACTAAGGACTCGCCTCGGCCACCCTTTGGATCGGGACGCACCGCCGCCACCGCCCGTCGCCAATCCTCGTCGGACTTGATGATGACAAACGACGATGCCGGAACGTGCGGCTGCGAATCGAGGTGGCATGCATTGCAGCGGCAACGCACCTCGGCCACCCCATGGATCGCACCTCGGCCGCCCCATGGATTCCCGTTGGGATCGGAATCGGGACGCACCGCCGCCATCACACCATTGATGCAAGATCCGGAATTGGGGAAGGGAAAACCGGCCCCGCCGCAGCCGTCCTCGCCGCTGCGCGGGTTGTTCCGTGCGAGCCGGCTCCGGCGACGGCAAGGTGGAGGGAGGAGGGAGGGAACTCGGTTGGACACGTCAAGATTTAGTTTCAGTGACAACATTATTTCTGCAGGTCCAATTGCACAGCTTCTCACACTGCAGCAAATCTGTCACATGAGATTGTGCAGTCAGAGGAGACATGTTCGTTGTGATGTGTACGTTATAGGTTACTTATCCAGGCTTCAAATGATATATAGTGCTACTATAGAAGCAAACAACCTTAAGAAGGAAAAACAAAAGTGTCTGCACTAGAGTTTTGTACTCGGCAGTTGTGTCCTATGTTCAGTTTCTTAGCTCTTCAGTTCAGTGAACTCTGAGCTGATTGTACAACGCAGGTTCGATATTTGTATGCCTCCACCGTACTGACTACAATCTCCACATGTACGAGACATCAGAAAATTATATGCTACCCAGTACTAATACCTCACTGACTGTTTAAATTTTATACCTACGTGGGTTTAAAAAGTAAGTGGAGCCAACATGTTGCGGCATTTCATTGTATTTTATATTATATATTGTGTAAACTATAGTGTAAACTATGCGACGACCATTTCAAATTCTCTCACCATGTAACAAGTTTGTTCTACTAATTTTTTCTGTTGAGTGGACCGTTCTAAACCGCTGCATCTTTCATTCAATGCACATGTAAAGTGTTAAACTACAAAGAATCAATGGATTAGATACTCATGCAAGCAGTAGTAGGTGCATGGAATAAAAACAGAGTACATCCTTGTGCATTATGGTGCTCAAAGCTTTAGGTAATAGTATCTATTTTATCTTCTCTCATAAATGGCATGGTGATGGAGCAGAAGCTATATAGTAGTGCACTATGATAGTTACATATCTATCGATGCAGCTGGGTCTATCGCTGTGTAATATGGACCAAGCACTATGCGTCGGAATAGGTGGCATCAGGAGCTATTGAATTAATCGTACATTCGATTCTAGCACAGCATCTCATTCATACGAGTTTCAAGGTTGTAAGTCCAGGTATGAAATTAAGAGAACGGGATCATCTACCTTTGTTAGCAAAGGCACCTGTGTCCAACGCTGTGGCTCCGCCTGGTGGCTGCTTAATTAGATGCTGCCGTTACTATTTGGCTCACCAAAGCCCTGCACGCCCTTTGCCTTGCCAATTGCCTGCTTGCTAAAAATGTGTCGAGTGAAAGAAAGCAGCAGCGGAGGGAAAAATTAGGTTACCTGATTAGTTTTGGCACCAGAGTAACATAGTTTCCCCATCGCATGAACAGAGAAAAAAAGGCATGAATGGACTGCAAACTCTCGATCCTGCATCTTGGTCATCTTTGTGAAGAGATGGAAGAAGGCAGAGATACATGTAATGTTGGGTACCAATAAGTAAGTCCGACTGTTATTCTTTTTGTAAAAGGTGGAGATGCATCTTGTGAGAAACAGCAAAGGTACACCGGTGACTTTGCAAGCAACGGTAGCTGTTAAGACCTCTAGAACACGGAGGACTTCATATGGTAAACAACCCTCTCTTGATTTTGCGCGCGGTATCATTCACATTGCCCTGACGCCGAGGCTTGGGTGATTATGTTTTGATCCTTCTCAATGGCCGTAGAGAAGTGAAGGAGCAGGAACCTCGGCGTAAGGGCATTGACATTGCCTTGACAAGGAGCACGAAAACAGGCTGGCAACCTACGTTGCTAGTACAGCGTTTGAACATCAATCATTGTCTCAGCGAGGTACTCTGCCAATTAGTATGTCACTGTGTACAGCTTTGGTCGTAGCAGAGGACAACCCACGTAGATATGCCGCAGCCACGACGGAAGGCGTCGACAGGCCCGACCACCCTTGCCGCAATTTTTTTTTTTAAAGAATCAGGAGAGGCCTCAGCCTCTACTGGATATATATATATATATATATATATATATATATATATATATATATATATATATATATAAAATAAAGAGTTACAAATACAAAAAAAACAACAAAGAGGCCAGCTGGCAAAAGGGAAAGAAGCAAAAATAGAAAACTAGAGAAGATCACTGGTTTGCTATTTCTTCAATTTGTGGAAAATATCTCCTCTTCGCTCTATGGATAACCAATGCGAATTCCTTCAGGAAATAAGCCTTGCAAGCTGCCACTGTTGGGTCTATTCCATTGAATATCCAATCATTCCTTACACACCATATACTCCAAGACATTAGTATGATCACCTCCATGTGAAAGGGAACTTCTAGCTGATTCTTGATATTCAGAACCGCATTGCATGGATTTGAGGGGCATAAACACTTATTGTTTGCCAACAAGCCTTTGCAAAACTGCATTTCAGGAAGAGGTGTGGGATTGTCTCCTCTCTTTGCAGTATGCAATTTTCACACGTGTATGAATCTAGAATCATATTCCTTCTTCTCAGGATACCCCTTGCATTCACTCTATCATTCAGCAATAACCAGAAAAATACCTTGTGCTTCATTTGATAGGAAGACCTCCAAATCCACTTAATACTCCGGTGAACATGTTTATGTCCCATTAGATGCTTATATGCCTTGCTGGCTGAATATTGTCCATTTCCTCAAATATATGTCCAGATATCATTTGTAGCTCTATTGTCCAACTATTGCAACAACTGCTCCATTTCTAAAAAGTGATGATGTGCTTCCACACTTAGTGGCAGTTTGTGATATCCTGGCCCAAGGCTTAATAGTATTGATAGAATACTCATGTCAACAAGTTTCAACTTCTTTTCAGGAAGCTCATCTCGAAAGAACTCCGAGGTTAAGTGTGCTTGGCCTGGAGCAATTTCAGGATGGGTGACCGACCAGGAAGTCCTTCCCGGGTGCGCACGAGTGAGGACAAAGTGCGCGGAAAAGACATGTGTTGGTCAGTCAGGGAAGTCTTGATGTGCTAAAGAGCTGCCAGGTGTGCGGGCCCGGCCTCAAGGAGGCAGGACGTTACAGTGATATCAGAGCACACTCTCACGGTTTCACAGGAGCGTGTGGACGCAGTTGCGCAGGCATGGTGCGCATGACTGGTGTGGGCCCATAGTGGTCACACAGCATGGCACATGCACTGGCACTGGATGCACTGACGTGGCCAAGAGAGGATGTGGACGCACTGACGTGGCCAAGAGAGGACGTTCCTGGACTGGGGTTGACCGACGAGGATGTCGGTCTTCTAAGGGGGTGAGTATGTGACATCCTGGCTCAAGGCTTAATAGGATTGATAAAATACTCATGTCAACAAGTTGCAACTTCTTTTCATGAAGCTCATCTCGAAAGAACTCTGAGGTTAAGCGTGCTTGGCCTGGAGAAATTTCAGGATGGGTGGACCGAACGGGAAGTCCTTCCCGGATGCGCACGAGTAAGGACAAAGTGCGCAGAAAAGATATGTGTTGGTCTGTGAGGGAAGTCTTGATGTCCTAGAGAGCTGCTAGATGTGCGGGCTCTGCCTCAGGGAGGCGGGACGTTACACAGTTGGAAAATCTCTGTCAAAGTGTTTAGATCATAACTTTTGTTCAGAGAAATATTCTTCTTTGTCGTAAACGAAAAGAGCTCTGGACAGTGCCATTTTGGGACTATTCCACACCCACCCCCCCCCCCTCGTAAACGAAAAGAGCTCTGGACAGTGCCATTTTGGGACTATTCCACACCCACCCCCCCCCCCCCCCCCCCCCCCCAAAGAATCATGCCAAAACTGGATAGTCTTGCCATCTCCCACCGACGCAATTGCCATTCCTTTATAATTGTCTAATAGCTTAACAATGCTTCTCCACCAGAAAGATCCTCTTCTATACTGCCCAGGTAGTTGCCCATTTGCATAATAGTTCTCCCATAGCAGGTTAACCCAAGGAAGATCTTCCCTATTATAGAATTTGTGCAAATGTTTCATAAGCAATGCATCATTATGCGTATCAAGCTTGATTACTTCAAACCCACCTTCATTCTTAGCTCTACAGACCAGATGCCAGGCTGCCATGGGTTGTTTTTTTGCATTCATATCAGCTCCTCTCCACAAACAGTGCTTTCTATAGATGTCCAGGTGCTTGATATAACCGTCGGAGGGAATTTAAGTGTACACATGGCAAAGGTTGATAGGGCTGTGAAAACCGAATTCACCATTTCTAATTTGCCTCCCTGTGTGAGGAAAAGTGATGTTGAGGTCAACCTTCTTTCAATTCTCTGGACATAAGGTAAGAAATCTTCCACCTTTGGTTTAGTGATCCCCAACGGCAGTCCCAAATAAGTAAATGGGAGTCCTCCAACCTGGCAATTGAAAGTTGCTGCTAGATGATTCATTCTGTCTTCAGTAACATTTATTGGAACCCTTGCCGCAATTGGCTACCCACGTACGGGGCGAGCTCGAACTGGCACGTTCTGACATCCACGGCGGACGGGCGAGCTCGGCCTGGTCAGCTCCACGGCCGTACGTGTCGTGAGCTTGGCGAGGAAGGTGAGTCGGATTGGCACGGCGCTGCGCGGCGACCTCGAGTCGGATTGCCGAGTTGATTTCCTACATGCCCAGGGCCCAAAAGGTAACATATAGAGCACTTTTACAATAGACCATGATACTAGTTGGTGAGAGGTATCATGGTTGTAATCCAACCGTTGATTTGATTAGGTATTTTTGTAATTAACGTTATTAGAGAAAGGAACCCATGGTACCCTTGTAACTAATTAGGTCATCAGCTCGTTTCATCTGTTACGAGTCAGCCGCCGCCGGGAGTTGGCGTACGTAACGCGTAGGAGCCGGCGATAATTGCTCGTGGCCTGTGCTTATCGTAGGAAAAACGTGTTGTTCCAGGGAACTGAATGAACCGGCGCCAACGATTTGTTAATCATATCAGACACCAAGATCTTGTTACTCAAAATCTGAACAGAACGATCCATGAAACACATCCATTCGTCCAAGGACAACAAGATCTTGCCCCCATCGATTGAATGGGAATCAGGGCACCTCGACGCTGCCCGTCCAGGCCTAAATGATCGCATCGCCGCCACGGACGTCCTCCAGATGGATTCAGTCCTGCGCCTTGGGCCTACCGTGACGACGAGGACGGCGCTAGGAGCTCGTCGACGTCGGAGTTTGCCGTCTCGTACAACAACTCAATTCACAGATGCAAAAGTCCTATAATGATTTGAAAAGATGGAAACCCATCACCTTTCTTTTTCCCAAATTGCCCATATAATACCCATGATACCTTAACATGATACTCATGACACCGGAGGGTCAAAAAAGTATCATGGTGACGATCTGAGCCACTTGATGAAAGAAATGGACGATGTGCATTCATTTGGGTCTACCGTAAAAGTTCTCGACATATATATACACTGTCGCACGGGGTGCACCTAATTTCTGCCAAGGCACTGACGCTCCATTAAACGGACCAACTCAATCTACTGCACTAAGCAAACTCGACCTGGATCGCTTGGTAGAAGGAGAACAGGATCTGGCACTGAGTTGCAAACACTCTCATCCGTCTTAGCTTGCAACTTCTCTGAAATTTCATAGTTCGCAGCTGTCAATTATCCCTCGCGTGGTGAGCACCATACCAGATGTATGTTATTACTTACTAATTTGGGGATGAGCTGCGCCGGGAAAACATGTCTCGCTGTGTGTGTGAGGAGCACGACGTGGCACCTATTCAGTTTGTCTCGTGCCGTTCAGGGCATGTGTTACGCTTATGGTTGCATCTACCTTTCCCGATGACTTTTTTGCATTCAGTCTGTCGTCGGATATTAGACGGAATCAGTAGTACCAAAATCTCCAACAGAGTCACCGCTACCTTCATCTGCCTCTTGCCAGCGTAGTTTGCATACAGGAATGAAATTACTCCCTCTGTCTCAGTTTATATGGCATCCTGGTATGTTTCTTGATGTCCAGGTTAATTCATAGAATGATTTATGAATATTCTGAGTCAGAGAACTCAACGAAACTAGTATGTTCGTTCCTTTCTAAAACAGTCCAATATGATACCAAGAAACTAAAAGGGCAAGAATCATTCATAATGATCTTGAATTCTTCAGGCTTAAACTAGCCAAAGACATGAGTGTTTAAGTACGACGTTTAAACTAATGTTTTCCTCAATGTTTTCAAGCAAGAGGATTGAGATACTAAATGTGTGTGAGGAACGCTGACGTTGTCTCCAAGCTCCAGGACATTCCAATGCATGCGTTCGTTGGCGGCAGGGCCCAAGCACGATGAGGCCCCGTAATTCAAGTCGTTTAGCCCGCGAAGTGCTGCGGCGAGGCATGGCGTGGCCAGCACAACAGTTGATTTGGCTGCTTTTTTTAATATTTGGAAATTATTTACAGGCGATTAACATAACTGTACAGATCGCCCATTTTACTGTCGCAAGAATACTGTGGTTCTCTACAACTGTCATGCTGCGACTGCCAGGCGGCCCAAGGTGATATGGCTCTTATGTTTTGACAAGCCCGCCACGGCAAATATTTGGTCGAGGAAGGATTGGAGATATAGCTTTTTTTTTTAGAATCATCACCACAGTTTATTCAACATTGCGTTTGATACAAACGCCGTCTGGTATTTTCCATTTGAAATTGGCATGTGAAAGTACTCACACCTGCCATTTTCCATTTGTCTGAGCAATTGCTGCTTCATTCACCCTGTGCACTCATCTGCAAATAGGAGTGTTTCAGCTTGCTGTACAAAAGCTGCATAAAACAGGAAACAAAACTCTGTGCGCTCATCTGCAATTGCTTGAGTACAGAAGTAAGCCTCGCGTGAGCCAGCCAGAACATTACCTCAAACAGAGACAAGTGTGATAGAGACCGGCTAGTATATTGCAAGGAGCTTCATGAATACAAGTGTGAGAAAAGAAATGGACAAACCTGAGGAGGCTGGCGAGTGATGACGATGGCACCATAACTGTAATATACTTATTTGCAACAACAGCAATCATCCAGTGGTATTGTCACTTAGACATTTCAACAAACACAAGGCAGACGGCAGTGTAAAAATTGTAGAACATCATTGGATCGGGATTAGAGAAGAATTCCAAGCAAATCAGAGAAGCAACTTGTACTAGCTAAAAAGGAACAGAGAAACAGGAACGGACCCAGAGCAGCAGTACTAGCACAAGGGCTTAGGGAGCCAATTTGTCTAACACTTGGTCTGCAGAGACTACACTATGAAGCCATAACGAGTTAAACGCAGAGCATCGGATCGTGAGAGGGATAGGAGAAAGGGGGGAAGGAGCCTCACATGACGAGCTAACTTAAGGAGTCGATGTCCCGGCTATTGATGACGACGTTGGACAGGCGGAGTTCGCGGAGGTGGGGGAAGGAGACGCAGCGAGGTGCTGGAGCCAACACGCGACGCGGTACTGGTCCTCGTCCATGTAGGTGCAGGCAAGGCGGACCCTGAGCAATGGGCCCAGGTGCACGGCGAGGATGAGCGAGACAGTGGCGGCGACGACGTCGGCGCGCTCGACGTGGCGTGGGATCCCATCTTTGCCGGCAGCCGGGAGGAGGTGGTTGTCGATGAGGACGAGCGTGTTTACAGAGGTGAGTGTGCATGTGTGTATATGAGCGTATGTGTCTGTGTTGTGTTTCATAAAAAAATAGAGATGGTGGCACCCTTGATAGACAGACATTTAGTTTTTTTTTTTCTAAAACCATGATATAAATCACCTTAGTTTGAAATATGTTGACAAAATGGTGAAGATATATTTGCACCTACCAACTAGTTTGAAATATGCTGGCCGGCCATGATCGCTCTGGCGAAGGACATCTACAGCGTGGAACGTGATTTTGTTTCGGTGGGGGTAGCCGACAGTTGTGACTTGTTTGCGCCGCAAAAAGATAATGGCTTGTGACAGACTAAATTAATTTAGTTAACATATGTACCAATTACAAAAGTATCATATGAGATACCGCTAGTATTATACTAGTTGTATTGGGCACCGCCTTTGCTATTTTGACAACAGTTTTAAGTTGGATAGATTGATTTTTCTGTATTTGGTGGGAAAAAACAAGCACCTTTACGGTGCTTGATACCACCTCTTAGGTGGGACTAGTATATAATCAAATCCAACCGTCCGTTTATTTGGATACTTTGGTAATTAACTTTTATTTCAGTGCCCTAATCACTTCTACTGCTGCCGCCATGCTTAGCCATCCTCCCGTTCAACAGTTCAAGCGCTGACTACCAGCATCTCGCCTCTCCACAATCGAGAACGGAACGTCTATTCCGCAGAGGGGCGCAGGTGCGTGCAGCCCATCCCATTTACCCTTATCCAAACGACACGAGTGGGGCGCGATGTGGCGGCACCGCCGCGTCGCCAGAGGTGGAAGAGGGCGATGGGGTTAGGGTTCCGGGGCTGTCGCGCTTTGGGGAGAGAGCTTCAATACCGGACGGCCATAGAAGGGGGGTCGGGGGGCGGTGGTGGCGTCGCTGGAGCCGCGGGCAACCGGCGGGCGGTGAGCGGGGTAGGCGTCGAGGGCGTCAAGTCCCGATAGGTTAGCGTGGTGGGCGGCGGCGGTGGGTGCGGGCGGTGCGACGAGGCGGCGAGGAGGCGCCGGCCGCCGGGGGTGGTGGTGGGCAGGGGAGGGGTTGGTGCGGTGGGCGGCAACGGCGCCCGGACGGTGGTCGGGAGGAAGAAGACGGTGTCGGGGACACGTGGCGGCTGCGGGGAGGAACACTTGATCGAGGCCGCTGCACTCAGCCTCGCATCATGGAGACCAAACCATTTCTGTGGCCGAACAAGTGACATGATCGTGCCAAATTCAGTGATTGCAGCGGTCGTCGCTGCCGGCCAGGCACCCATCTGCTTTGCCCAGACTAATGGCAGCCGCCATCGCACCATGACGTGAATGAAAGCAGGCCTTCTGAATCTTCTGATCTAAAGGGAAAGAGACCCTAGGGTTAGAGAAATGACAAATATGGGATAGGGACGAAGAGGAGACGAACAGATGGATAAACGAGTTCTCAGGATCAAAAACTGTTGTTCTATTTGATTCACAAAATCACTCATTAACATAGCATTGTTTTTTCTTTCCCAATAGTACCCCTATGTTTCTTATATACACTACTCTCAGATACCATCATACTACTTCGGGGAGCTTGAAGTAGTATATGGTGCATCTAAACCGTTGCATTAAAGAAAACGAATGGCCCATGTTATTTTGAGTGCACTGTAAAGATTCTCAAAAAGATATTTTGGACAATAGTATTGGGACATGTTAAATGTGAGATCCAATTTTAATACCCGGTTTATTTCACCCATGCATGTTCCTCAATGCGTATATGGGAAATTCACTAAACTGATGCTGCGATGGCGCTAAATCAAATGGGTACCTTGGCCATCTATTGTTGATACCGTTGTCTTTTTTAATTATGTTTGACCGTTCGTCTTATTCAAAATATTATTTTAAATATATAAAATTATAAATTATATTTCAATTTTTTTTTAGTGATGAGACTAATCATAACAAAATCTATGATAATTTTGAAAACATTTTGAATAAGACGAACGGTCAAACGTCAACAATTTAAAACCGGAGGGAGTATATATCAAGAAACGGATGCAATTGCATTATTGCACTCAATTTCCATTTCCCTAGTTACATGGGGAAAATTTCAGTGCAAACATGCAATTTCATCCGTCTGATTATTATCTAAGGGCTCTTGTACCTTCCATAATCCCACCTGTGGTCTTTTGGAAACATCTTCCTGATTATCTATCTTTATTTTTAAAATATTTGAAAGTTAGATCACCATCAAACGAATGCAATTGCATGTTTGCATCATAACTGATGCAGTGAATCTATTTGTGTTAAGTAGGCAGATATATCAATACCATGAGGTGATCTTAATTACTGTATCAAGTACTCTTGAAAAAATTAATATTTAAGTCAAACAACTCATGTTCACTTCATCTTGCAACCATTCGAAAAATCACTGCGCGTACTTATTCTAGGGATGCCAATTGATCCATCTAGATTGAAATAATCCTTTTTATGGAAAAAAACATCCATTAAAATGAGAAAAATAACTCTTTTATTTTTTGATCTTCCATACAAGCTAAAAAACGTGTACTGTAACAAGGAACCATTGGTGCCCCCGCATCAGCATTCTAGTTCACCTAATCCTAGTGTACAATATTTTATTCTGGGCACAATTGAATTCTAGTTGCAGGGTTTGGTAGTGATTTATTCTTTGTTTGCTCTTCATTAACCTTTTTTGGGGTGCAGCTTGGACGTATAACTATAGAATACATGCATGCCTTGATAGTGGTCAGTCCAAGGATTACAATTTCGTTTATCTCGGTAAAAGCGCTCGCAACCGGGCAGTCTTGTTTTCAGAAAAACTGAAAAAATCGGACAAAAATCGGTTCGGAATGCATTTGATGAAATTTGAACCAAAAACTACCGAAATCATCGGTAAACCGGACCGGTAATCATCGGTAAACCAAATTTCGAAAAACCATTTCAAAAAGAAAAAAATGCAAAAAAAATCAAAAAATGAAAATTTGAAAAAAATGAAACACAAAATATGTAAAAAAAAAACTAGATCAAATTTTCAGCCCAATGGTGGAAACGAAACATGAAAATTCAATCATTTGCTTGGTCAAACAAATCGAGAAAGATTGCTGGTGCATTAAAATAGGTTTTTTTTTTTCCTTTCTTTTTTCTACATTGAAACTTCCTCGATTTTATTGACATACGAAACGATTGAATCTATATGTTTCAGTTTTTTTTTACATATTTGGTGTTTCAAATTTCTTCAAATTTTCATTTTTTAAAAATAAAATGAAATGGAAAACCGGACTAAGCGGTTTTTCTGGTTTTCACAAAAACCAGTAAAGTTTACCGCGGTAATGTAAACCTTGGGTCAGTCTGGACGCATGACTTTGTTGGTATTTCTTAAGGTCACAGATAAATCCGCAAGCGCACGGAGAATACCGTTGTAGCACTTCACCCGTGAGTATTCAAGGGTATCGTTATTTATATTTTTCCAAAGGAACGGAGTGCAAATATCTTCTATTCTAGTTCGTTCAATGACACAAAGAAGGATGGTAGGGTTAGGTAGAGAGGATTCCTATGGATGAGGTTCTTATCAAGGATAAATCCCGCCTCTAAATGCTTACTTCGGGCGCCGGCTGAGGCCTGGTCTGCCAAGCCACTCCGGCCAAGGGGCCTACCACATACCCGAACGTGGAGGATTATGAAGGACGGATAGGGCTGTCACCACCTACCGCCTACCTCTACAAACCGTGGAGTACGCAGCAAACAATGGTAACCTCTAACCTAGACACCACGTCTATGTTATCGATTACTACCTTAATCTTTGACGTCTAAAGGCAACGTACTCTATAGGAATAGAGCGATGAACCCATAAGCAAGTAAAGAAAGAACTTATACTAGATATGAAGCACACAATCCAATAGGAGATCAAGAATACTTACTTGTGTTCATGATGAATGAAGAACGAACGATGAACGAACGACAAACGAACGATGAACGAACAACGAATGATGAATTATAATAAGTATTCTCAAAGATACAAGATTTGGGCTAAGTCCTCACAAAGGGAGGACTACCCTTCTCTTCTACCCTACTCTCTCCCTACTCTACTAGGATACAAGGGGCCATAGGGCCCTTGGGGGTGGAATGAGGCTCTCCTCCTTGTGTCTCCTTGAGGGCAAAGGGTACCCCTTTATTTATAGGCATTAGTAGGTCGGTTTGGGAGGCCTCCACCGCCTTTGGTAGCATTTAATGCAGGCCAAACTGACCTTAGAAGGTCGGTGGGGAACCGTCATAGGAAGATGGGCCAAGGGGGCCTCCAACAGGGGTCAGCCGACCCCAAATCCCAAGTCGGCCGACCTGGGTTGTGCCCCATTTGGCCTGGCCTTCCTTTGGTGTGTGCCTTGGGTTGTCTCCTCCCCTGGTCCACTTGCTATACATTGACTTGAAGCCTTCTGGTTTCTCTTTTGGAATATTCTTGATGTGTATCCCCTTGATTTGATTCTGATATGCTTTGGGATATATTCTTGATCTAATTTGATTTGATTGTGGATCCATATCTCTCTTCTTATTGAGGATTTCCAAGAAAGGATCTCTCGTCCTATCTTCTCTTGATATTCTTCTAGTTTTGGGGCTTTGGGAAGATATCTTTATTCTGGGGAAAATACGCTGATTGTGAAGTCCATGGTTTGTGCCTCGCTTTTCCCGTTTTTATATGAAATGCACCTGCACTCACAAATTCACCAAGACTAGTGGAAATGATTAGTAATAAGCCCTATGTCTACTCTTGGTGTTGGATATTGGTTAGAAAGTGTAGGTAATTGACGGTAAAATATATGCTTTAAGGACCGTCAACAAACTTCACTGCAAACACACAAGTATGGTGTTTGGCGAACTTGTCGATCAGATAATACTAGTTTCCCTATTTGCCCAACAACCAATGCTACTATGTTACTCATATATATCACACATACTAAAGTATTCTAAAAACCATAATGTTAGAACCATATATGTTAAGGGGCAATTGCGTTTCTACCTCTGCTTTGTCTTTCAATTGTGATTTTACCTCTAGAATTTCGAGTTTACAATTTCACCCCTGGAATTTCAAGACGAAGACAAAGTTTACCTTTATTAGGGGTAAAATCGCAAAATTTTTATTGCGATTTTACCCCTGATAGGGGCAAAGTCACGCTTCAATTTAAAAAATCAGGGGTGTTGAAAAAAGAGGAGTAAAATCTCAATTGAGAAGCAAACCAGGGATAGAAACACAATAATCCCATATGTTAAATACATATTGTCTGAAACTGTCAGACTATGGTAATGTTAAAAGTGATCTTTATTTCTTAATCAGTAACTTTGTATGTTTTCCTATTTTGGTAGCCATACATGTATACATTTATCTACTGCCCCTCACAATTTTTTTTACCACTACCACTCACTACTTAGAAAAAGGAAATATAGGACGGGTTGGCTCAGCTCACCCTGCCACGCTGACCCTCCATCAAGCCGCCTCTCCGTGATCCTCGTCGGCTCTTGGTAATCGCCGGATCCACACGCAAGGTGGAGAAGGTTGCCACCAGCTCCGTTGTGCCCCTGCTCGAACGCAGCACTGCCGCAACCCGATCAGAGAGGAGGGGACGAGATGAAGCCGCGGGCAAGGAATGTTAGTGGCCAAGGCAGAGCATGTCCCTCGGCCAGTACAGGCTTCTCCACAAACGGGGGTATCTACTCAAGAAAATGAATCGCAGACCCCGGCTGCGTAGCATTGCTGACAAACTTGTGGTCTCGACGAGATTGCCAATGCTGTTGAATCCGTGGAAGTACGCGCGCTAGTATACAGCCAAGATTGGAATGGTACTATGTACTGTATTCAGGTTCTTGACGTCAACCTCCTGGAACCCCACAAACTCTTGCAATGGTACTATCTAAACTCTTGCATCATGGGGACGCATCGGGAGGGAAATGAAGAGCTAAAAATGGCATGTGAATGGGAGAGATGAAAGGAGCAGAGGAAACAGAGTGGCAGCTGAAAAGGAACTAATTTTGGTGGGGAAAACGGGGGAAGCTCCTGTTTGGTGTGTTGAGGTTAAATCTCAAATGTGGGCAGCCACGCGCGGGATGGACGCCATTCTGACGTGTGAAGGCTGATGTAGGTACTGAATGCTCCCAGTACATGCAAATAGTTACAACTGCCAAACTCAACGGTGAAGTTCTTTATATATGAGTAGCGAATATAATAGACTCATCCAATATCAGTATATCACAGCAATCCCGCACACAGGAATACTTAAGCGAATAGAAAGAGAAAGACTAGGACGATGAGTAGGCAATTCATCTACCCCCGTTGGGATGGAAGACACCAGGAAATTAACTACCACGATCTGTCGCGAGGACATATTGTTCCACATCCGTGGTTCAAGGAAGTGCAAGGTACCAAGTGGGAGTCAAAGAGAGAGCATTGAGTCTAGACAGATCAATGTGTGTGGCACAAGACAGAGTTGACCATTCTGGAAGATACGCTGTACATCAGTTCTTATTCCCCCGCACCATAGCGGCAAATAGTTTCTGGGCCTCAGCGAAACGGAGTACCGAATTTCATGCTTTGGAGTGGCTAGTATTCGGTCATTAGTAGTGTTCTACGTCCGTAATTCTTTTTTATATGCATCATAGAGTTGTATTTCTATGCTATGACATTTTCTTTGCAAAAGGAATATTTGAAACTTGGCACCGATGTGTACGCATAATATGTTAACAATCGGAGTATAAAAAAATGATATGCAGATACAGAAGAGAAGATGATGAACAGATGCAGGAACGGTTTCAAAAGGATCCACTAATCAAATGGATTTTGGATAATAAAGTTACTTTTCCTGTGAGTCGTAATAATGAAGGCTCCTTTGAGGACAGGTTTCAGTTTCTATGTCACTTCATTATTTTTTCAATAAAGTGTTGTTTGAAAGGGCAAAGCATTTACATTATTACATATATTTATTTTTTCAGTTACCAACCAATAACAATCAGTATGATTATTGATGCTTGAATAAGATGTAACTAAGGACCTATCACTAACGTACTTCCCATCACTTGCACCCCTTTATATTTAATATAATATGACAGTCTTTACTCTGTCCTGCCTTCTTCATTAAGCGTAAATGTTTTTTGAATAGCTATAAAAAACGCAATTTATTCAGAATTTTCTATATATATTAGTTCCTTGGGAAACTAGAGTCCCGACTATACAATTTTGTGGATTGGCATGCATGCCTGATTTCTAGGCGGAATCATTGCAAATTTATTTGCTGCATGCATTATTTCTAAGCGGAAATGCCACTTTAAGTAGGGGACACCTTATATTTTGTGGATAGAGGGAGTGTTGTTTTCACAAAACAAAGAAACACCCCGTTGATCTGGTATCCTTAGATTTGACTTGCCAATTATCATCAAAGCTGTTTGGGGTATGGAACTATTTTATTGTCAGTGCTAGAAGAGAATGTGAGACCATATCTCGGTACGCAAGCTATTAGTATTCACAAACAAATTCCACCACCAAGCTTCAATGCACATTATTGGGAGCAAATAACGTGGTGATTTATCCCGTATCAGAACCCTCCGCCCTGAATAGAAAGCAACAGTAACTAGCTAGCACGCAATAATTTATTCAGATATTAGTTCCTTGGGAAACTAGAGCCCCGACTATACAATTTTGTGGATTGGCACGCATGCCTGATTTCTAGGCGGAATCATTGCAAACTTATTTGCTGCATGCATTATTTCTAAGCGGAAATGCCACTTTAAGTGGGGGACACCTTATATTTTGTGGATAGAGGGAGTGTTGTTTTCACAAAACAAAGGTACACCCCGTTGATCTGGTTATATTTGACTTGCCAATTATCATCAAAGCTGTTTGGGGTATGGAACTATTTTATTGTCAGTGCTAGAAGAGAAAGTGAGACCTTATCTCGGTACGCAAGCTATTAGTATTCACCAACAAACTGCACCACCAAGCTTCAATGCACATTATTGGGAGCAAATAACGTGGTGACTTATCCAGTACCAGAACCCTCCGCCCTGAATAGAAAGCAACAGTAACTAGCTAGCTTACGTACCACACATGTTTCCTGAGTACCAAGTCTATCATATATACTTGTGCAGTGCTGTCTTGCTTGTATCTTCTATGCTTCAGTTCGGCATCTGACGTATACTAGGAGAAAAGGTAATAGAAATGCAGGAGAAATGCGAGCGTGTTTTATTAGGGAATGTCAAACCTCAAATATCCTCCGTAGGAATGGAAGGAACTAGGGAATAGCATAACAGGTGTATTTTCATTGGATGGTGATCAGCCACCGATAACATGACATAAACAGTCTGGAACCCATTTGTGAGGATGACTCGATTGGAGTAACCATAAGATGACAGAAGTACGTACCCTTACGTGGTCTAGTCTATGGCAATTTCGGCTGTTCTTTTGCTACAATATGGGGTCTCTCTAGTGACAAAGAACTAAAAAGTGACAAAAGAACTAAAAATAGCATACCCTTACGTGGTCTGGATTTTTTTTTTTTTTTTTTTTTTTTTTTGAGATCCTTGTCACAAAGAACTAAAAACTGACAAAGCATATCCAACAACACGGGAAAGGAAGTCACCAGGAAATTGGCAACCCCGTGGAAGCATATCCAATAACACGAGAACGTATGGAGCGCTTCGCACCTGAAACAGAAAGGAGGCAAAGACCAAGGCTAGCTGATCGGCAGCAGGAATACACTGCATTTCAATGCACAAAATGCCAAGTACTGGTGATGCAAAAGGTTCCGTTACAGGACCTTTATCCAAGCAAGAGAGTTGATCCAAAGGGGGGCTTTCTTCCTGTCAGGGAGCAAACAACAGCAGCGGGCTGTGGAACCAAACAGGTAGCAACACTTGCCAAAGGTTTTGATCAGTCCAGATATCCCCTCCACGCCTGCTATTGAAAACCCAAGCAAACACCCTGTTGAGAAGGAAAGACAGATAAAACCACAATCATCACGGATAGAATTTCCTCACTTTGGTCAAGGAAATTGTCGTACCCAATTTCTGGAGCACTAGTGCTTACCATATCAGTCCCTGGATCAGACGCTGATACGAACACTTACACAGAATGAATATCACAGAGTCATCACTTACATAAATATTACCAAGTCTCATACAAGCCTTCATACATAAAAGGTCTTATAACATCCGGCCAAAGGCCACTTTATTACAACAAGCATCAAGCTGGTGGGCTGCAACAGCAGAACCACTTAAACACTACTACAGCGGAAGACGGAAACGGCACTAGCATAGGCATCTTGAGTGATAGGTAGCAACCCATATCTATACTCATGACCTATGTGCTTTTTGACACGTGACGGATCACAATAACGCATATTGCCAATTATGGAGAAACATCTATGCCCGTCTCCTATTATTGGAAGACCTAGAGTTGGACAAAATGATTCTGATGGGCATCAACAATATCGTCACCTATTTACCATCATATTTAGTTGTTTCTTACATAGTGGTTAACAGTGGCCCATGAATCTCTGAGTTTTCACATTTAGTTTTTCTTCAAGACATCATTAATTGATGCAAAATGCTGAGTGTCAACGGGAGTTATACTGGGTTTGGCCCATGCATCTCCGTTTTTTCACATATAGTTTCTCTACAAGGTATTATTGATGAAAAATGCTGAGTGGGTTCTTCCTCAACCTAATGCACCGTCATATGTATGGTTGAGGCTTCGAACACGATTAGTGCATATAATATAGTTGGAAGATTAATTAGTCATTTAACGACTCCCACACTGTTTTTCAGCTGTTTTGTTTGTTGTCTTACTGGATATGAGTTGGGTTATTTTTATTTCTCCTACATAGAGATGGCGCAGCTCGTGCCAGGCCAGTCATCCCGCACCTAGCCTCATGTATACATGGACATATGGGCGGCCCGGTCTAGCACGGCACGAGCCCATCTAAGCATGCAGCCCAGCATTGGGATGGCACGGCACAGTTGTGGTTGTGCTGTGCGATGCATCAATACACAATGAATGCATCGGTATGGCATGGCACAACAGTGAACCAAAAAATGCCTAGAAATTTATCAACACACAACAAAACTCTAGCCCTCTAGTGCCAAACATCTAAGGGTTATATAGTCCTAGCAATGTGCATCTTCTATAAATGCTGTCTAGTGTACCTCCGACTTGTGAACTTCCAATGCTGTCTGGCTAGTGTCTTCCACTTGAGAGTAGGCAAAATCCCATAACTTGTAGCATACTATGATGCAATATGAATAGGAGGTATCGGGAAACAAGGGAGCATGGTAACTTCTGATGTAAGTTGGAAGTCTCTATGGTAGGGTGCAAGATCATGGACAGAGACCACATGCAACAGGTTTTGTCGTGCTTTTTGTGCTGTCTTAGTTGTTAAAAAGGAAACGATGAAGCCACAAACATGCCGTATGTGTGTGGTGCCGGGAGATTGAGAATGAAGCACCGTGGGACGCTGTATATACGTCGACGGTTTAGGTGTGATTAATTGCTTGTAGATCCCTACCCTTTCTTGTATATGTGAGCCAGGTTGAATGTGTTCAAGTCAATTTGTTTGATTGTCTGCACATGTATACAGCTTATCCGAGAAGGAAGGGCATTTGGTTGCCTGCATGAAACCATGCTGCATGAGATAAAACGAGGCGGGAAAAAAAGTGAACTCTATGCTTGACTTTGTAAATGCAAAATGATATTAATTAGTATTCTTCTGTATATCAGAATCTATACACTCCGTCGCTATAGGCCGTTTTAGTTATAGTGTTTGTCTGTCCGAATGACATCATTTGGAGAACAGAGGGAGTATAGCTTTAGCAGGGAAGTCTTATTGTATTCTTTATATAACAAACCCATTTTTGAGATTCACATGCCAACTACCTTGCATCGCTAATATCCGTAAAAGTTTTGCCAACTGGCTAAGCAGGAACGAAGTCTGAAAAGGATGCTAAAAACACGAGTAGGTGATACATTCTATTGTACAAAGCTACCCAATACGAATAGGAGGTACGTACCGGAAAATAACAAGGTGTCACCGCACTTGGTTCTGATAGAGCTTCGGCTACCCATCGGTCTACAGTCATTCTGCTCCACATTTGCGATAATATCGAGGTGGTGGTGCCTTGTGCTCTTCGTGTGATACATTTTTGGGTCTCTGCAATCACGACGGCAAGGGAAATGATCAAAGTTGGCGTTGTGGTGGATTCTTACTCTCATAGTCACTACTGCTGTTTTTTTTTTTTTTTTGAGAACGTGTTGAGCACGTATTTTATCAAGAAGAAGAAGTTTGTTACAACACGGTCAGGGCCGAGCCTCCTAAGAGTCTAAGCAAAAACCAACCACGAAGTATGAGATACAACACCTGAACAACCCTAATAAAACAGAACAGCATCTGAACAACCAAAAGAAGAGGGACAAGCTCCCAAGGGAAACTAAGGAAAACTAAAAGAAAAACAGCCTAGACCCTTCTGGGCAAGATCAACTTCTGCAACTTGGAGAAGCCCGCCGCTGCCCAAAGGTGTGCCTCATCCATGATTTCCTGCGCCAAAGTGGCCGGTTGAAGCGCCCTTCGTTCGAAGACCCTGTTGTTTCGCTCTTTCCATAGCCTCCACGTGACCAAGATTATGAAAGTGTCGAACCCTAGATGAAGGATCTTAGATACTCTTTTACGCGACTTAGTCGACCAATGGATAAAGGGTAGATCGTCAACAGGAGTGGATAAATGCCGGATCTCCACTCGATGCAACACTCCGTGCCATGTTTCTCGACTGTATATGTAATGGAGGAGCAGGTGACCTAAGGTCTCTGGCTCTTGCGCACACAAGGCATAGGCATCATCATCCCTCAAACCATGTCGAAGCATCCTATTGGATGTCCAATTGCGACCAAGTAGTACTAGCCAGAAGAAAAAATGACATTTATTGGGTGCTTTATTTTTCCATAGCGGGCGTGCCCCCAGTACCTCCGATTGTCTGATGAAGAAGGCGTTGTAGGCACTGGATGTGGTGAAGAGACCATCAGGCGTCCATTTCCAGAGGAATTTGTCTTGCTCCTCTGATAAGGAGACCTTGGCGACCAATCACATAATTTTGAAAAGCTCAAGGATTACTTGCACTGTATGGGGCCTTGGAAATCCCTTATCCATTGCCTGTTGGATATTGCTTCACATACGAGCCTAGTTTTTTGTGTTTTGGTTGGCACTCCTGCAGTGAAATTAGGTGCGATGGTTTGCATCGACCTACCCTGGCACCAGTTGGGCTACTGCTGTTTCGCAAAGACATCGAAGTAGTGACCAGCATGTAGCCCACGTTTCCAGCTAACTGTTTGTAAAAGGGCATGTACATAGCCTAATGGTTACAAGAGCCCCAGTAGTGTCTGAGGTTCCGTGTTTGACTATCCGTGAGAGCTATTTTTCTAAGATTGAACGACGATTTGAAAACTGTCTCTCGAATAACGTTGCAGGAAACAAGCCCTCGATGCTATACAATATATGCCATCACAACAGGATACTCTAAACATACAGGTTACTAGTATACATGCACATGCGACACGCACGTGTAACAATTTATCAGCAAAATAAAAAGTAAGATTGTTTATTACATCAAAGTTGAAAACATAATACATAATTATATCACATGTCCAATTAAGGGTGCATTTGGTAGCTCTTGATACCCTGCAAGTGATGAGCTACGCAGAATCTGACAACACACTTTCCCTCTCGTTTTGGCCTTAAAAAAAAATGGGCGCCACTCTTATGCAGAGCAGAACCTTGTTCTGGAACTCCAATCATTACTTGAAATGTAAGGGAATAATTTTGGCATAAATAACCTTGTTTAACTCTTCCTAGAATGTATTTTCTCACGTAATCTGAAAATCTTCAGCGACATAGAATCTCGGAAAACTCGTGTTTGGCTAGCCTTTACCAGAATTAAAATGGTGAAACAACCAGAAGATACATTAGTTTTTTGTTCTTAACAAGTCTGCAGTTATATAGGAATAACTAATTAGATGCAGGCTATTAAGGTAAATGGTCATCATACAGATTATTAAAAAAGAGGTAGCTAGTTCAAGCATATAATTAACCATGTAATATTGTAGTAAGGAATTTCCATATATATCATGTAACCTTTACAAAGAGTTATGTAGACACCCATTCTTACATTGCTAGGCAGCAGCTCATAGCTACGCCTCACCATTCCTGGTAAAATTAACATCATCAAAGTGGTCGGAAAGTACTGTGCTGGAATTCCTCACCTCAGGCATGTTGATAGTATAGACAAGATGTGTACAAAACTTTTGTGATTCAAAGACCCCAAAAAATTCATCACCAGAGTAACAAATGGTCCTGAGAAAACACCTCTTCTCCTTACAGTTATTATGCCCTTCTGACAATTTTTCTGCTATGTGTCGTGTGTTCCTGAAGCAAAGTCTTGGTCTTCTCCTGCATATGAGCAGGAAATATTTTCTAAATTAATGAAACCGACGCCTACAGCTCAGAGAACTCATGAGTCATGAACAGTTTAGCAAAGAACATACAGATATAGATCAAAATTGCGATAACACGCGTGCAAACAACAATTAGGTGTCTCTTAATTATCTTGTTTGTTTTCCTATTACGATCAAACACGAATCACGCGTGCAAACAACAATTAGGTGTCTCTTAAATTATCTTGTTTGTTTTCCTATTACAATCAAACACGAATCCTGCAATTGTCACCTGCAGCAACGCCAGAATGTCAAACATAGGCGGATCTTAATACCACAGGTAACATCCAAATCAAATCACCAAGGCTAATGCCTTAAAATTAGGAGAGCCATACAAACTGAAATCACCAAGGCCGTAGTAACTGAAATCACCAAGTCCATAGTAACTGAAATCACCAAGGCCATAGTAACTGAAATCACCAAGGCTTCAAGCTTAAGTTCATTCATTTCACGTGACCTCACATTTCTTTACTCCTCTTAAAAACACGAGTTGGTGATGTGGTGGTCGTCGTCTTGGTCCGTCGCCCCCTTCCTCTACCGATAACGCGTGCCGACAGGTGGGTCCACGGGCACTGCTCCTTCCCTCCCACGGTCCCACCTGTTCGTTTCCCGATCTCCCGATTCTCTCTTTCTTCCTCATCCGCATCTGAGAACAGAAGAAAAAATCGTCCCTCTCGATCTCCCTCCTGGATCATGGATCCATGGCGGCCTCCCTAAATCGAACCAAGGAGAGAACCAAGCTCTCCCATTCTGCTCTGCTGCGCCCGGATGCGCCCCCCTCTGTTCGGACACGGCGTCGCGGGTGAAGGCCGGGGCGGTGGCCGCCGACCACGTCGGCGTCTAGCGGCGCGCCGTTGGAGGAGCTAGCCAAGCTTCCCGTGCGATTCACGCCGGCGACCCCATGGCCCTGCGGAGTTAGCGGCACCCCTGCCTGTGCGTTGTCCTCCCCCTCCCTGCTGATGCAATACCCGAGGTGGAGGCGCGCCGGTGGTGGAGGGTTCGACGAACCGTCACTGTGGATGGGGAACACCTGGACGACGAAGGACGAGCTGCAGGTACGGCCCGTTGTACTACCTCCCCTCTCAAACCGTCTCTTTCTATGCTCCCGCCCCCGAGATTCAAATTTTCGGGCACCAAAATTTGAATCCACGCGCGTTGGCCGCTCGTTCTAGAATCCTCTCCTGTTGCCGAGTAGTATAAATCGAGGTATGGGCGAGGAGCTTGCTGCTCATGTCCTCACACCACACCAGATCACAAGAACTCAAGGCACCACTCATTCATTGGTCGGCCCGCACGCCCTCAAGAAATCGCTCAGTGCCAAAGCAATTCGAGGAGCTAGGAATTCCTGCTCTCTCTCCTCTTCCAAATCATTAGGTACCAGGGTACGACCAGGCTATGTATTCCCGAGCTTTCTGATCACTACGTATTTTTGTTGAAACCTGTTTGATAATAAAAACAAGAAAACTATAAGCTGCACACAAAGCTCTTAATTTGAGTCTTTTGCAGAGCAGAGGGTCAGGACATCAATTCTCATGAATTCAGTTAGGACTCGAATGAGTCATGTCTCAATAACAGTTGTTAGAGAGGCGTTTATTTGGTCCACTTTTGATTGACGGGTCTTGCATGATCAAATCAGTTATTAGGACTACCGTTTGTACCTACTGAACTTGGTTAAAAACTCTCTTCTGATGAAGACATGTCATTACCACTACATGACATATTTTGCAATAGACAATAGACCTGTTTCAATCTGATTAACTGGTTCAGGTTATTTGTAGAACTGCTCTATTTAAAGCCTCCAATATAATGTTAATTGCTAGACCTTCTTAGGAGGCATCTGTGTTAATTGCTAGACCTTCTTGGATTTGTACGTTTTGGCTGCCACGCCTACCTGCAATACTAATAGCTCCTGTAACAATCAGCTGATGCACAGGAAAACCTATCATATATGTTAAACTTGGTTGCGGTACTTCCTGCTAAAGAGAGTGCATTCTTTTTTGCAGGTTTAAGTGACTATGGCCTTCTCTTTGTAAAAAAAAAATGGCCTTGTACCCGGAAGGAATTTTATCTTGAGGTACAGAGCAATTGTTGACCTAAAGCTGCACTGTACTCCTGATGTTGAAATTTTCACTGTCGTTTGTGACTTGTGATTATGTATCCTGTTCAAAAAAGTTATTGTGTGCAATCAGTTTTATCTGGACCAACAGTGCCAATAGCAGTTACAAGTGATTTTATATAGTATGGTCAGAATACAAACTGAAGTCTAAGTGATTATCCTCTTTATTTCTTATTTTTCAATGACATCGGCCATGCTTCTGAACTGTTGTCTGTGTGTGCTGTTGACATGCTCTCGGACATCCATATTCTGTCGAAGATTTTTTTTTCCCTTTTACGTGTGATTCATGCCATTGTCTTTGGATGGTTGATGCGATTTTGATATCCTAGATAACAGAACAATTTATTTTACATTCAAGAGCAACGGATCGGCTAGCTGGGAAGAAGAGCTTGTCGCTAGCAGGAAAATCATTACAGTACTATACGTTCAAGGCGCTTTGAAATAAGATGCCACGGCATCCGAACTACCAAAACGGTAAAGGGAAAGAAGGTCTGTACAGTGTCACGATAATTATTTAGATCATTATATTAGCATATTGGCATACGAGAGAATACATAATTACGCTCTGGAACAATATTACAGTGGCTGAGGAACATAATCAAGCAAAGAGATGCCGTCTCAATTCTACTCCATCCACTCAAACAAGTTTCATGATATGTGAGCCATCAACCGTCGACTATAGTTACTCATCCTCAGACGACGATGTGCCAGTTCAGTTACCTACTCTTAGTATCCTCAAACAAGTCGAGGGTTTTGAACAAGGAGAATGTTCAACTTCAAGGGGTATCGTCATCTAACTCAGGAACTTCATGTAGTTTGCTAAACATTCAAATATTTATTTATGTTACGATGACTGTTGTAGAGCGGAAGCGTTTTCGTGAAGCCAACAGCTATGCTAGCTATACACCAGAGCAAGGCAAAGCAAGCAGTTCTCGGAGAACCATTGCAGATCCACCAGTTATATGCGAGCAAGTGGAAGCTATGTGTGGCCAACAAAAGAAGTCAAATACAAACCGCACATCAGAACAAAGAAATGCAAGGCGTGACCGTGACAGAGCACGCCGACAAAGTTTGACATCCGAGCAAAGGGAGGAGATTAATGCCCGTAGAAGAGCACGGTGCCAAAATTTGACACATGAAGAAAGAGAGGAGATCAATGCTCGGAGAAGAGCTCGCATTCAAAAGTTGACACCAGCGGAGAGAGAGGAGATCAACGCTCGAAGAAGAGCTCGCACTCAAAATTTGCGACCTGAGGAGAGGGACGAGATCAATGCTCGCAGAAGGTCACGCAGTCAAAATTTGACACCTGAGGAGAGGGAGGAGATCAATGCTCGAAGAAGATCTCGCTGTCAAACTTGACACCTGAGCAGAGGGAGGCGATCAATGCTCGTAGAAGAGCACGCAGGCGTAATATGACACTGGAGAGTAGACCAAAATTGACAGAAGAGGCCAGACAAGAGAGAAACGCACGACAGAGAGCACGTCGGAAAAGCTTACCACCAGAGGAGCAACGAGCACTCTTGGATCAACGCAATGCAAGATACGCAGCTAGACGAGATACCCCATGCAAAGATTCCATCGCAATGCAGTGTTCGACAGGTTCATCCGCGGGACATCCGTCCTTCTCATGCTCTCACCCATTCAGCTATCCGATTGCTACACTTCGCGGTAATTGTCACGTACTATGACTTTGTAATTTGTCTACAATTAAGTGAATCAATAATTTACATACGTAGTCATTAAAATATATGTATTCTTTATTTTTAATGAATAATAGGTAATCTTGAAAGCATACGTGAAGAGGAAGAGGATCTCATCCTTTTTGCAGGATCAGGTATATATTGTGATGATGTAGATATCTTACCACCACGAGATCGTACACATACTCAAACTATGTAACAATGTTGCTCATACATTAGGTGACGATGATACTTCTGGGCGCAAAGAACTTATATCAATGCACTGCCATACACCTGCATTTGTTGACAACCCATCGTCAGCCCCACCTGCATTGATTGGCAATCCATCATCAGGCCCAGAAGATCACTGCATCTGTTCTGATTCCTCAACAGAAAACTTTGCGTCAGATGATGATAATTCTAACATTTCTGAAGAACAAGACGATGAGTACTTCATATTTGCTTCAAGAGGTATTGTCGACGTCAAGGATACCTCCTTAATTATTTACTTGCATGTACTTCATAAATCCAAACCCATATAACATCGATCATCTCATTTATCCAGGTGACGATGAGGATCTTGATGGCCAAGTTGATTCCTCTGCATCGGAACCCACGATCCCTGACCCTTACGATCGTGTCTACCAAAACATACCAGATAGTACTCACAAGCTCGAGCCAATGCCTGATTGCAAGCATTGTGGTGCAAAGAGATTCCAGTATGAGCCAAACGGATTTTGTTGCCGATCCGGCAAAATTAAATTGGCACACTCAGAGCCTCCCATGGAACTTCAGAGACTATACACAAGCCCAGATCCCGACGCCGTGCATTTCAGAGATAACATCCGGTACTTCAATGGGCACTTTTCATTCACCACACTTGGAGTTAGCTTGGACAACAGATACACTAATATGAGGTCAGGAGTGTACACATTCCGAGCCCACGGTCAGATTTACCACAATGTCTTCTCATTTGGTCAGACGGAAGATGGGCCTAAGCATCTGGAGCTCTACTTTTACGATGATGATCCGACTCTACAACATAGGTTTCGGCGCTCCCCAAACCTAGACCGAGATGTCATCCAGAGGCTTGTTGAAATCCTCAAGGACAATCCGTATTCCCAGACATTCAGAAATATTGGTGGAGCAGATGACCTAGAGGAATATCGTATTGAACTGAACACCGACATGAGATTGGACCAACGTAGACACAACTTACCTATATCATCAGAGGTCGCTGCTGTCTGGGTCGAGAGTAATGACCTTCGTAAGCACTTCGAACGTAGTGTCATTCTCTTCGGTAACAACAACTTGAGATACAGAATCCAGCCATATTATGGATGCTATGATGCATTGTCTTACCCTCTTTTCTTCCCGAGAGGGGAGATTAGCTGGCATCCTGAGATTCCAAAGGTTGGCATCAGCTTGGATGAGATAATTCGATCCCGTAGTAATCGCCGACAAAATCAAGGTTATTCCTCTAACATAACTACCATGTATTCATTTTTTTCTTATATCTTTATTATTCTTCTCCATATAATTTTTTATTACTGTACATTTTTGTAGGTGCATATACGAATAGTCGATTATGTGTCTCTGTTAGAGACTACTATTGCTACAAGTTTCAAATGCGTCGTGGTGTATTTAACACCATGTTACATGGAAAGCGCCTATTCCAACAGTATGCAGTTGACATGTACATTAAAATTGAAAGCTCAAGGTTGGACTATATCAGGCATCATCAGAAAGAAATACGGGCTGATCTATACCAAGGTATTGTTGACTGCCTTCAAGCTGGAGAGTATCGTGGGAATGCAGTGGGCAAAAGATTCATACTTCCAGGATCATTTATTGGGAGAAAACGAGATAAAAAACGTAGATATTATGATGCCATGGCCTTGGTGCAAAAGTATGGAAAACCTGACATCTTTCTAACCATGACTTGCAACCCTAATTGGGATGAAATAATAAGTGAGCTTGAGCCTGGACAAACTCCGCAAGACCGCCCTGATCTCATTGTACGGGTATTTAGAGCAAAGTTAGAGGACCTCAAGATACAACTTTTCAAAAGACACATGCTTGGTAAGGTAGCAGCATACAGCTACGTCATTGAGTTTCAGAAAAGGGGTCTACCTCATGCTCACTTCCTCCTAATTATGGAGGGGAAGTATAAGCTAACATGCCCAGAGCAATACGACTGTATCATATCTGCTGAGTTGCCAGACAAAAGAAAATACCCTGAGCTCTACAAAATGGTGGTCAAGCACATGATGTATGGCCCATGTGGAATCTTGAACACTAAAAATGTGTGCATGCAGAATGGTGCTTGCAAAAACCACTACCCACGGCCATTCAATGCGGAGACCCTCCAGGGGAAGGACTCATATCCCGTATACAGGAGGAGGGATAACGGACGTATCGCACAGGTACGAGGTCAAAGGTTAGACAATAGGTGGGTTGTTCCGTACAATCCTTACCTATTGAGAAGATATAATTGCCACATCAATGTTGAGGTTTGCTCGAGCATAAAAGCCGTGAAGTACCTCTTCAAGTACATATACAAGGGACATGACCGAGCATCGGTTTCTATCGATGAGGTAGATAGTAATGGAAATACTGATGAGATTAAGCAGTACAGAGATTCAAGGTGGGTTACTCCCCCGGAAGCACTGTGGAGAATCTACGGTTTTGAACTCAGTGAGATATTTCCATCGGTTAGGCAGCTACAACTCCATCTCCCAAATATGCACATGGTGTCGTACCCAGCGGAAGCCAATCTAAATCATGTCATCTTGGAGGAAGGAGCTAATAAGACCATGTTAACGGAATATTTTGAGGCGAACAAGAACTACGAGTGGGCTCGGGGGATCCTATATAAGGATTTCCCTGAATATTTTGTTTGGATGCCGCAAAAGTATTGGAAAAAAAGGGATGAACGCAAACAGGTCGGGAGGATAGTGTCTGCTCATCCATCCGAAGGGGAGAGGTACTATCTTAGGGTTCTTCTAAACCATGTCGCAGGTTGTACCTCCTTTGAAGACCTACGAACGGTAAATGGTACTATATGCCTGACATTTCGTGAAGCTGCCGAAAAGAGGGGTCTTATCGAGTCTGATAATATTAGTGATGAGTGCCTTACTGAGGCTGAGGTTTTTGAGATGCCATCTACACTTCGGAGGTTATTTGCCATTATATTGGTCTTTTGTGAGCCTAGCGATGTGCGTGGCCTATGGGATAGGCACTTGGAAGCAATGACAGAGGACTATCGACTATCACATATGTGTCCTCATGCAGTCGAGCGGATGGCTTTATTAGATATAAGGAATATGCTCCAGTCGATGGGGAAGGATATATCATCTTTCCCTCTTCCAAAAATTGACGAGTCATTTGACGTGACAATAAGTGAGGCCCGGGAGATAATTGAGGAGTCCACAATCAACGTGGATCAAGAACATATTGATTTGGCATCGTCTCTCAACCCAGAACAGAGGTATGCTTATAACGAGATACTTTCAGCGGTCTATAGTGGGAACGGAGGTGTGTTCTTTGTCGATGGACCGGGAGGCACTGGAAAGACTTACCTATACAAAGCATTACTTGCTAAGGTACGTAGCGAGGGTAACATAGCTGTGGCAACAGCAACATCAGGAGTTGCTGCCTCCATTCTGCCTGGCGGTAGGACTGCACACTCAAGATTTAAAATTCCGTTAAATATTGAAGACGGTGCGGTCTGTAACTTCACAAAGCAAAGTGGCACCGCTAAGCTTCTAATGACGGCATCTCTCATTATATGGGATGAGGCATCCATGACCAAAAGACAAGCAGTCGAGGCACTTGATAGTAGCATGAGAGACATTACCGGTCGTTATGACTTGCCATTTGGTGGAAAGACAATTGTCTTTGGCGGAGACTTTAGACAAGTCCTTCCAGTAATCCGTAAGGGAGCAAGGGCACACATAACGGATGCAACACTCCGTAAGTCTTATCTGTGGGATAGTATGCGGCAGCTCAGGCTTGTTCGTAATATGAGGGCTCAAAGCGATCCATGGTTTGCCGAGTATCTTTTGCGCATCGGAAATGGTACCGAAGATACTTTGGATGATGGTTGCGTAAGGATTCCAGATGAAATTTGTATACCATATACTGGCAAAGATTCTGACATCAACATGCTTATAGAAAGTGTTTTCCCAATGTTTGATGAAAACCTCTCGGATCCAAACTACATAACATCTCGAGCAATTCTTTCAACTCGGAATGAGTACGTCGACAAGATCAATATGATGATGATTGAGAGATTTCCGGGGGAGGAGATGGTATATCACAGTTTTGATCAAGCAGTGGATGATCCACATAACTACTACCCAGCGGAATTTTTGAATTCATTGACACCCAATGGCCTACCTCCTCATGTCCTAAAGTTGAAGATCAATTGCCCTATAATATTGTTAAGGAACATTGACCCGGCAAATGGTTTGTGTAATGGGACAAGGTTGGTGGTGCGGGGGTTCATGCGGAATGCAATAGATGCCGAGATTGCATTGGGCGAGCACGCTGGCAAGAGGGTGTTCCTTCCTCGAATTCCTCTTTGCCCATCCATGACGAGATGTTCCCCTTTAAGTTCAAGAGGACACAATTTCCGTTTAGGCTTAGCTTTGCTATCACCATAAACAAGGCACAAGGGCAGACCATTCCAAATGTTGGAGTGTACCTCCCGGATCTGGTATTTTTACATGGTCAACTCTATGTTGCTCTTTCTAGAGCCACCTCGAGGAGTAATATAAAGATTCTTGCCGTCCCGGAAAATAAAAAGGATAGCCGCTCTACATCTATCGGGACGTTTACAAAGAACATTGTATACAAAGAAGTTCTCACTGAGTAGGTTGAGGTAAGAAATAAATTGAATTCACTAAGCACAATATATAAATATACTAGCTCCAGCTATCCGTTAATAATATTTTTTTAATTCGCAGGTTTGAAGTTTGCTACTTGCTATTTCCTGTGTGGACGTAGTCGCTGGTGCATAATTGTTGTAGTGTTCGGGGTATTAGTGTTTGTAAATTTGTAAGAAACTATGTTTAACTCTTTATGTTATAATAAATCGTGACCCTTGTTGGTGCATCGGCAGACATGAAATTTTTGTCCTCGTTAACTTACTGGCCTCTTTTATATTTCGCTTTGTCTTTGCCTGGTTGCCTGACCCTGACGACGTCCTTTTCCATTAGAGAATTGGTTAGCACTAGAACATAGAGCGCGGAGATTCGAATTTTGTAAAGGAAAATTGGCGCGTGCTTTGAAACCTAGAATGTGCGCGCGTACACGGATGAATTTGCGGACGAGTCTTGGGTGGCCGGTGGATAAGAGCAAGTATAATGAGTCCTAGTCAGCTGGCTAAATGGTCCTCCACGTCACAAAAATCCTAGCTGGAGGTGTGAGAAAGAAAGAAAGAGAAAAGAGCGGGCGTCTCGTCACTCGCCCGCACGAAGCCGGCGGAAGCAGGGTGTCCAAGAAAACTGAGCGCCTTCAGCCAATAGCAGTGCATGCATGTAAGACACACCCTAACATTAAATGATTAAATATTCAATCTGAGGTAGCCAGGCTCGTAAAGCGATGCTCGTTGATGGTGTTGTTCGGTGACATGGCAGTGGTATTTCACCGACAGCCGGCGAAATTACTATCCTTGCTCTAATGGTAGTGACCAGTCATTATGGCTCTCTCTTGCCTCCAGCTCCATCTCTACCTGTCTGCCCCCTTTGCTGCTCACGAAGTCCAATAGTCAGAGCCCTCTTCAATCTCAGACAACCCTGCTGCTCCTAGGCGCCACCCTACTCCTGCCCCCTTCCCCCTTCAGGCCGGCAAGCAATTCCTCCTGCT
The DNA here is from genome assembly GCA_007726485.1 of Eragrostis curvula. NCBI lineage: Eukaryota > Viridiplantae > Streptophyta > Magnoliopsida > Poales > Poaceae > Eragrostis > Eragrostis curvula. The sequence goes on along the minus strand of CM017444.1, from coordinate 20,032,003 downwards.
GCCATCACTGCTGCACTCGAGATCCGCGGCGCTGCTCCTTTTGCTAGCACTCCGTTCCCCTCCCTGATCTCCTCCCTGTGCCTTCCTCTTCCTCTCTTGCGCGCGTGGCCAAGCTGCCTCCGTACCATCCACTAGGCAGCTAGGTATGGCCTATGGAGGGCTGGGAGGAGATGAATGCTGAAGCGGGAGAGGATCATGTCCTCCATTGCTCTGGAAGCCTCCACACCACTCTATATAAACAGCTCAAGCTCAGTATGCAGAGCTTTCAAGCAAGCCAGCTCTGGTCAGCAACTGAGGTATGTTCAATACTTCAATCATCCAGTGCTCTGAGTTATTCGGTTTCCCTTGCTGCTTCACAAGTAAATTTGATTGTTTTTACACTTCTCTGCTGATTTGATCCTGTAAATAAATTGTTCTTTTTTTTTAGACAAATCTTGAGTTAGATTACAATTCATAGTTATGAATTGGCAAAGCAAGTGAACAATGCATCTTTCAACTATATTTCATTACTGCCTAGAACCTAAATAATTGATTTCAATGCTTCTATTCTAGACACATCAAGTTTCTGAAATTAATATGATAGAAGTTACTCTTCTATTTATCATATTCGTTTTCTTCAGAACTTCGTGTGATCTAAATCTAAAAGCAAATGATGTTTGATGTTACATGCAGGGCTACAAGTTTCTGACCACAAAAGGTGTATAGTTGTCAGGATCTCCAATTCGCAGCAGCAAAGGTGACGCCTTTCTCTATACCTCGGCCCAGTTTTGAACAAATGTAGCAACAGATTAGTAATAGAACTATTAGTTTCGCAGATTAGTAACAAACTCCACTCTGATATAACCATAGACACTCTACACTGTTTCTCATTCAGGTTCGGTGTTTGTTCTGGTTAAAATTTGTTCAATATTCATAGGTTACATGGATACCAATATATTCATCAGCAGTTGATAGTGTACCAATATGTGAGAACTGGGTGCCTGTGTAAGAAAAGTCGTGCCATGTTTTATTGCTGTGCTTATTTTTTCTTAGCACAGATTTGCACTTTAAGGTTCAATGTGGCATTGCTTATTTACAGAAAGTTACATTTAGTTTGTTTGCTATGTTAGCTGCAATGGAAAATCCTGTCATGTTCCTACAACATTGTGTCGGTCAATGTCTTTCTGAATCACCTGCCCCACCATCAAGCTTGATCCAAGCTTCTGTGATAATCGAAAGGTTCAAAGCATTATACTGTGTCAAGAACCTGTACTAGATTAAAAATCAAGATACTTCTGTTATAACTAAGTGTGTTGTCAGAATTTAAGATGTCAAAATTTCGCTCGGTTACATCAGAAGGTTAATGTTTACTAGGCACTATTCATCAAAAGATATATCTTTTGTAATACAAGGCAGTATTCAGTTTATTTGTGATGATCATTTTTTGTTTCAGGTCAGGATGAGGGATTTGAAGCGCAAAAGAGTTGATGCACCACGTGTCCCAACACTCGAGGATGTGCATCCGCACACCACATGGAGTATGTGTGTCCGAGTGTATCATAAATTCCATGTGGAGAGACTTGCTGTCGGTAGGAAGAGGCTTAGCATGGTGTTATTGGATGAGAAGGTATTATTTAGACACATATTTGACTTCAGCTGCAGCAAATAATGTTATGTCAAGCACTAGATCCTCATTGTCTATCTAACTATAAATTTTGAATAGGGCAAAAAAATGGCTGCCATAGTGTATGATGACCAAGTGGAGCGGTTTGATCCTTTGCTTGTGGAGGGACGGGTATATTATGTGCGGAGGATGTCCGCAGAGCCGATCATGAGAAACCAGGACTACAGGTTTGCAGACAGTAAATTTGTGTGCTGTTTCACCTCAAAGACGGTCGTTCGTGAGATTAGAACTGTGAAGGACGAGTTGATCCCATTATTTCCACCGTTTATGCCTCTTGATAGAGTCTGGCACTTTGCTATGGATAACGACATGTATGTTGGTAAGTGCCTCATTCTTTTCATATATCTTTCATAAATGTCATGGTTAACAATACTCCTACTAATTGTCTTTTATTGTTAAATGTTAGATGTTATTGGGATGGTTTTATATGTAAGCTCTGTGGGGTTTAAGGATAGCTTGGACGACAGAAGGATCCCATTTAGAAACATTTGCCTGATGGATGGCAGGTATGCACATATAGTGCTTATAAAATGTAAGCTTCAGTTTCAGATGTTATATTTACCTTCTAAAATTTTAGTTGCTTGTGTAGCTTTAATATTGTGAAGTTAGTTGTCTGGGACAAATCACTCACTGGTAATCTGATTGCGTGGGAGAAAAGTGCTTCTGAGCGTGCTATCATTGTAGCCACTATGCTATGGGTTAATCGTCTAGGTAATTTCATGAATAGTCTTGCTTCTCTACAATGTAGTGTAATAATATTCTTTACTAAAATTAACATTGTTGTTTTGTCTGTACTTAATTAACTATTAGGCCATAGCCTAGAGACTACAACCTTTAGTAGGGTGCACTTTGATCCGGATATTGCAACTGCACGTGAATTAAGGCGAAGGTAACTGAAATTTAACTAATAATATTGTTGTTTTATCTAATTTGACATATTAACTAAATATACTGCTCCATGTAGGATAAATAACGACCTCACTGGACAGTCTGAACTACCTTCTCCATGACCATAAGGCACAAGGAGATGAAATATTCTGAGCTAGCTTAGAGTGACTATGCATTTTGTATGTGATGACGTTTTTGGACTTGCGATGGTGCATCTTTTGCCCAGTTTGATGTATAACACTTGATAATTAAGGCCCGGACCTATATATGTGTGTGGTTGTGTAATGCAACAAAGTAGTTCTGTAATGCAATAGTGGAATCGAAGTGTAGTTGGAACAATCTAAGTATTGTTATGAAACAAAATGTTTGGTAATATCTAATTGAGATATTGTAAATAATTTCATTTTTATTTAAATAAGGTTTTAGTCCGTGGCAACGCACGGGCATCCAACTAGTTTTTTATTTAAAGGGGAGAAAACAAGAGGTCTACAAACATTTTATGGAAACTAAATTTTTGATGATGGAAGACTGAATATTCAGACAATACCCATATGTTAGACAGTATATTCTACAATGCCCAGAGAGAAGCTTAGTTGAGTTCCAATCAGCTCTCCATTCTTGTGTGCGACCAAGCCATTCTCAAAGAAGACGTTGTAGTACTCAGTAATAGCTGCAGAAGAACAAGTGATCCAATTATTACTGAAAAGAAGACTCGGCAGGGCACATTACTGATGCAAAGACAGGTTGTAGTAGGTTCCAAACCTGTTTTGCCGAGCTGCTCTGCAAAAAAAGACCAATCAGATGCACCCACAATGCCGAAAGTCACATGCCGCTCCCATCAAAGCAAAGTTGTAATTATCCTGCGTATCATGAACAATTAATATCTGAAATCAGCTAATAACTTGCTTCAGATAAAAATGAGTAAGAATCATCTAGAATTAATCATCAGTCTACCGTTGTCAGAAATAAGCAAAGATCAACCATGAGTAGAAGATCAACCACCTCACTGTTTCACAGACGGCAAGTAGAGAAAGAAGATCCTAGGAGGCAGCCTGCATCACGCTCATTATACCAATTATTTAAACTTTGAACTCTTTCTTTCTCGACTCTTTTGATTTCTCAATTATCCGTAGCTTCTCTGACTGGTAAAATAACAGCATACCAATTCTTTCAACTTTGAATTGTTTCTTTCTCAACTCTTTTGATTTCTCAATTCTCCGTAGCTTCTGACTGGTAAAATAAAGTAAAATGTTTGACTATTCCAACAAAACCTATTGAAGTGTCCTAAAAAGAAATTCAGTAAAACAACGTTCCTGGATTGAGCTAAATTTTATTTTCTCAAATACAACTCCAAGGAATAGGATTAAGGCCTGAAAAAATAAATGTGATGTGGCTATATATGGTAGCTCGTCATAAGCATGTCGATAGCATCATCATCACCACCTTGAAATTTCGTAGGACTGCATGCGTCATTTCAGCCAGGACTTTATACGAGAAAGATACAAGAGTTTTATCTTGACATAACCAAAAAAAAAAAGAATGAAACAAATGGTGGCCTGTCAACAGTTATGAGCACATCACAGCCAGTAGTGAATTTTCAGAAGAATTATAGACACTTGCAGTACCTGGTAGCAATCTGCATTTTCTATAGCATTTTAACTATAAACCATTTTTTTTATTAGCAACCTGTATTTTCTTTAGCCACAAACAACATAAAGATGTGACAGATCAATCTCAAACATGAAGAGTCAAAAGAAAGCATGAATACTTTTTTTCTGATGATGAATCTACAGGGAGCAAGCAAATCAATGGACAGATATGCCAGAACTTTCACACAGATCACCGCTTCCAAGTTTTAAATATTTATGCATCTACTCCAATGAAAGCATAAACATAAGCCCACACAGAAAATCAATTCAAAAATGGAACCCAACATAAATAACCAACAAATGCATGAACATTGCTTATAAATAAAAAATACAAAGCTTGCAAGCCAGAAAATTAGAGAAACCGTGGCAGGGACTATTGACATGCAGATTCAGAGATCCATCAGCATTCAGCTCTATGGCAAAGTAATAACGATGACATCTGATGCATTAATTTCAATCGACCGGAACAGGAATCTACTTATGAAACAGGTCCCGTGATAAGATGCATTTCAATTTACTGGAATCTACTGACAAAAAACTGCAACTAAAGCCTTGAGAAAGATTCACAAGGAACCAAGCAGGATAAGAGTTCCACAAAGAAATGCGCTAGTACGTACTAAATATATCAGCTATTGCTTCAATTGGTTTAGAACTGGTTAAGAAAATATAAACAGAGGCATCGGAGGAAGAATCCAATCTCACCTGATGAGATCGTTGAATCATGGCCACATCAGTTTTTCTTAACCAAATGATGAACAAGACATAGAGCATGCCACAACTGCGTAGTCAATGAGGGCCAGTTATAAAGTTGTCCAAACTGAACGAAATTAGCAAGAATCAGTTGGGGATCAAAAGATAAATTAATGATTAGGATAAATTCTGAAGATATCGAGCCAGCTTACCGAACTATGAATACCTTAAATGAGTAGAATTTTACCATCCTTACAATCTGAGATTAAGTACTCCAGGTTGTCTCCATCCAGGTTGGAACTATGGGTACCTTAATAATTAAATGAATAGATATCATACTTTGTAGAATAAAAGGGAAAAGAATTGTACTACCAAGCCACATTGCATAACAGATATACAAAAGTCAACTGCAAGAAGAAACATTCCTTACTCAATTATCCCAATATTTCATTTTCTTTCAACACCATGTTCCACTGTAAGCAGTAAAAGAACAAGAACAACTGCCCCTCAATCGCAGGTCAAGAAAAAACCACATTTACAATCACTCATAGTGTCACTACTTACTGAACATAGCAGCTTAAATTTACGTGACCACTAAAGCGCAGTGGGAGCCTCTCCTACTGTACTCACTTAAAAAAAAAGATTCTATGATCAACATTCCTTGTTCAGTTATCTCAATAGTTTATTTTTCTTTCTGTACCGATATGTCCCACAGGCAGCAGCTATAGAACAACAACTGCTCCAAAATCGTGTTCAGGAACAGAAACATTTGCAATAACTCGTGGAGTCCACTACTTACTGAACATAGAAACTTAAATTTCTCTGACCAAGGTCTAAGTGTTACCTGCCAATTCTAAAAAACATGTTACCTGACTGTGTTGGATAGTGGGGTTGACGATTCTTTCTATTGCCGGTGACTGTATAGTGGAATGATTTATGACATGCCAGAATCTGTTAAAAAATGCTTACAGAAAGAGGGAGACTTTCAAAGGCATAGTGACATATAACTCACCTTCATTTTCACGGCACACATGTATTGCCCTTCCTTCACATCAGTCTGGCCACTCCCTCCCACCGTTGGTGTTACCAGGTTCGTAACATCGGATAAAGGAGACATGTCTAAAGGAACACGCAAGTCAAAAAAGGTTTTTAAAACAGTACATATACATCTCAGCACATGAAACAATAGTAGAAATATACAACATCACCTATTGTCAGTGATGAGCCTCGTCTCCTCACGGCTGCTGTCGACCTTTCTAACACAGGAATACAATCCTGTGGACGCTGGTTTTCATCGTTTGAACCTCAATAATGGAAAAAAATATATATATATCAATCAGCTAGCATTGTCCATTATTCAATCATAATCCGTTGTCTCTCTGCCACTCGCAAAATCTAAACTAACATCACCCACCAGCTGGCTCAGAAGCATTAATCGATGACAGTGGACTGTTGCTGCACCCTTCCTTTTGCCACGCACGGTACCTTCTACTACGTTCTGCACTATCCGAACGTTTCTTCAGAAGAACAGGATCAAGGGCATCACCTGACGAAATGATATATCTGTAAAACAAGATAAAGGCCAGAGAATTGCGCAACAAGATAAAGTACGACACGAACCTGCGAACTGGTTGTCTCCTTGATCACCCAAGGGTTTTTTTCGCCGACGATCCATTATCGAAGATGAAATACGAATTGGTTTCGTTCAGTCACTGAAACAATCGAATAAAGAAAACTTGTAAGATCGAAGACTTTTCGCGCGCAGGATAAAACAAGGCGCGCAGATCATGGGGCACCTGCACAGACCCGTGCCGTTTACTGCAGCGCGTCCGGCACGCGGTAGATCGTGCCGTGCTGGTTTTCAAAGGATAGTGCAAGACGGAAACGGGAAGATGGAGACTAACCACTACGGATCGAAGCAGAACCAAATCGACGATCGCCTCGCAGGAAGGATCATCGGGGGAGACCGGTCGAGTGCAGCGATGAACCCCGTTCGCCGCGCTCGATCGTCGCCGAGGATTGGAGTCGAGCACCAGGCGAACGCCGCGCAGGAAGGATCGTCGGGGGAGACCTGTCGAGCGCAGCGAGGAACACCGATCGCCCCGCTCGATCGTCGCCGAGGATTGGAAACTCTATTCGCTGCGTTTGGATTTGGAAACTCTACTCAAGCTACCAAAAGAAGGACGGAGAATCCGCTGGTGGGTCGGGGTGGGCGGGTACGGAGAATCGCCGGTGAAAAAAATCGATCCAAATAGGCGGTAGCGTTAACAATTACAACGTCTTGGAGCGTCACGCATCACGCAGGGGGCGTCACGCATCACGCTGGCTCGGATGATCCACGGTTTGGATGGTTTAGAGGTTGTGGGCCCAATGAGATCAAAGGTGAAATAGATGGTTGGGTACATAAGATTTAGGTTAGCCAACAAAAAATAGGCAACTCGTGCTTTATTAGTTTAGATACAACAGCCTCAGTAACATCTGAGGTCCTAGGATGTTCGACTCCCGGTGGAAGCTAGTTTTCTAGGATTTAACGGCTTGTGCTTTCAGCGGTAGGCGACGTGGCCGTCGACAAATTTGTCAGTCTCGAGGATTTACCAGCTCAGTCTTTGAACATTCTCATAGGGATAGGGTTTGCATATGTGCGTTCATTTGGGTGAGTGTACGTGAGTTGTTAGTGTCTGAATTGTACTATGTAATCACAAAAAAAAGAACTTACTAAAGGTTACTATATATTATGTTTTTCTTTTAACGACACCAATATTAATTTTAATTGTCTAGTTCATACTCAAATCATTTTAGTTTTTCTGGTGCGGTATCTTTGCTTTACAATACAATTGACGGTAGCTTCTCATAGAGAAGGTAAAACAAACTGGGGTCGAACTTGAGTACGTTGGGCACGGTATTCAACCATACCAAGTACCAAGCACCACATAGCAAGCTAGGGGTCCCTATTTTTTTACTTATAGTCTAAAGCCTAGGCAGCGTCGCATCCTCCTCCTTACGGCGTAGCATAGGCAGCATCGCATCCTCCTCCTTACGGCGTTCTGGACTATGTGGCCGCCTCCACCTTCTTACACGTGCTCTTCTTATTGTCGTGGATGGCTTCCGGTGTTAGCACGTCGATGCACCGTAGGCCGGTTCAGAAGCAAAAAGGGAAGAATACCATCGTGCGGGCTTCGTGTCGACCACCAGGAAAACTGGACGTGGAGCCATGTTGGAGGGCGGCGGCGGAGCGCGGGTGGAGTGTGGGCGGTGCGACGCGGCGGCGAGGGCGCCGCCGCGACTCCGGTCGGCGGTTTAATGCGGTCTGCTTAGGGGGTTCGGGTTGTCGGGAGAAGCTGTGGAATTGACGGCCATAGAAGGTTTGGAGGGCGGCGGCCGGTACGGCGGTGGGTGGCGGCACGGCAGTGCGGCGAGGCGGCGCTGGCAACGCCGGAGCCGCGGGCTGCCGGAGGGGCGGGAGAGCGAGTCGGGGAAGAAGGTGGCGAGGCGGCGGCGCTCCGACAGCTGCGTTCCGACCGGCGGTCGGACGCGTGGCGGATAGGGGGAGGGGACGCGCGTTAACCTCCCCCCATGCAAAAGGGAGAAGAAAACAGCCAAGCAAGATTTAAATTTTTTTTTAAAAAGAAGTGCACGTTACACATGCATAGGGCAAACTCACAACTTTTCATGTCATTTAATTTGGCAATGGAGCAGTAAGATTGAATTCCTGTAAGCAAGAATCACGGCATGTCAATACTATCTTTTTTTTCTCGGACAAACACAACTATCCTTTGTCTTGTTCCTTCAGTAGGTTCACCTAACCTCAAACAACAAGGGAGCCTCAAGGTACCGTACTACAACTGAGGTGCATGAAGATACCACATTACTAAATTCAAGGTTCACCAAGTTTGAAATAACATACCTTTGGATGAACCAGACATGCGCCACCAAAGAGAAAAAGATTGCTCAAAGACATGGCTATCTGATTGAAAACCTGCAATGAGAAAGAAACACCTTACTGATTCATCGACTGAATTCTAAAACAGGCCACATGGTGACAAACAGTCAAGAATAAAATGTAACTGTTTAGCATCTAAAAGGAAATAAAAAGGCAGTTATGACTCTGCGCAAATAGCCACACAATGTTGGGCTTCTCTAAAATAGCCACAAAACTATTGCCGCTTCTATAAGATGGCCGTCTCATTTTTTCTTAGACGGAACTGCCCTCGCCCTCTTCTTCTTCCTCTCGCCAGCCCCTTACCCGATCCCCATCCGTCACGGCAGCCTTAGCGAGAGGCTCGAGGAAGGCAGCCTCCAGCGCGTGATGCCGGCGGCGCGCGGGCTGTCGGCTGGAATCGGGGTGGGTCTTCCCCCGGCCCCACCGCTGAGTGCCACGGCTGATGGAGGGTGCGTGCCGCGACTCTCCACGCGGGCTGCCCTCGGGAGCCTGACGCATGCCGTTTCCAGAGCCGGAAGAAGCCCTAGTCCTGGTTGCACCTCATCGGTGGCGGGAGCGGAAGGAGATAGGTCTGCTTCGATCCTGTGTTTCCACCAACCACATCGAGCAAGCAAGATGTGTAAGTTCCACATCTGAAGCAACAGAGACAAACAAATGCAACCAACGAGTGTTAAAAAATAAAAGGGAAAATTGGTTCTCTAACACCGAAAGATCGCGTGTTTCGGAAAATACCAGCCAAAGATTCGACCTCCGGAAAATAGCATTGAAAGGTAAACAGTGTTTCGGAAAATAGCACTAAGTACCGTTTCAGAGTTTAGATATTCAAATATGTCAAGAATACCCTTTGCCTTGCGCGACTGCGGGCAGCCGGCGCCCCTTTTTCTTTAGTGTGCCCGTCTTCCTGGGCGGCCGCCGGGTTGACTCACGACACGAGGAGCAGAAGGGGCCGTTGAGCGATGCGAGCAGCCAGCCTCCACTATCGCGCGTCCCCCACCTCCAACGGCGCGGCAGCCCCCATGGCCGTTGCCTTCGCTCACGATCGCGTCGAGTACCTGCAAGCCGAGGCCATGGCTCACGTGTACGAGACCATGCTAATGGGGAGGCGGGGGAGCTCGATTCATGCTATGATTGGTTCAGCTTTTATTGGTTGTGGCTTTCAAAATAAGCAGAAAGCTGAACCAAAGGCCCGTTCCAACAAACCCAGCTTTGTGCCACAGCCGGCTTTTTCGTAGTGCGAAACTCACACAACAACAGAACCATACTTTAGCGGCAGTTGAAAATAGCCTATAGCGACGGACCCAACCAATCGCCGCTATGCAACTGTCGCTACAAATCACAGACTGTAGCGGCAGTTCAAAATAACCGCCACTACAATCGATTTATAGCGGCGGGTGATAAAATGAACCGTCGCTACAAATGGCTTTTTAGCGACGGACCATGCGGTCACACACCGCTACTGCTGTTTTTCAAAAAAAAAATATATATATATATGCTGGAGTAGGTCTCCAGCTCTGTTCTTGCACGGCAGTCACCAATTTCAAGCCCTTGCTAGAGCAAATCAACCAACAGAAAACATCCACAGATGTAGAGAGCAAACTTTATTGGAATCGATCTCAGTACAACATAGTTTCAAGCAAGAAAATATGGAACCTAAAAGTTCTGTACAGATAGCTGCACCTTGTACTCAATCCTACACAACCTCCCTGAAGATTGAGAAGGCGTCAGATCCCAGCTTCACGCTGCAGCCAAGCACCATCATCCCAACCACTCGAGCACCGGATCGACATGCCGCCACCGCCTCCAGGTCCAGCACATGATGTAGGTGAAGGCCACCTTCCACAGCCGGTCCGACTGCAAAAGAAAAATCAAGAAATACTTTAGATCTGCCGCCCACCAGCAGCCAAAAGAAAAACATCAGGAATCGCACACATGCAAGAGAGAGCCATGTGCGAGAAAGAGGAAAAAAATTACTTGGAATGGACAAAATCGAACTCACCCATGCGGATTTCGGAGAGCTTCAGGGCCATGTGCACAGGCCCTTTGGCGGTTACAATCGAAGAAGTGATGTTGAAGATGAGTAAAATACTTAGATTTCTTCTTTGTGTTTTATTTCTTTTTCAACGTCTTGATGTAAGGGGTCTGTACTTCAACTTACTTTAATAAAATCCGCTTTCATTCGCAAAAAAAGGGCCATGTGCACAGGCCAGTTCAAAATCTCCCCACTAAAGGACGCACAGGCAAAGATTGGAAAGATTAGCCAAACGAATCCCGCAGGATAAAGGTAAAGAATCAAAATATGGCAAAAAAATCAGAGGCACTCATCGAGGATCCGTGCATCAAACAAACTAATAAAGACCACCAAATCGAGCGACTCATCGGAGATCAAGTGGGAATAGATCGAGGTGACTCACGGACCTCACGGTAGCTGCGGAGATGCCGAAGCCCGGTTGTGCGCCACCGCCTGTTCGCGTGCGGGAGTCGCCGCCACCGCGTTGCGCACGGAAGTCTCCTCGGTTGGGAGCCGCCGTGTTGGGAAGCCTCAACAGGGTTTGGGCCTTTGCTCCGCTGCCGCGGGCTTCCCCATCGATCTGCAGCGTCGCCCCGTCATGCAGCTCGGAGAAGGTCTCGGAGGCGGTGTAGAGAGGGGGCGGCATGTTTTGATGTCTCAGAGAGAGGGGAAATGAGGTGGCGGTGCGTGAGGAGATAGGATGGCGATGGAGTGGCTAGGGTTACACTGAGGGCTGCTATTTATATATGAATCGCTGATGGGCTCAAAGGGATGGGCTGCGGGGTTACAAGCAGCGACGGGCTGTAACGTGAACCGCCGCTACAAATGCGTTCTATTTGTAGCGGCAGCTCATGGGATGAACCGCGGCTACAAATAATTTGTAGCAGCGGTTCATTTTACGGTCCGTGTTGCTAAAAATGATTTATAGCAATGGTTCACTTTAATAAAACTGTTTTTTCCACTATAGCGGCGGTTGACTTTCAAAACTGTCACTACGTGATTTTGGGTATTGTCTCTATAGGAGACTTTTGTCGTAGTGTCACAGCACCCGGAGAGTGGCTGTGAGGGTGAAGAGTTCAGGGAATTTACCCGCCATGCCACCGGTTATGTGGGTAACGGTTCGCGAATTATTTTCTCCCTCGTCTCCTCTCCGGCAAACTCCGCCCCTCTACCGCACGACGCCCCTCTTTCCCCTTGCCTGGAGAGTCAAGACGGCATCCTTTCCGGCCATCTCCCCTCCACCTTCTTCTCCAAGCGGCCCCCACGGCAAGGTGCAGATCCGGCGTCCCTCACGGTGAGGAACAGATCCAGCTGCCCGTTGCGAGGTTCAGATCCGACGGCCCCTGCGGCAAGGTGCAGCCTCGCGGGCGCGCGCCGGGGGGGTTCACCTTGGCCTCGCCCTCTCCTACGGCCACATATTGCCCGCCGTGCAGTCACACCTCAAGCACGCAAGTCTCTTCTCCCTCTATCTCTCCTAGATTGTCTCGATCGATGAATACTGAGATCGATTCTCCGCCGGGGTATGTGACCCTGTGCTATGCGCTGGCCTTCTCCGCCCTCGTAGCCCACCTTCACATCCTCTTCAACGTCCGCAGCACCCTCACCAGCTTGGGATGTCTGGCATCCATTGCTGGCCTTGGTGCTTGCCCGATCTCCATAGTTCCTCAAAATCAGCCTCCATCTCACAGTTTTGACCCGAAATCTCGCATCAAATGGATTCGCCATAGCATGGAAATTCGATTCCCCCACTTTCCAACCTCTATCTCCCCTTTTCCCGTGGTGATTTGAGGTTGGAGTGGTCGCTCATGGAGGTCCGTAGGAGACGAGAACGACAACTACATTGAAATGAGCTTTTGTAGAAAGGTCCTCGCGAAAAAATTGTAACTAATCTTAGTACTTTTTGTGTCTTGATGTTTTTATACAAAGCCCCTGGAAGTTAAGATAATTTCTGAAAATCGTTTTGAAATTCAGATCATAGGTTAACGAGATGCAAAATTTAAGTACTTTTTTTTTCTAAAAAGATGCTTTACATGTAAATATGTGAATAATGCATTGTTTTACAATCAATTTCCATATAAATTTGTCTCTCGGATCTTTAGGGGCATTACAGACATTTTCACAGCTTTTTCATAGCCACAGCAATTTCGCCAAACAGCTTTTAGCTTTTCTCACAGCTCACAGCCCACAACAGCTTTTTTCACAGCCACAGCTAACAGCATCTTTTTCTCACAGCCACAGCACAACCAAACACACCCTTAGTGTTGGTGAAGAGTGCTAGAAGGAAGGCACGGTGACTCTATCATTCGACATGCTTGTGCGTCACCAAGGACATGGTGAGCTCGAGCTGCTAGGGGAAAGTTGCGGGGGAACCGAGTCTAGCTACGCCTTGCCACAAAATGCAGGATGCGAGCTCGCAGGCCCAGCTCCATTCCCCTGATCGGATTTTTCTCCTCCGCACAATTTGCTTTCGATTCAAGGAAGCTTCCACAGCTGCCCCAAGTGGTTGATTATTTCATTTCAATGGGTTCGTTTGTGATTGGGTCCAAGCTCTATTGCTTTGAAAACTTCTGACATGATATCAAATTGTTGGTTTCGATTGGAACTTTGAGAAGAGAGAAGTAGCGAGGGAGAGAACTAAGATGGTTCTGCAGTGTCAGATACTCGAACACTCACTCAGGGCACGGAGCGAGGAGGAGCGGCGGCGGCGGCGCGAGCAGCCCTCCACGGTGTCGTCGAGCTAGGGAGCCGAGAGCGGTGTTTGTTTTCCATCGGGGTGGGGGGTTTCGCGTACGTGGGGTGGGCCCCACCTGTCGGCGCTTTTTTTTAAAAAAAGATGGGTGCGACGCACGCGGGACGTGGGACGGGAGTGAACTCGGAAGACAAATAATAAGGAGTAAAGAAAACACCTTGTTGAGAATTAACAATATTACTAGAATCATAATAATTGGCTGAACTCATCATGGTAGTTTGGCCTTGAGAACTGTTAAAAGGCATATGAACTTGCTTCGGTGCCGATATCTGAGAGTACGTGGGTGCATGTTGCATGCTGCTAGGGGAATTAAAATTCAAAGCATGCATATTATTTGACAAAGGCTGCTGTGTATGATATGCAAATCCATGATTCGTGTATCTATCTGAAGAATCACTAGCCAATGAAATATGCTCATATGGAGGTCTAGCAACATCAACATGAGGATTCATGGTACTTGCAAAATAATTATTAAAATCAGGCAATGTATTTGCAAATTGTACCTCGGACGTGGCGTAATATGATAACGGTACATCACCTTGGTACGCCTCCATGTGTGTGCACTTGAATTAGCTTCACTATTGTGGTTGCTTCCTTCGTGTATGCCGAAATCAAGTAGTACACAGTAGCAAAGATGATTAGCAAAAGATGCAATCGGCTTTGAAGCCTGATGCAGTAACAATGGCGAAGAATATAACAAATAAATTAGGGTACTGACTAGGGTAGAAAAGATTCGGTTATTAAAACCAGAATAATCTTCCCCAGCGGAGTCGCCAAAAAGTGTGTTGACGCTAAAACGCCCCGTTAAACACGAGCACGCCCGCGTGCAGCAACGCGAACTGAATCTGCCGAAACCGGAACTTCTGGTTTTGGAAACCGGAAGCTCCGGTTTTGTCAGGCTCGCCGCAAAAACCAACGAACGTCTGCCCGGGAGGGACCCCATCGGGGCAAGCGCACTCTTGGGTTGTCCTAGCGTCGGCAAGCCATCTAGGACGACTTCATACGCCGTAGATATGGAGAAGAACAGAAATTAGGGATTGGAAAAGTCGGGTAAAGAGAAAAACATGATAAAAGTAAAGGTAGATTGATTTGTTCGATTGGGTCTCCCTCAATCGGCCGTGGCCCTCTGTATATAAAGGGTGGGAAGGTCTAATCCCGTTGAGAGTCGAAACTCTTACAAATTCCTTGTCAAACACGAAATTCCTACTTGGACTGCCAAAACCGGAACTTTCGGTATCAGAGAACCGGAACATCCGGTTTTAATATAGTGCAAATCTGTGAAAACCGGAACTTCCGGTATACAATACCGGAAATTCTGGTTTTGCAGCTTGCGAGTATCTTCCAAATGCCATAAGTTCCTCGTTCGGACTCCAAATCATGCGATCCATATATCCGTTTCGATCGCCTCAACGAGTGCTTCATCATGGACACTTGAAATTCATTGTTTGGCTTCATCTTCTTGCTTTTTTTTAAGCACTTTGTTCCTTGAGTAAAATTTAGCCAAAATGCACATGAATAATATCCACCACCTGCAAAACATGTCTAAACACCATATTTGTAAAATAAAGAATGTCAACATCAGTTTAGACAATTTTGACCATAGTCAGCCATCCAAAACCGGAACTTCTGATTTGGTAAACCGGAACATTCGGTTTTCCCAGATTGTCCATTTTGGTTGTCAACAGTAATATTATGGCTGTACACATGGATCAATAAAGAAAAGAAAAATACAAATCTTCTGGCAAATGATCATCTTAATAGAATAAGGATGCATCAGCTGACTGAAGGGATACCAGTAATGAGTCTAGCAAAAACGACCTCGTGAATTGGAACAAATGAAGTGGTAATAGAAAACTGGTAGTATATTAAAGCAGGGAAAAAACTGAACATTGTGAAGATAGCTGCAGGAGCTTTCCAAGGAGTTACTAATCAAAAGAAATTTACATAGATGTTGTAGGTCGATTACATGATAAAAAATTTCATAAAGAAATGATCACCCATGAGCAACAAAAAAATTAGAAAGCAGGGCATAAGCTTAGAGATCAAAGAGGCAACCTCCCACGAAGTCATGATCTAGTTCCTGTGCTCCTCAGCGATACATTTATGAAGTCAATTTAAAATGTGGTAAGTAAGTGATACTATCAGATATCACCACACAAAACTACTTGACGAAAAAAGGATAGTACAGTACGATGTCCTCTTGATGATGAAAACAAATCGAAGCACTTAACGATCCCCCACTGCCAAAAAATGCTTTTACAGCGGCAGAAAACTAATTGGCAATCAATAGTCAAGTTAATTTATCACAGCTACTACTAAAAGCAAGAATATTGAACCCTGAATTCAACCTTTAAGGTTACTGAACTATGCATGGCTCAGCTCCTAACAAGGCTGAAGGTGCCACCGCCGCCGCCGTGCCCTCTCCTCCGTGCGCTGACTCTAGTCCAGCTACCATGCACCACCATGTCTCGTCGTGTCGCTCACAAGGCAGGTTGCAACAAACCTCAGGGAATCTCAGATTGATGAGCAACGGCAAAAGGAATTAACAGGCCACACAATCCTGGAAGGATGAATCTCAAGCAACAACGGCAATCAAAGGACCAAGGGCACGAACTCACCATGGCACAGGACGACAAGCTCTGAAAAAGCTAAACATCAAGAAGCACAACCTGGTTAAAATCGAAAAAATAAATATATTCAAAAAGCACCAGCAAAAGAAGCCTGCAAGATTCATGGGCGGACAAATACAAAAACCACCAATCGCAACCCACAAACTCTAGGCAACATCAAATCAAAAATGGGGAGAAATCGATGGAGGGAGCCGCTGGCCTGGCGTGTGACAATTACAAGAGATCAGCCTCTATCACACAAAATCCCCGAAGTGAAGATTAGCACGAAAATGAGCATCAATCTCACAAGATCGCATCATGAATCGAAGAGGAAAAGAGGAAAAAAAAAAGAAAAGGGAACTCACCCGGAGGTGCCCGCGCTGCTTCCAGCTGAGGGCGCCGCCGTCGCCCTGACCTCCACGCCGTGCCGCACACTGGATTGAAGAGGGAGGGGGAGGCGAAGATGGGCGATAGAAAGCGAAGCAAGGAGAGGAGACAGGGATGTGGCGCATTGGGCTCCACGGTGGCCTGCTCCTGCTCTTCGCCCGTGGACGAGCAGAACGACGGTGCGTGCGGTGCGATGGAGAACACACAAGAACAAAAGAAAACCCTAAGGAACGCAAAACCCTCGCAAACCAACGGATCCCAAAGAAGGTCGAAACCAGAAAGGGAAAAAGGATAGCAATCACTCACCGTCGCTTCAGATCAGATCGGCAACGAGAAACAGAGGAAACGAGCGGAGAGAACAAGAAAAACACGGACGCGAATGGGAGGAAGGAACAAGGCGAACCGGCGGAGGGAGTAAATGCAGCGAGGCTCAGCTACCGCAGTAAAACCGGGCGGGGCGCGCACAATGCGGCGATGACACGCGGGCCACGAATGGTTACGTCGAACGGGAGAAAGACACGCGCGGATGGCCCTATGGTAAACATTCGCAGACCAAGCCGAGTTGGAACCCAAAACAAGGACCCGCCGGAGATGCAACGCGAGTTTTTTGCGAGCGCATATAGATACGGCCCCTCCCGAATGGCGACACGTGTACAAACGCCGTTACGATGGCTGACGCCGTGGACGGGGCAGGCAAAGTAGGACACTGGCGCCGGCAGGGCGCCGCCACGCCGGGGGCGCATCCACGAGCTCGCCCGCCCCGAAGGTCATGGAAGGAGGAGTCTTGGCACGGGGAGAGCAGCGCCGCAGCCTTATCTCCTCCCGTCGTTCTCATCCACTTGTTCTCTCTCTCTCTCTCTCTTTCACTCTGCGCGGCCACGCCTTCCGGTTCCGGCCCTCCGCGCCGCTGCTCACGCTGCTCCTCCTCGCCTCCCTCTCCTTCCTCCTATCACCCGGGCCCGCCTCGTCCCGCTCCTCCTCATCCGAGTCCTCGCCGTCAGCCCGCCTGGCTACCGTACGCCGCCACACTGCCGAACACGCGGCCGTGCTCGCCTCCCACCTCTCGCTCCCCAAGGACGGCGGTGAGCGGCCGTCGGTGCGGCTCCGGTCTTCCGCGGCGCCCCTCCTCTCTCCGGTCTTCCGATGCGTTGGCGGCGCGGGCTCCTCCCGGTGGCGCAGCTGCCGATGAGATCTGGGGCCCCGACGCCGGATCCGCTGCCTTCTGATGCGGCGGGTGGCTGCGCAGACTCCTCCCGGTGGCGCGGCCCCTGATGGCTCGTATGCAGAGCTGCTACGGGCCCGGCCATGGCGGCCCTGGTCGACCCGGCCATGGCGGTCTTGGTGCGTCAACCAGCTACGCTTCGACCCGGCCATGGCGGCCCTGGTGGGAGGAGCGGCTCGCGACGGCCATCCGTGAGCTCCCCCCTTAAGGCAGACGGTGGCGGGAGGTGGCGGCGGCCCCTCCTCTCTTCCGGCTTCGGGCGCGGCGGCGGCGGCTCCTCCTCCCGGCTTCGGGTGTGGTGGCTGGCAGCTCCGGCGAGAGGTGGCGGCGGCGGTGACGTGGCGCGGCGAGTGAAGGAAGATTTTTTTATTATTTTCACGAAATCTCCTCTGCCGTGTGTTCGAAACAAAGCACCTTGGTACAACATTAGGTGGTAATAGCCTCTCCCGTAGTGTTCCATTTGGGCTGGCAATAGCCTTAGTATGAATCCTGGGATCAATCACCTTTTCTTCAACGGCGACGGCATTGGCAACGGTGGTACAACATTAGGTGTGTCGCCCGGTAAGTACAGTTATGCATTCATGGCTGCATCCAGGAAATCATACCAAATTTTTGCATGCTTAATTTACCAAACGTAAAGTGAATTCATCAAAAATTGTAAGTTCCTACGTGTGCGTAAGTGCCGGCAACTCGGGCACCCTGCTGAGCTATATCACCGAATTCGCGCTCACCGGCCGGCCCAGGACGCTCAACTGGCGCCGCATGATCGGCGCCGGTGCCGTTCCGCCGCTCTTCCTTGCGGCCTGTCCCATGCTGGTCATGGCGTAGACAGCGCGCTGGGTCATCCCTCATGGGCCGTCTGCGGCGGCGGCGGTGCCTTGCAGTCGACGAGCGTGTGGCGCGAGATACTGCTCCGGCCGACGCTGGCCGTGCGGCCCGTGATGGTCGCCGTCACCGGGCTGCGGTTTTTCCAGCAGGCCTGCGGCGTGGCGGCCATGGTAATGTATGTACCGTGCGTGTTCAGCCACGTCGGCATAACCTCGGGTGCCCATAGCTAGCTGTGTTGGAATTTTAAAGTTTTCTGGCATACGAAAATTCAGATCGCATAAGAATTTTCAAACAAATTCTCTTAAAACGGGACTTATTCACGGTTGTATTACTTATTTGAGATAAATGTAGCCAAGTATTAGCATGCAATGTAGGCGGAAACCATTGGGCTCGCGCACGCGAGGCCCCGACGTCTCTCTCACACCTGATCCTTTGCTACTCCCTCCGTCCCAGAATATAAGCATTTCTAGGTTTGGTCAAAGTCAAACTGGTTTAACTTTGACTGTCACTAACAAAAAATTAATAACACTTAATTATGTATAAATGGTGTTGTTAGATTCGTCACAAAAGCAACTACGTGAATATGTAAATTTTGATATTTAAAATATTTTATTTTTATAGATATTGTTAGTCAAAGATGATGTTGTTTGACAGTCAACATTCCTAGAAATGCTTATATTCTGAGACGGAGGTAGTACTACATAACCGGCATTTCCCATGGGCTCACGTGCGCACCCCTGATGTTCCGCGCTGTTTTGTTGGATTTTTTTCTAGTTGGCTTTGATATCCCAATTTCACCGCTGCTGCTAGGCCATGGCCTATTGGGTTGGCTGAAATGATCGTAAGCCAGGCACGTATGATCCCCAGTGATAAGTTTTTTTTTAATAGAAACGACCCGTGTGATACACGTTGTATCAAGCCGAACAAGTTTAGGGACCGGCTGTGCACTTCACTCAAAAATAAATATATTTTGTCCTTTAGCTAAAAGCAAAAGGTTGTTAAGGCATCATAACTGCCACCCTGGCAACAAGATGATTATCCAATCATCTTATAGAGTTAACAAGAGCAAATGGCACAAATGTGAAGAATGAAAATGAGAAATGAACCGATATGAGGTGCCAAAAGATCCATTTACTAGCCTCTGAGTTACAAAATACATGGTCCATGCAGGACGATCCTTACAATGTGAAATATAAACAATGAAAACATAAAACCGCAGAAAACTTAGCTTTAATGATATCCTTTGTGCCTTCATACTATCTGTCACTTGAAATAAAAAAGTAGATTTGTTTTTATTTCATGCAAAAAATAAATAGGTTAAAACCTTATTAAAAACAGGACAAGGATCTCATGTTGTGTAAAACATGCAATTGATAAGATAGTTTGTTGTCTGTTGCAAACTTGCATGGTTACAAGAGTACGCATCATTTCTTTCTTATCTTCAAAAACATGCCTGAATTGTTTACGAAATCTGTTCTGAAATTAAGTATCCTTTACTGTGGCACAACTAAATGTTCTGACATTTATCTGGACATATTTGATGAAGATTAACCTTTATTATAGAGATAACAAACCATGGTCTAGAACTACAATGCTTCTGAAAGAAAAAATAGCTGCAAATATAAAAAAACCTGATTTACTTTTGATTGCAAGTCATTGCTCAGTCAGTACTAATTAGAAGTAGAGTGGTCAGCAAATTCTAGAAATCCACAGGACACGTTAGGCATAGCCCCAGAAGATTTTGAGTCAGTCAAACTCCATTATATATCCTTTCTTGAGTCGAACTTCTTGAGCAATACTACAGATTTTCCACTATCGAATATGCCCGTGTCAAAGAAGTCCAGCTAAAAATAAGTAACACCAAGGACGTTTCACCATCAGTTAATGTCGTCAGACTGATAGGTTGATTTAAGTTTGGATATCCTACTTACAAACATTCAGTGGGTCGTTTGCCTACCTATCAATTTTCCTCCTATGTACACTGGATTGCCTAACGGGCTGGTGTTATCAAGCAAAGGTTTGCTTTAGCCTTTTCCACCTGTATTATCTCTGTCATTCAAATTTGGAAAATTTCTACTACGGTCCAAAGGGAGAAAACATCAGGTGACCACTGCGATCCAACAATAGATTATCAGGCTTGATATCGCTGACAAAAGAATAAAGATTCCATTTCAACTATTGATTAACCTGATTTCTTAGGGGAATTATACACTGGAAAACTTGTATTGTATCTACATATGTAGTTGTGCTTGTGAAGAGACTAAAAAATACAATGCATTATACCCAGTTCTCATCTAGTTCAGCAGGTCGCAAGAACATCAGATATCACGCCAATCCTAATTCAACAACAGCAAAATTCAAGAGATTAAATTCAGAACCAATGGCAAGGGTTGACGGGGAAGGGGGAGGGGATTGAACCATCACCTCATTGAAAAACCTTTGCTAGTCGTTTGATGGAGGATAGCGCAATCACGTCGAGGACCTCGGTTGCGGCAGCCATGTTTAATGGAGATCGACTGGACCTGGTGGTCGGGGTGGCTGAGACACAGTGATACTGACGAACCACGGCAGCGCTGGCCCAGCCATGGGAGAAGTTCAACTTGACTCGAAATTGCAAATAATATGGTAGGATCACAGTGGAACCTGTTGTCGTTTTCAGCACCAATATCTTCAGTAGAAATATGAAATTAGATAGAATGAAATTAAATTCTCTACTATTGATAAGCCAACAAAGTGCAGTTAGCAATTCATCTATATGTTCCCTATTATTGTAACCTGCCGTAGATTTTGATCCACTCAAAGAAGATATATAAGCAAATTAAATTCTCAGATCACAATGAATCCCAACAGCCATAATTCTCAGGTCACACTGAACTGGAGACTGGGCAGTATAAGGTTTATCATTAATCAATGAGAAAACTGTAACGCAAATCTACCAGAATGAGTGGTCGAACAAAATAGCAATCAAAGTTTACAGAATAGATCTTATAATCAAGCTGTGACCTTTAACAGTGGAAAAGGAATTAGAGAAACAAGATCAACATGGCCATGGACCTCACCCTTGCAATCAATCACAACCATGAACAATCCCATGGCATTGCATTATCCAGATCAGGAGTCCCCACATGCCCCATACCTTGATCACCTGGAGCAAGCCTGAAAGCAACAGAAAAGAAACAAACCAGCACATAGGAGGAGTAGGTCGATTAGAAAATACATAGCTGCAATAATAGCACACAGTTAACACTTTGATTCATGCCGACAACGTACCAGTAACAACAGAAATAGCTAAAAAGTGTGCATGTATTATCTGGTTTGGGGAAAATTATATGAAAATGTTTGCTAGGAAAAGCATTCAAGAATATAAGTACTAAACAGATCATGCAAGTGCCTCCTTTCACTGTTGCATATGGTGTGCTTCCCGGCGGACGAGAACATGAGGATGAGGTGATATAGCAGAGGATGTCAGTATGAACATCTCCATAGCGTTCTTGAGGATCCCCGCCCGCCGCTTTTAGTAGTTTATCTGTTGCGCTGCTGTTCTCCAGCTTTCTCAAGCCCTCTATCCACTATGCAAATCAACCTTGCCTATCCGACAATCTTGCCTCTGAAAAAACATCCAAGACTTCACCTGTGTTTTATTATAGCTGAGCCTTCACAAACAAGAAAAGATGAATTGTTTGAAATGTGCTTCGTGCTAATATCAACATATGCAAAGAAGAGTCAGGAGGGATTCCTGTTACCATTTCCTGCAAGCACTTCCCTAAATCGCCATTTCCTTAAAGAAATGGGGCCAATGAGTCCGTAAATCTTCTTGAAAGAGGCCCAAAGCATGGGGTTCATCTGTTGATGTTTACATGGGTGATGTAAAACACTATTTTTCTGCATAAAGAAATTAAAGCATGTGTGTGCTGGTGCTAGTCAGCAAGAAGTGCATGAACAGACAGTCCAGCAAAGAATCAACACATTGTCTCAAAAAAATCTCCTGATACTATGCACATTATCAGGTAAAAAGAAAAAAAATCTGAATTCTAAGATATTAGCTGATACAAGATATATATGCAATTCAGAAGATACACGGTTTCTGATGCATTATGAACACTAATCGTTCAGACCTTGTTTGCAAGAAATCCAAGTCAAGTTATTTTTTAATCTTTAATTTGTGTTATTGCGAAAATAAGGGCAAGCAAGTGAGCGGTAGCTCGGAGGGGGTTTAAGATTAAAAATATGAGAATACCAACATATATTTCCTTCCCTTGTAGAAACCATGTTGCTTTTTTTAAAAGAATAATAGACTTCAACAAAAGCTTTTATTCAATGTACAAATACTTTTCTAGCCTCACAGATGCTGCTCAATCAAAATTAGTAATTTAGATGTGACTTTCACATATTATATTAATGAAAAGTGACCCATATGATGCGATGCAAGATAGCTATGTGAATTTATCTGAAAACCTGCATTTATAAATCATGGATTTGAAATGGAAAAAAAAAAAGTAATCTGTATGTTTATCCGCCAAGCAGCTAATCAAGCTCAACCAGACCTAGGCCCCGCATCTGCTCAACTCTTCACAATCCGTCCCCATGCAGCATCTTCTCAATGCTTCCCCACCAAAGCTGAGCACCATGGCGCAAGGAAGTGCTCATCGAAATAAAAAATCTTTCACCTGCACACCATAAGATTTAAACCACAATGAACCGTTAAATTCGGGCGCCTCCAAAGCAGGCGAGAGAAAAAGAAGAAGTAGCATAATAAACTTAAAGGTACGCCCCCACAGTGTAGATGCTCCAACCAGAAGCAGTCTAGATGTCCCAAATGTAAACCATGAATGCAATAAAACAAATTATTTTCAGTTAATGATTTAAATCACAGGGCAGCATAATCATAACTTTCAACTTACAAATAGGGTAGTTTTGGGAAACACAATAATTTTTTGATCATAAATAAATATAAAATCACATGCTCCCTCTGATCCAGAATGAAACACAGTGGCCAACCAAGCAATGACATAAGATAGTAGAGTTATTGTACATCCAACCAAAAAATTGTCAATTAGAGAAAATTTGAGCTACATACCTTCTTACAAAATGCCTGCCATGGAAAAATCACACGAGCATATTCCCTTTGTGCAGTCTCTTTCACTTCGACATGTACCTGCAGAAAAACTCACATTCACTTTCAGAAATTAGTTCATGTCATAAAAGCCATCACCACACCATGCCAAGATAGAAAAATCAATCTGAGGCTTGGATGCATCACCACACCATGCCAAGAAATAGTAAGGCAGTGAGAATGGCACACTAAATTTAATGTATGATAAAAGAAAAGGCTGCAATTATCGACCACAGTAAAAAATACCAAAGGTAATAATAAACAATCATCGCAAAGGCATTTCATCGTAATCAAGTGGTGAGTAAAAGTTATAGCACACAAAAACATGAAAATTCTTAGGGCAAATGTGAACAAAGGCAGCAATTCCAGTAGCACACTAAATCTGAAACTCTAAAAAAGGAAATTTAATAGACTGAAAGCCATCAGTGGAGGTGTTTGTTATTGTGCATGGATGCACCTAAAAAGAGAATCACATCGTGTTGCAATGAAACAAAATTGAGGTATTAATACTCTGCCATGGAATTTACTCTTCTTTCTTCCTTTTTTCCCAGTAAAACGTGACAATCCAAAAGATAATGAAATAGATTCAGTTTCGTCAGGTAAATTAAAACTTTATGTAACTTAGAGGTTAAAGATAAAAATTAATAAAAATCAAATGGTGTGCAGTATCATGGTTCAGGCCGGTCAGGTACGAAAACAAACCTTTAAATCCTGAGACTTCACTGCTGGTATCTTCTTGGAAAGCAACTGAACAAAGTCACTGAGAGGCTTGTACCGGACTTTGCACTTATAATCCCAGGTACCTCAAAATCATTTACCTGAAATAAGAAAAAGGTTGTTTGATTTCATACGACATAGCTAGACGGTGAGTAATAACGACCGCTAAGAATTGACAACATAGACATACAGTTGCACTATGCTAAGTTTGTTGTCATTCGCTCCATGTACAGATGGGGCAACAACTTCAGAAAGTGTTGGGTCTGTCATGTATGTGCACAAATCCTGCATAATGCTTGTTGAGTAGCACTATGACATCATGATAGATGGGCACATACCCAACAATACGTATTGACTTGCTAGATGAGCCATCTGTAAGTAACACTGCTTACAAGAACTGGAACAAGATAACTAGCAGGGCATCGAAACATTCAGGGAAGCATTGTCATGCAAAAAGCATTCAGGATAAGGTCAAATGGAGTGAGAGCCATGCTACGATGTAATCATAAGAGCATGATCTGGCAATTAACATGCTAATCAAAACGAATTAGAACCATGCTACACAATCTGCTAATATAGGAATAGAAATGAGAGAGTAATCAGGAATTCAGGATCGTAGTTAGTAAACAGATAGTGTGCATATAGGTGATGATGGGCAGTTAACAAACCTTTTTTTTTTTTTAATTGGAGTGGAGGTCGCTGCTTGCACATGGCCATCATCAAATGAAGAAGAGCCCGCCGCCAATCACCGGTGAAACTGCAATCGATCAAGGACTGGGAGGAAGGCGGAAAAACATCACCTGTAGGAATGTAAAGACTATAATGCGGTGATCTACTGATGTTCGGCCATGGACTCGGCGATGCGGAGGAATGCATCGGCGGCGTGGATTAAAGAGGTCGTGGGTTTGAGTGGTACCGCAGGCAGGAGCGGCGCCTTCGGCCCTGACGTCGCCAGGATGGTCCACGCGATGGAGCTGCAAGCCTGTGCGCCGCCAGAGCAGGCAGCCCTCGGCGACGCCGACTGCCGCCTGAGCTTTCCCGTCGTTCCTGCGCTTCCTCGGTTATCGTCATCTGCGCTCGTGGCGGCCTAGATCGAGAAATAGTGCGCGTGCAGATTTGGTAACAAACAACGATGAAATAGGGCGGTTTCCTCGCCGTTCCTGCGCTTGGGTGTTGCGGGCGGGTATGACAGCGATCGCGCGTGAGGTAATATTCGCTCCGTCCATTCATTAAGTAGTCTAGCCAGTTGAGCACCTCTGTCAGGTCACGTTCGTAAGATCCTCACTTTGTACTCGTAATAAACACCCAATGTGACACGGTCATCTGACACCTTGGTGGCAGGCCATAACGAACGGGAAGCAGGGTACGAGAGCATACGAAACCTAACCGAAGAGATGCATGCTCAGAAGTCAGACCTCAAGAAAAAAAATGAGGACATCTTTATAAAACGTGCTGCCCCGTGGCCGCTTTGTTTGTATCAGGAGTCCCCATCTGGAGACGAGACGACGGGCCGGCATTGGCGTCGATCACCTCGAGCGCATCACCCCAGTCCAATCCAGCGAGCATCAGCAAAAAGACATCATCAAACAAAGGCATGAGATCAAATTTTGTTAAAAGGGGAAAACATTCGAAGTACAAAAATGGTTGATAAGAAATCTTTTGTCCTTCCATTTAACATTGTTAAGGCCGTGAAACGGATGATAGTGGCCAATAGGGAACAAAAGTTCACACTGATGGCTAATAAGGAAAATCAAATTTTCAGTGGCTAATAAGGAACCACGACTTTTTTCAATGGCTGATAAGGAATTTCCTTCTATGTTCCAGATTTTTTCCTGCTAGAAATTCCTTGCGTGCCTGATCTGTTTTGTCAACTAAAGCTATGACTTGTGTTTCTGGAAAATAATTGTTTTGTACTGCAACGTCAGATCATCCAATCATGGCAATCATGATCCGAAAAATACCAATTGCCGGAAACATGTGCCCATTTGGCAGCCGTGCTAATTCCGTGGGGTTGTATGCACTGTTTATGCAGTCACTCGTCAAAAATTCTTGATCGAATTTCAAAAAACAAAATGAATTTCGGTAAATAAGAAACGTTTCCCAGCATCCATTGATCCTCCATTGCCGCACCAGAAGCACAACCGGAAGTTTCCCCAATGATCACCTCAAGTTAGTGGAGTGTGGACAAAGAAGCTTCGTTACCTAGCTTTGTACAATCTTTTTTATGTAGAAGATAACTAGATTATGTTCCTTGGTATGTTGCATGCATGGTTTATATTTCCCAGCAACCTATTACCAAATGGGAAAAGGTCAAGACCTGATAATTATTATGAAACTACATTCCGTACAAGGATGATTAGGATCACATGGAGATGAGAAATCCATTGAACTGCTGGGTGCTATGAACTACTTTATTTGGTGATACTTCATCTATCTATTAGCTGAATATTTTCCCCATTTCTTTCTATCTATCTGAAACTTTCATGTTCGACAAATCTATCGAATACCCATATACAAGTAACCGATATGGATACATTTTGCATTATTAAAAAGCTAGGTTGCTATATTTTAATATTTTAGGGAAAATATAAATGTACTACACAAATTATTCTTATGACATGCTATCATTTTATCCATCCAGGATGGTTGATTAAACATGCCACTTTTAGTTGATTCTTATATAAATCATGATGATTTCTATTTGTCTAAAATCTGTATCAAGATTCAGACTGTGATGCCCCAAAGGGACAAAAAAAAGAAATTCTAATAATAGCTTTGATGTTGGGCTTTGTGGTGTTTCTATGGCCAAACTAAGAGCATCTCCAAGAGCCTTTCTAAATTTCACTCTTTAAATCATCATTTAGAGAGTCATTTGCTTAAAAATCGCTCTCTATATCTTTTTACTCTCCAACAGCCTCTCTATATCTTGCGTGCAGTCTAGAGAGCCATCCTCGCTCTCCATCTTTGGCTAGCTAGAAATCCGGAATGAAGGATATCTATATTTGAATATCCAATTGAAGAGGCTGTTGGAGGGTGTTTTTTCAACAAAGTCTCTATTCCTGTAAATTAGGATAGATATAGAGAGTCTCTTGGAGATGCTCTAAGGCACAATTTCGTGGATGCAACTGAGAGAAACACTATCCTCCCCATGTTGTTGAAAGAGGAAAGTGCACAGCCAGAATCTATATACCTTATATAGATGCAACCCACTAACTATCACTAATTGCTATAAAGCTACAACCACAACGAGCCACGTCACTCAAATTATTTAGGCTATCCGATTGACAGCTTTCTTTCATTCTGACCGTCCAATCTGTTCAGCCATTACCGTACAGCTGAAGAGGCCACACAACACACCGCAACTCAGCCCCGTCTTCTTCCTAAAACCATCAATTCAGGTTGCTACAAGTAACTGCCGTGCAATCAACCGTGCCAGATTGATGGCGATATTACTTCTGCCTTGCTGCTGGCCTCCATGACCAGAGAGCCATCCTCTGCTACTCCCAGTAAATGGTGAAACGTTGGAGCGGATTTGCACTCAATGCAATTAATGGTCCTAATGACATTAATCTTTCATCAATGATTTAGGTTACCAATCCTAAAAGACCAAACGTCTCACTCTATCGTGCGCCTGCTGCTGGGATGCTATATTTTGCCTCACATTGCCAATCCTTTGTTATTGCCGTACCTCAGTAGCTTGCAATTTTCGTTCAGTACTCCTTTTGGTTTCGCCTTCCATTTTCTCAGGTTATTTGGTTTCAGTATCTTATAAATTCTATTATAGTATTATACACTAACAGTGTTTCAAACTTGGCCATTGTTTCAACCTATTCGATGCATTGTCCCTTAGAAACTCCTGCATAAACTACCTCTGCAGGTGTTCACATAAATGTAAATGGATCTCTGCCCCATGTTTGTTTAGGTTCGTGTAAATTGATTTTGAATTCCCTCTGCATAACATGGCTCTCGATTCTTCAACTGCAGTTCTTCACCACGAACCTGCATCTGCCGCTCACGAGATTTACGAGAGCTTCCCCTTCAGGTGCTGCATTCGCCCTAGCAGGAGCTTCCATGTCCAGCCAATCGCAGCTAAACTGCAAGCAAGTGGTGAATTTCTCTTCTCATCGATGGTATTGTACTAAGGTCTTCAACCATAATTGCCGGCTGCTACTTAATTATTTCCTCCTGATTCATGTTCCTAGATTTGCTGTCTTTTCTTATCCCAGTCTTGCTTTCATGATTACTCCCGATATGAGTAGTCTTATTCATGTAAGCCATTTTACTTTCATGATTACTCAATGTATGGAAACTAAGCAGTTTTTTTTTCTAAACCATCATCTTCATATTTACATAAACCATATTCATAGTAACTTACCAAAAAAACTAAGCAACAGATCTATCCCTCCGGTGACACTAATTTGTTTATATTTTAGAAGATATCGGATCTCAGATTTGCAGTTTTAGACATGTACTTTGTTTGTCAAGGTTGTTATATTACCCTTATAAAGTGCCCTTACCAATTGATAAATTTTGTGGATCAAATCGTGCACACTTCAAGAAGGAATCCGAAATATTGCATTGATGTGTGTTCATCATGACCGAAATATATTTTCAATTCAACGGATAATTTTTCAATCAAGTTCTCAATCCTTTTACAAAGCTATTTTTTCTATTCTTTCCACTTTAGCTGTCCTTTAACTACTCAAGAATTCCCGCAGCAACGCGCGGGGTAATCACCTAGTAATACCAATTGCAGGAAACATGTGCCCATTCGGTAGAAACTAGGAAATAATGTCATAGTTGCAAGGCAAACGGTAAGATCCTTGAAAAGGTGCTGTATCCATATATCCGTACTAGGAGATTAGGAAAAAAAAAGTGACAAATGCACAAAAAAGGGAATGAAAAAAAAAAGATAAAGCAGGTACGTGTGAGTACTACGTGACAACGTTGCAACTCATGTTGGATTCCACAATAAAATAACGGCGTCAGATTCCACGGAAGCAGCCGCTGGTTGTCATCATCTAGCTCGCGCTCGCGGCGGTGTCTGTGCGTCGGTCACCCCAAGCGCATCACCTAAAGCTATGACTTGTGTTTCTGGAAAATAATTGTATTGCACTGCAACGTCAGATCATCCAATCACACGGCAATCATGATCGGAAAAGTACCAAATTGCAGGAAACATGTGCCTATTCTTTCTTTTTTTTTTTGCGAGGGTAACATGTGCCTATTCGGTAGAAACAAGGAAATAATGTCATAGGTGCAAGGCAAACGGTAAGATCCTTGAATAGGTGCTGTATCCGTATCCGTACTAGGATATTAGGAAAAAAAATACGTGACAAATTCCACGGAAAAAGGTTCCACGGATGCAACTGGTGATGGATTCGACAATAAAATAATGGTGTCAGATTCCACGGAAAAAGGTTTTAGACGTGTGGACTTGTTACCTCCTGATGGAACAAACGGGGCCGGAGATTTTTATTTCGTATATATGTTGTGGAAATATCGGATATGCATGGGCACGTCAAAGGCGATTGATTCCGCGGCGTACGTACGTCAAAGGCAACAACAAACCTCCGTCTTTGTTTCTATCGCCGCCGGGGATCCCGGAGTCATCGCGCAGGAATAATGGAAGCCAACCCTAGCGGATGTTTCTCTCTTT
Source organism: Eragrostis curvula (assembly GCA_007726485.1). Classification (NCBI taxonomy): domain Eukaryota; kingdom Viridiplantae; phylum Streptophyta; class Magnoliopsida; order Poales; family Poaceae; genus Eragrostis; species Eragrostis curvula. The sequence continues at coordinate 20,001,881 of CM017444.1, read as the reverse complement.
CTTCTTATATCCCTTCGCTAGCGAATTGAAAGAGCCTACCCCAACTATTCTGGCGGCTGGAGGGAGCACTTCTTCTTCGCCCTAGATAGCTAGCTATGCGATCCCCTACCCAAATCCCTTCCCCCGTCCAAGCAACGCCAATGGAGGATGAGGGCGACAACGATTGCGTGGAGCTCGGCGTGGCAGCCGACCTCGACCCAACAACCCGCAAGCTCTACTTCAGCGACGGCGACGCCGCCGGCGCCGCACTGTCTTGGCCGGCAGCGGAGGCGATCCCGACGGTGCTGAGCAACCACGACTACCTCGAGGCTACATGCTGCAGGAACGGCGTGCCGGGGACGTACACGCCGTCGGTCCCCGCCAGCCAGGCCTGCAGCACGACGCCGGCAAACGTCTGCGTCGTGTACGAAGCTGCGCTGGAGGCCGGCCTGAGATACCCGCTCCACCTGTTTTACGTCAAGTTCCTCCGTGAGTTCAGGTTGGCCCCCAGCCAGCTGACTCCCAACTCTTGGACGTACCTTGCGGCTTTCGTGCACCTTTGTGAAAAGGTTGGCGTCCAGCCCCTTTTCTGGTCTCTTCCGGCGTTTCTTCTCCATCTCCGCCCAGAGGGAGAAGGAGTCGCAAACGCCGTCAGGGTGGCACCACATCCACCCCCGCCGCCGACCCCGCCTCTTCAACGGCGCTACTCTTGGCACCAAGACTGGGTGGAAGTCTAGGTACTTTCTCCTTACCTCCCCGCCGGGCATGCCGTGGTACTGCCCGGTGAAGTGGGGGAAGCCATGGATTGCCACCGCGCGCAGCGAGCTGCTGCCCGAGCACGCCGAAACCACTCCAAAGCTGGAGTCGGTTGCCGGCATCATGGACCTCAAGGACTACCTCTCCAAGGGCGACTTTCCAGTTGGCACGCACAGCGATCCGGTGATCCAGCTGCCCACGGCCGTGAAAAAGGAACCGAGGGGGAAGCGCAAGGCGCCAGAGCCGACGGCAGACCAGTCGTCGTTGCCGCCTCAGAGACAATGGCACAAGAGCTCGGGATGACGGTCTCGCCTGGATTCTTGTACCCGGCTGGGCCGTCGACGCCCCCGGGCTTTCAAGGCTGGCTCGATGAGCCTTCGCTGCCAATACAATCCGGGATGTGCGCGAGCGATCAGGTGCAAGTCTGGGACGCCATATCCTCCAGGGACCAACGCATCGCCCAACTGGAAGACGCGCTGCGGGCAGCTGACCACCAGCACGCCGGCGAGGTGGCCAGGCTCAAAGCCGAGCTGCTGGATGCCAACGACAAGCTCACCCGGGTCAACAAGGAGCGCGCCTACTTCATGGACCACCTCGGTGCGGCCAAAGCCAACATCACCAAGCTGGAGGAGGAGGTGCGCAATGCCGAGGTGTCGGCCAAGAAGAAGGTGCATGCTGCGCGCACTCTGCCCCAACATGGACCCCGTGATGCTGGACTACTTCGCCAGCCGAAATTAATTCAGGTGACTGCTTCCTTCCTTCTCGTCATATATATATATATATATATATATATGACTCTGCTTATTACGTAGTACTGATGAACATATGTCTTGCATTTCCATTCTTTCTTGGATTGTGACTGGCTCAGAGCATGCATAACCTAGATTACATATATATGGCTCACATTGTGATTGGCTCATGCAATATATATTTTTTTTGTTGGTTTAATTACTTTCACTCACAAAAACCTTGGAGTATAGTTCACTATGTCTGCTGTTTCTTATCTGTCTCATATCTGCTTAATTACTATATGTCTTGCAATTCCGTTCATATTTTGGTAATGAAATAGTACCACCTAGATATGCACTACAAGGAACCATGTTAGCTTTTTGTTAAGAACTGGATAGTTCTTAATTCAGCAGCATCCGGGGTTTGGGTATGGCTTATTGGTAGACCACCATAATGTGTATGGTAGTGTTGCCAGAAGAGGGTAGCAAGTTAGGAGCTCTGACCTCGTTTGCTTACACTGTCCTTTTCGAGCACTATCAGGTTTTGTTAGTGCTCCTATATCTAATCTTTACATTTTCTTTATTTCTTGGATTTGAGTGTTTAAGTTCTGAATACACCCAGTACTTCGGCACATGCCTACAGTTGTGGGCCGGAGATCATATATTGTCATTTTCTCTACTAATCAGCTCTCCATAATTATTAGGAACAAGTCTATTCTACTCCCTCCAACAATTCATCTTTTGAAATTTACCCCTTATGCAATTTGTATTTTTATTTCACCATCTACAATTTTATTAGCTGCAAAATATATTTTATTACAGAATGTTGTGGCTGTCCTTGCAGCATTATCAGGCTGTACTAATGCCATTATATCTTTTTTTCACATTTTCTCTCTTGGATTCGAGTGCTTACAACGTCATCGTGTCTTCTTACTGAATGCCTTGCAATTTCGTTCATGTTTTGGCAATGAAATAGTACCACCTAGTAGATTAAATAGAGGCACTTCAAGAAGCCAAGTCAGCTTTTTTTTTTTATGAACTGGATACTTCATAATTCGGTAGCATCCAGGGTTTGGGTATGGCTTACCGTAATGTGTACAGTAAGTTGTTAGGAGCTCTGACCTGGTTGCTTACCGTGTCTTTGTAGAAAAATAAGGTTGCCAACTATGCAAGCAACCTCGGTACAATATGGCTGACAATGTCTTGCAATTCCATTACTATTTTGGCAATGAAATAGTACCACCTAGATATAGGCACTACAAGGAACCATGTTAGGTTTTTGATAAGAACTGGACAGTTCGTAAGTCGGCAGCATCCGAGGTTTGGGTATGGCATATTGCATTGTGTATAGTATAGTCTTGCAAGAAGAGTGTGTAGGAAGTTAGGAGCTATGGCCTCGTTTGCTTACAGTGTCCTTGGAGCATTATCAGGTTGTACTAGACTCCTGTGTCTAATTTTTACATTTCCTTCTTCCATTTGAGTGGTTAAGTTCTAAACACCCAGTACTTCGGCACATGCCTATAATCGTGGGCAGGAGATCATATTGTCATTTCCTCTACTAATCAGTTCTCCATAAATATTAGAAAGTCTATTTTAATCCCTCCAACAAATCTCTTTTCTTTTGTTCTGACCCCTGAACAAAATCATGCCTCAGTTTACCAACCCACCCCCACCCCCCCCCCCCCCCCCCCCAAAAAAAAACTTTGGTATTTTTTGTTTCCCCGTGTATGATTTGAGTTCAAAGCTCAATTTTTTCATGAAGGTAGATGAGTCTGAAGCGAAACTTGATGTTGACATTGAGAAACAAAAAAATTACAATTTTGAATGTAGCTCGAGGGAGTAAATTGAGTTAAGATTTTGTTTAGGGGGTCAAGTGGACAAAGTGGATTGTTCCTAGGAGTACATATTATATGTCATATTCTTAGTGCAGCGAGTGTAGTTTCCATGTACAGGTTAGTTGATGGGTGCAGCAGTGAAACAAGCTAATTTAGCCTCGTGTTTCTCAGTCTCACGTTTCTATCATTTAGATATATGTGTTACCTAAACTAATTTCCATTGTTTCTCTTGTGCACGCATCATCACAAGTTCTCACATTTTATATGCATATTTGTTGTGTAGCATTTTTTAACTGCGAAATATATTTATTACTAAATGTTGCAGCGGTCCTTGGAAGGATTATCAAGTTGTACTAATTCTCTTATATCTATTTTTTAAATTTTTCTTTCTTGGATTGAGTGTTTAAGTACTGAACTGTTGTCTCATGTCTGCTGTGTCTGCTTACTGAATGTCTTGGATTTCCATTCTCTTTTGGTATGAAATAGAACCACCTAGACAGGCACTAGAAGGAGCATTGTTAGATTTTTGTTAACAAGTGAATAGAACATAATTCGGCAGCATGTGAGGTTTGGGTACGGCTTCGTAGAACACCATCATGTGTATAGTAATGTTGCAAGAAGAAGGTAGGAAGTTAGGAGCTGTGACCTCATTTGCTTACCGTGTAATTGGGGCATTATCAGGTAGTACTAGTGCACCTATATCCAATTTTTACATTTTCTTTCTTGGATTTGAGTGTTTAGGTTCTTAGTATTTACATGCCTAAGGTTGTGGGCAGGATATCCTCTACTAATCTCCCTGATTACTTGGAACAAGTCCATTTTACTCCTTCAGACATTCATTCTTTTTGTCCACCCATTGAACAAAATCATGGCTCAATTTACTCTCTCCAGCTACTCAAGTTGGTGCAACCTACACACCCTTATGCAATTTGTAATTCTGTTTCTCCATGTATATGATTTGAGTTCAAAGCGAAACTTGCCATTGATATTGAGAAAAGTAAAGGTCAAATTTGAATAGCTTGAGGGAGTAAACTGAGTTAAAATTTTGTTTAGGGGGTCAAGTGGACAAAGTGGATTGTTCCGGGGAGTAAATATTATATGTCATATTCTTTATGCAGTGAGTTTCAATGTACAGGTTGATAAAAATCAGAACTCGTTTACTCCCTCAAGTATCTTGAGTTTGGGTTCATTGTACATGTTGATTAATTGATGGGTGCAGCAGTGAAACAAACTAATTTAGCCTCCTTTTTCGCAGGCTCATAGTTTAATCATTTACAAAAATAAAAAAGAAGAAATATATCTGTCACCTAAACTTTCCATTTTTTCCTCATACACGCATCATATGAATTCGTTGTTTTACCTATTAGGCCACCATGATTTTCCAAATCATAGACATGTTCTCTTTATATGATGCATATGCACTTGTGATAAATCTTTACGTATTTGATTCAATTTAACTATTTGATTGATTAGGTTATTGGAGAATGGACATGTTGCTAATTCTTGCATTACTTTTGTTTCAGTTGTTGGATGAATCCGGCATCCCCTTAATACAAGAACGAGACAAAGATAGGCTTTTCGAGGGGAGACAGTTTTGAGGCAGAAACCTCAACTTTAGCGATATGTTACATCTGCTTCACATGTTGCTTCACATGTTTCGGGATATCACGGTTTGGGTATTTTATTTGGGCAGCGCCTATGGTATTAAAGCTGTTACTTCTGCTTCACTTGTAATGTTCATGGTGCTCCATATGCTGGATTCTATCCTTTTCTTTTACCAAATAACTGGATATAATGGTTATTCTTTATTCATATGATTTCATCCTTTCATTTTACTTCTGCATATATGGATTGACGTGGAGTGAACACTATTTAATTATCTCCATTTTTTCTCTAGATGTTTGTTTTTATTTAAGGAAATATCTGTTTCAACCAAAATTTTACTGATAGAAGAATATGATTCCTGTAAGCATGAAACTATCTCAAAGAAAATGAACTATCTAATATGAAAAGAAATTTGAACAAATTTATTTGCGTTGAGTATATTTAGTAACTAATGGAAACAAAATGTTGATTAGGTGGTGTAGTTCATCACGGGATGCACTCTGGAGCCATTTGAGTCGGCCTCTGAAAATGTCAGAACTTGTACTACTTTATTTATGATCTTGTAATGTGATCTTGATACATGCTAAAATTTGAAAAGTGCATGCACGCTCTTTTGTGAGGATTGGTTATGATGTCAAACCGATATGAGTGCGGTCTTGGGCGATGCTTAAGAAGTGTATTGGGGAAATACTAGAGTTGTGTTTATTTTTGTTGAGTTCTTGGAACAGCTGGTAGCTCGATTAAAACAGATGCAACTTGGGTGGCTCTCACAGCTAGTTGCCAGCATTTCGGTTGGTTCTTACAGGAGCCGTGGCCTGTGGGAACTCGAAACGGAGTTGAGACGCAACGAGCAGACACGGGGAACAGAGGCTTACGTGCAGTTCGCAGGGGTTTCAACGGACGCAAGGAGGCAGACGACCGTGCGATGCCGATCGTGCATTTGAAACATGCGCAACGGATCGATTTCCCACTGCTCTTTGTGATACAGAAACTTGGCAGCCTTATTCATTACAACCACAATACAAGTAACAGGGGGGGGGGGGGGGGGGGCGCTCCACAATTTACCGTGCAACCGGTGCCTGAACCGCTCCCGACATTGTGCGTCTCATCGCCTATTCGCAGGGGAAGCCAGAAAATGGAGAGCGGTTCCTACTCAGGAACCAGTTCCAAACTCCATAAACAATCATTTCCACGGATGAATGCTGAGAGAATGACGCGAGAAACACAGTTGGCCTGACCTGCGCCACACACATGTGACTCGGCTTCGTTTTTTAATTGATTGGTGGGTCCCAGCTTTCAGTGGCTCACGTTGTGCTATACCAGGAGCGCTCCCGGCCTAGAATCATGGGCCCCGCTTTTTTCTTCAGGAGCGTTCCTCATTGTGAAGCAAGCCCATGCATCGGAAACTTGAGCTTGACGAATGCTTGGGGCTCCGTCATCTCGTGGAATGGAAATTGGAGAATGCATGAAAATGCTTCGCAAAAAAGAAAAAACCAGCACTGGACGAAGTCACAGAAAAAACCAGCACTGGACGAAGTCACTCAGACACGGCAGTCATGCCTAGCTTATTGGAGAGTGAAGGAAGCTATGAGATCCATGCATCAACGGAAATATATAGGCGGAGAGGTCGACTGATTTATGTGGCAATATGCAAGCAAACGTGAAAGAATAGGTGAGCCGGCCAGTCACTGCTTCTGGCACGTCTCGAACAACTGGACGCAGGCCGTCGCGTCCCCCTCGAGGATCTTTGAGTCCTCTTTGGCAACCACCAGCTGGAGGAGCCTGTTGCAGGCCTCTCTTCTCTTTGCAGCTTCCTCCTTATCTTTGCACTTGCGGTCGAAGTCAGCTTGCTTACACAACTGATTGATGTCGATGCTCCTGAGCGCGATGTTCTTCAGAACGCTGCAAGTGCAGTCGTCCGTATACCCCTTCAGTTTATTGCAGCAGACGCCACTTTGAAGTTCTGTCTTGTTGGCAAATGCACAAGGCACCACTGTTGGATCCCTGATCTGGATTGGGGATCCAACGCAGTTGAATATCTCACCTTGTGCGGTAGTGGGTGGCATGGCGGGAAGGCCCATGAACAAAGCCATCAGCAAGATAGTCAGACCCTGCTGCATCAGGAGCCGCCTGCATCAGCCGCCATGGGCAAAAAGTGTGTTTGTGTCCTTTTGTGCTCTTTCTAGCTGGAACTACAGTTCTCACACTTTGCTTTGCTGGGGAAGTTGGGTGAGGTGTTCGTCCTGCCGCAGGCCTTATATAGACGCAATGATATTCATGAGCACCTTTGATTTGGCTAATATATACAACTGTTAAACGCGTGATTTGATCACTCTGAAGTGGTGCTCTGGACATGGCCCTCCATGTTTTGACCTTGCCCTGGCCATGGCGTATATACTTGAATAAAATAAAGACACGTGCTTCACCCGTCCTCCCATTATTAATTCATGCCTTTATTAATTTCATTTCATTCAATTTGTCTATACGTTGAACATTTGTTATAGGATGAACTCAGCTACCAGCTGGAAAGATTGATATCGCTTTAAAATTTATTGTCCAGATCAAAACGCAGATATGACATTCAACAATAATGCAGTGGTACATTAATCCTTTGCACGTTGATTGTAGTGCTCACATGTGACGCCCTTCCATATGGATTAGCCGGTATGCATTGCTTCCCCTGACCAACTTAAAAGTGAATTGTCACATCTAATATCAATTTGATGAAGGCACAGAGTAACAAATCATTTTGAGCAGTTTTACGATAAAAAATAATGTCTATTCATAATTTCAAACTAATGGCCGTTACTTTGATCCGACTATCTAGATCTAATATCAAAGTCCACTAAAAATGGCCATTAGTAAGAATAATATTGGAAAAAAAATAAATTATGATAGACTTATAATAGTATTTTGTTTTTTATAAAGATCATTAAATTTGTAGTTCGATCAATCCTGTTGTTAATCAATCTAGTTCATTATTATTAGTTCCTAGGGTTAGCCGATTAGGGTTTAATTAATATTTTTTATTATTCATAATAAATATGCCCACAAACTAATGGTCATTAATTTTCAAAAACTAATGGCCATTATTTTTTTACTTTACAGTTTAATGGCATAGGGGCATGGTGCACTCCTCCTTTTTTTTCCTTTACATCAATGAGTTGAATCTCCTGCAGGTATTGAGTACCAACGTGGTTGTAGCATCATTGAGAGTCGAGGCCGGGATTGATACAATCTTCCCATTTTGTAGGGAAAATGGTATCAAGTAGCATGTGTATATATGGCATATCAGTATACACATTCCAACTGCTTTTTCACGAATTGACAAAAGGATTGATGTAGTGTTTCTTCCCCTAGACAAATGGACGAAATAATGGGTATATATTGGGCGAGGCTCAATAGAATAAAAGCATGCTCTCTTTGTTTAATACTTCAATGACGCGTTGAAAATTAATCCATCGTGGGGTCAAGCACCACAAACATCTATCACTTTAAAGCCACCTCATTGAACAATATTAGTTAATTTTAGTAGCTTTTCATGCAGATGACGGTTCACCCCTGCACGTTTGGTTTATTGTGCTCGCCCCGCCACACCTTCCACTTGGGCTGGCAATAGCCTTAGTATGAATCCTGGGATCAATCACCTTTTCTTCAACGACGATGGCATCGGCGACGGTGGTACAACATTAGGTGTCGCCTGATAAGTACAGTTATGCATTCATGGCTGCATCCAGGAAATCAAACCAAATTTTTGCATGCTTAATTTACCAGACGTAAAGTGGATTCACGAAAATTTGTAAGTTCCTGCGTGCGGGTGCCGGCAACTCGGGCACCCTGCTGAGCTATATCACCGACTTCGCGCTCACCGACCTGCCCAGGGCACTCAACTGCCGGGCGTGCGCGCTTGATGCTCGCTATCACCGGGCTGATTATTTTCCTTCAGGCCCTGCGGCGTGGCGGCCATGCTATTGTACGCGTCGTGTGTCTTCAGCGACATCCGCATCACCTCAGAGCACGACGTACATCTTCGGCTCCGCCGTCGTCCATCGTCATCCCGCTCTTCCTTGCGGACCGCCTAGGCCACCGCGTGATGCTGCTCGCCAGCATGGGAGTCATGGCTGTGTGATTCCTCATTCATGGCCTCTCGGTGCACACGCCGGCGGCAGCGATGTCGTCAGCCTTGTGGTGGGCAGCGGTGATGTGAGTGGTGGCGGCGGCGGCATACATGGCAACATTCTCGCTGGTGTTCAGAGCCGGTGATCCGGATGTGCACATGCAGGGCACCAGCGTCGAACCGGGTGATGAATGCCGTCGTAAGTGATTTGAGTGGCAGATAAGAGAAGTGAAATTAGATCCGATTGCAAATAAAAGAAGTGCAAAATTTTGATGGAAAATAAGATAAGAGTATAATTTCCGATGACAAATAAGAAATTTTCTCAACAAAACAATGGCAGTCTAGTAGGGAATGCAATATATAACCGCAAATTTAAAGAAGAATTAGAGACTTTGATCTCCAGAAAAAAAGACATAGATACTGGAATATAAAAGGTGGCTTTAAAACAATGATAGAGCACAGCGATTGCTTAGAGGGATATAGAGTCGGAGAATCAGCAGGACAGGGCAATGGCTTTTTTTTTTTGGGGGGGGGGGGGGGGGGCACAGGAATAGGGAAAAAGGTCCCGCCCGTGTTAAGCAAAATTTCGAACTAACCTAAGCTGAATTTGATGATGTCTAAAAACGGACCTTGAGCTTTCATATACGAACGCACACACAAATCATGTCTATGTGAACACCACATATGCACACACCATATCGTTATGAACGCTTTCAAGAGATTATGTTGGAATATCTCCTTACTTACAAAGTAAACTAAAGACACATTACAGTTGGCCGGTAAATGCCTACGACTAAATGCATAATTAACCATTAAATGCAAGCACCAATATCAAGTCATGTGCTCGAATCTAGATGGGTTGATTCCACTACAAAGAACCTAACCAATTGAGCTACACATAATTTGCTAGGTTTTTGTTTGACACCATGGTATAGCGAATTCACCTTTGCTATGTTGCGGTAATCATCTTAACCATTTAGCGTCAATGAAAACCAGGAGATCATGGGTTGTTTAGACTAACGAGGCAATGGGAGGCCACATGTTGCGGCGTTTCATCGTATTTTGAATCGAAGATTGCGGAAACTATGTAACGAACATTTGAGTACCCCATGTGAATTCTAATCGATTAGATATTCATGCAGTAGTAGACAGTACATCCTCATGCATTATGGTGCAATAGTGTTTAGGTAATGCATTGTTTGAGATTTATCATTCTGTGAAGGGAGTAGGGAACCAGAATTAGTTTTTTCTATAATATAGTAATGTATTCTAGTGTTCTAGGAAATGAACATACTTGGTGATGTTTTGACTTCTAGCCTTTCTCTTCGAAGGGGTCGCAAAGACGCCCATTCCTCCGGATGTGGGTTTGACCATTCTAGGGTGTACACATCAAGCCAATCAAGCGTCTTAGGGGTACAATTGTTCCCTAAAAAGCAAGGTCATTAATAATATCAATTTTGTACAAAATGGAATGTGTTTTCTTTTAAGCCTTCTACACGTAATTATGTATCTTTTATTACCTATATGGAAAATCTAGACTCAGGACAAACATGGAAAGAGTAATATGGGCTTCTTCCTATCATAAAAAGAGCCAGGTCACAACATGTTTTGCCTCTCTTTCTATAGCTCACTATTTGTCATATTAGCCCAACATATTGTTCATGGAGTGAACGCTCCTCGGAATGAGTGGCATCAGGATAATCAAATGTTGTTATGTGCACAATAAAGCTATATGCTACGGTCATTAATTAGATTGATGCGTATAGAGGGCATGGTCTACGGAAGGGGTCAGATGTAAATGCAAGAAAACCTCCGCTAGCAGCTTGGAAAATGGTACAGAGACTGAAATCAGAAGGGGGGTCTGGGGGTAAAGAGACTCAGGGGTGCAGAATGATGCTCTTCTATTGAAACACCTGCACAAACTTTTCAATAAAGCTGATATCCCTTGGGTGAAGTTAGTGTGCGAGTCATACTACAGTAATGGTCTCTTACCTGGCATGAGAAAGAGAGGTTCCTTCTGGTGGCGTGATGTGGTAAAATTATTGGATCAGTTAAAGGTCTTGCGTCTGCAATAGTGGGCAATGATACTATTATATTTTGGGAAGATCAGTGGGACGGTCAGGTTCTGAAACTCAGCTTTCCCGAGCTATTTTCTTTTGCAACGAATAAGACGATCACACTGAAAGGAGCTTCCCAAACTGATTTACTTGATATGTTTCATTTACCACTATCAGATATAATCAGCTGCAACAGTTGGAGTCCATAGTGCAAAATTTACAGCTCACTAAGAGTGATGATGTTTGGACATATATTTGGGGCTCAGCCATGTTTTCGACCTCTAAAGTCTATAAGAGCCTGATGGGGCATGTCCCTATTCACCCGGCATATGGATGGATGTGGAAGTCTTCTTGTCAGATGAAGCACAAGGTATTTTTTTTGGTTGTTGCTAAAGGATAGACTGAACACTAGAGGTCTTCTTAAAAGGAAGAATATGGCACTAGAATCATACAGGTGTGACATGTGCATATTGCAACTGGAAGAAACACTGGAGCACCTCTTCCTGAAGTGCATTTTAGCGAGGGCCTCATGGGCATCAATTGGGATTAATCTTCCAGTTACTACTAATCCGTATAGAGTGATTAAGATCCTGAAAGGGCTTGCAGCTCCTTTCTTCATGGAAATAATCATCTTAATGGTCTGGGCACTTTGGTTGACAAGGAATGATTGGATTTTTAATGATGTGGATCCGACGGTGCATGGATGCAAGGCAAGATTCATTCATGAATTCTATCTGTTATTGCACAGAGTGAAACGGAAGTACTTTCCAGAAACCAAAGAATGGCTAGCGAACCTTGTTTAGTTATATTCTTTACTTTTCTTTTGTTTTTCCTCTTTTTCGTTTGCTTCTTTTGTACTGAACCTTTTTCTTTTAATCTAATATATTATAATCAGTAGGGGCTTTTTTGGCCCCTCCTGTTCTTTCAGGAAAAAAAAGAACACTATTAATTGGCAGGTTTTTGGAGCTTCGATATGAATACACATTACGGTAACCGTAACACTAGATAGAACACTAGATAGATTGTAACCGTAATGTGTATTCATAATTTATTAAAATTCCTTTTCGTTTGCATCACTTCAGCTTTCTTCACTTGTTCGAATGGGACATTAATTGGCAGGTTTTTGGAGCTTCGATATGAATACACATTACGGTTACAATCTATCTAGTTGACATATCTGGAATAAACACTATTAGATAGGAATTTGAAAAATGTTGTGTTGTGTACATATAAAAGAAATCTCTAAGTCTAAAATGAAATATTATAGTGCATTATATTTATGAAATACTCTTACATTTGTCGATATAGATTTATTCTCTACATGACATATTGACTCGATTCTATGTGTAAATACAAAGCAACAAATACAGGAACGAAGCAGCTTGCGGAGTCACATCAACAAAAAGAGTGATAAATACAAAGGCATGGATTTATTCACTACACTACTTATGTACTCGATTCTACGTGTAAATACAAAGGCTGGAGCTACACCAGCTACCGAACGACCTCAGCAATATAGTGATTATCGTTTCCATTCAACACGTATCGACATACATTTATTCTCTACACAACATGTTCACTCCAATCTATATGTAAATACAAAGTGGCAATTATTGGAGATATGCCCACTATGGAACCACCTCAGCAATACAAAGCGATAAATAACAATTTCCACAGAACACAAGTACTCGGATATGCTTATCTTATCGCACCCTGTCGACTCCTCCCATATCTGAGTCATTGATGTACGACAAAGGTGATGTGTTTCCCATGCAAATGTGTTGCACCAAACCCTGCTGTCAGCTAGCTACCGAAGATTGTCAGGATCGCACAATCCAATTCCGAGATCCTAGTAATGCCAACAAGATCTAACAGCATGTCAGGTAAGGTCACACACATCAGATACACATTTTTCGTCACTTTTAAATCACACACTAATTTGTCAGCACCAAGAATAGTATAGAGTGCCATTTCACCGTGATTTTTGTCGTGGTTTCTAAGTTTCTTGGACATAATACTCACACAATATGGCTTCCACACCACGAATGTTTTTTTTAGCACATTTATTTCAAGTTGGTTTGGTTGTATTATTATGTTATGTGTGTATACAACACTTTGCACATTTGTATGTATGTGTGACACTCTGTATTTCATCCGTATTATAGTTAATGGAATTCTCATTATGTATGTTGGTTATACATTATATAACCTCTAAAAATTAATTATATAATGTTCAAACAATAAGTGTGTTTCTCTTGTCAAGGGTGTAAAAGTCTTTACATTTGTTGATTAGGATTTATTCGCCACACCACATATTGAGTCATTCTACGTGTAAATACAAATCGACAAATACTGAGGCTACGCCCTCTATGGAACTATATCATCAATAGAGAGTGATGACCCTTTTCACGGAGCATGTATCGGTATGGATTCGTCTGCTACGTGACGTGTTGACTCTGATTCTGCGTGTAAATACAAAGTGACAAATACTGGCGCTGCGCCTGCTATATGTGAAACCACCTCAGCATTACAAAGTGACAAATAACAATTTCCACAGAACAGGAGTCCTCGGATATGCTTATATTATCGCACCCTGTCCACTCATCCCATATCAGAGTCATCGATGTACGACAAAGCAGATGTGTTTCCTGTGCAAAAATGCATTGCGCCAACCCTGCTGTCATCTATCTACCGAATTTTGTCCATGAAAAGCGATTTAACCTGATTATATTGCTCAAACATATCAAGTAGATGTTCTACTCCTCGATATCTAATAGATTGTGGTTTAGGTTGCTGAGAATAACAATTGTGAGATGTAAGCCGCATTTTCGATGATCATCCAGGCCAAGTTGATGTGCAACTCTCTCAACAACATCATCATAAGTATCAAGCTTCGACCTAAGCAAAAAGAAAAAGAAAATTGAAACACGTATAAATTCACTTTCAAAACATTGCTCGAATGCAAAAACCAGTACAATTTGCAAGTCCTTACAATTCCAATGAAAAATCATCATCCTTTGGTTTGTCCAGAGACCGGAAGTGCACAACCTAGTAAAAACAACACAAATTAAAAAGCAGCTCATGCACACTAGAAAGCAGCAGTTAATGCATATGTAATATAGTTATGTCCTAATAGTAAATGTGCATCAGTTCCGTTCAGGTACACTTATGGAAATAGTGGGTATCTCAAGATACTGAAGCGGATAAGAAACTATAGAAATGAACCAAATATCGTGGCATGAAAACAGATCTTCACATACATATTCACAATAAACACTTTACTATATTGATACTGGATTTGGGAGGCTTTGCTCACCATGAAAGTGCAAATGGTGAGTTGAGGCAATAGTACATAAAAACACAGTGGAGCATAAGGAGGGAATGGCACACTAGATTTTGATAAACACAAGACAAGCTGGAAAACATTACACTTGATTTATATTTTTTTCCTCAAACACTCAGAAATGTATATCATTGTATTAAGAACCAGACTAACTGTTACAAGCACAGCGCAAAAACAAACACACACAAAAACAACACCACTCACACATTTACTTTGTATCCGCAATGTCACTCACACTTCATTCGTATATGTAACGCCACACACACACTTCATTTGCATCCGCAAAGCCACTCACAATTTATTTATATACGCAACACTACTCACGCACTTAAGTTGTATCTGAGTATACCTGCCTATTGTGAACATACTCCAAGAATCAAGAAACATCTGGATAGCGCACTTGAGTCTCACCACCTGGAGCAGGTGACTTCTGAAAACAGATGATGTCTCCATCTTCAAGCTAAAGATAAGAAAACAAAATCAGAAAGATCAAGTGTTTTCTAAAATATATAGTTTAAAATATTTAAATCTATGACAGAGGGATTGTATGGAAACCTGACTAGAATGGAAGGTAAGTTTCTTGTCAATATGTTCACACATCACATTTGGCTCGAACTTAATTTCCTGCGGCATAAGAATACCAAGTCTCAGAATATTAATCTTGAGAAGAGCATCACTATGTCACTATTAAATGCACTATTACAATAAATCAATATAGATGCATTAGTGAATAATCAACCATTTAACCAGAACTATATCAATCAAGGAGCATTTGTAAAATGTGCATCAAGTGAACAATTGTGTATTCAAGAGAAATAAATACATAATTATGCAGCAATTAATCTAGCACTCACCTCATACAGCTCAATTTCTTCGTTTGGTGAAAATCCAGCCATTTCATTTAGTTTCGTTAGGATATCAGATGGCTTTCCCAAAGCCTTAACGAAAAGTCAACCGATAAAACTGTATAATAATGCCACCATGAGAGTCATCGTCATGATAATAGAATTCCATCATAATAATTGACAAATAATTTACATGAAACATACCGAACTTGTTCCTGTTAATTTGTCATGGTTTCTAAATTTCTTGGACATAATCCTCATACAATACGGCTTCCACACCATGAATGCTCTTCTGGATCGCATGTATTTCCAGCTGGCTTGGTTGTATTATTACGTTATGTGTATATACAACACTTTGCGCATATGTATGTGTGTGTGACACTAAGTGTTTCATGATTTCATCCGTATTATAAATTAATGGAATTTTCATTATATATGTTGGTTAAACATTATATAACCTTAAAAAGTAATTATACAATGTTCAAACAATAAGTGTGTGCCTCCTGTAAAGGGTGTAAAACTCCTTACATTTGTTGATTAGGATTTGTTCACTACATGACATACTCTACATGTAAATACAAATCGACAAATACTGAGGCTACGCCCTCTTTGTAACCATATCATCAATAGAGTGATAACCGTTTCCATGGAGCTGTTGGGGGATCGAAGGTCTTCGTGTGACGTATCGAAGCCCTCCAACGGTTGATTGCAGTGTCTTGGTTCTGGCGAAGCCCTCGAAGGTTGTCGACGCCTTCGAATCACCTCGCGAAGCCCTCCTTGCTCGTCGTCGCTGCCTTCTGGTTGGAGCGAAGCCCTCTTTCCTGGTCCGCGATGCCGGACGAAGGGGTTCTTGCTCAGGTTCCCTGCAGTTTGTTGCGCGAAGCTCCCCTTCACCCGCGATGCCGGGCGAAGGGGTCGAGTGATTAGAGAGGTTTGAGTACGGTGCGAATGATTCCTCCTTTGGCTTGTGGCCCGAGAAACAGATGTCATTACAGGATCATCTCCCTCCATATTTATGAGGGGGAGAGTGATCATATTTACATGTATGCCATTGGCTGTCTTAGCACGGCTCTTAGCCTGATGGTTTGACTCGAGTATTGCTCCTGTGCTGCCTGCTTCTCCGTTCTGTCTTCGCCAGTGGCTGTCGGTCTTCGCGTGGGTCGGGGGGTCTTCGATGTAGTCTCCAACATTAGCCCTCAATTGGTGATGTGTTATTAGTGTAACTAAAGCCAGAAGCAATTTTATTTATCAATTTTTGACTGCACCATGCGCCTTTCTGACCCATACACGTGTCTTGTCGTTTTCATTCCGTACTTCTTTTCCGTTCCCGATAGTCGTTTCCCTTCTATATATCTTCATCGTAGGCGCGCTGTTCCTTCAATCACATGCTTTGCGCGTCTTCTTTCCTTTGGCTATTCCAATCCCTTTCGCAGTAGGAGATCCCTTTCCTTTATTCTTTTTCAAGATGTCTGGTAGCCGAAGGTCTAGCGAAGAGCAAGCTAAGAAGAAGCTGAAAACTCACAAGACCTCATCGAAGGACTGCTCTGATAAGGCTATCAGCGAAGCTAATGTTACGGCTTTGAGTGCTGCTGTTCCTTCGGCGAATCAGCCGAAGACTTCACATTCAGCGAAGCCGTCTTTTGCTTTCAAGCCTCCGGTGATTTGTTCCGCATTAGATTTGTTCTCTATTCCGGAGGATGGGGGTAGTAATTCTTCTGGGTCTAAAGCTCAGTCTGTCCCTAAGAAAGTCATTTCGAAGGGCTCTTCTTCTGTTGCAAAGGATATTTCTGCTTCTACAGTTGACGTTCGTGATGCCAGTGCCGCTGAGAAGGCCAAGATTCAGGACAAGGCTTTCAAGGGCACTGATTCTGTTCTTGCTAAGTCCGGATCGAAGGCTAAGATCCAGGACAAGACCTGTGTTGATGGTCCTGATGTTCCTCCTGTTGCCCCTGTTCATAATGAAGGAGTAGCCGAAGCTTCTGCTCAAGGTTGTCTCTCAACTCTTAGTGTGGCTGAGCTTCGTCAAATTGTTGATAACTTGAGACCTCTTACAGATCGCTCCCAGATTCAACTACCTTCGGAGCCAGGTGTTTTGCTTCGTGAGCCCCTTAGCCCCTCGGCAGGTGGTGATCTTTTCCTACACTCAGTCTTTGAAGCAATGCTTGGAGAGTTTCTCCCTTTTGACATGACTTTTGATTCAGTCGAAGCTACTGGGGGTTCTTTAACTCTTTGTGATGACGTGCCTTCGAACACCTTCGTCATGAGTGCTAGGGCCGCTGCGCCCTTTGTTGCTGCTGCAGAGAGGCTTCGTTTTCCCCAAGTGGAGAATGAGCTCGTACTTCAGGGTGGTGATACTCTGTACAAGTCTTTACTATCTTCGCAGATGAAGGTAAGCGGTTTTAATTTTTGTTTTTTCTCAGTTGCTTGTTTTTCTAACTTCGCTCTTGTTTTCGTCAGTCGCTTGCTATTACCCAAGCTTCCCTTCGCCAGTTTAATGAGCTGACTCTGGCGAGAGCTAATCGGGACCGGCTTCGCAAGGATCTTTCAACTCTTGAATCAAAGATCAAGGAGAAAGAAGATGCGCTTGCTCTTAATGAAAAACGTGTGGTAGATCTCTCTGTTGAGAAGGAGACCCTCGTCAAATCCACTGAAGATTTTAAGGCGAAGGTGGCTTCTCTAGAGAAACAGCTGGAGGATCTTGATTCGTCCCTTGCGGAGGCTTTGGAAGCCAACAGGGTCCTTCGCGGAAAAGTTGAAACCGCGGATCAGGAGGCGGCTTCTTTTGCTAAGGCTGAAGAGCTTCGCCTGTCTTCTCTTTGCAGCCACATTCAGGATGCTCTTATCTCGGTTGGAACTATTCCTGACCAGATCCCTGAGAACGCTTCGACTGAGCAGCGTCAGTCTTGGCTATCTATCAATATTCCTTTCGTGGTGAAAGCTTGCAGGGCCTTCTCCACCAATGCCGTTCATCTGGCTATTCGGGATCTTCTCCATTCTCTTGATGTCGAAGTGAGTAATGCTTTGGCGAAGGTTGTTGGTATTTCTTAACGTCACAGATAAATCCGCAAGCGTACGGAGAATACCGTTGTAGCACTTCACCCGTGAGTATTCAAGGGTATCGTTATTTATATTATCCCAAGGGAACGGAGTGGAACTATCTACTAATCTAGCTGTCCAAGGACACGAAGAAGGATGGTAGGTATGGGTAGAGAGGATTCCTATGGATGAAGTTCTATCTGGAACAAGGAAGAGTAAACACAGCAGGGCTGTCACCACCTACCGGCAAACCCCCCTACTAGGACACGTGACACTAGGGCTATTAAGTCCCTAGGCCAGTCCTAGGGTCACGTGACAACAAGGCAATTAAGACCTCGCTGCCAGACCGATTCCCAGCAGTCAATTCCCTAGAACAGAGAGGATTAAGCAAGCAGGGCTGTCACCACCTACCGGCGACTCTCTCCTAGGACATGTGACACTAGGGCTATTAAGTCCCTATGCCAGTCCCAAGGTCACGTGACAACAAGGCAATCAAGTCCTCACTGCCAGACCTATTCTAGTTCACAAGACTAAAGATAAATTCTGCCTCTAAATGCTTACTTGAATAGAACGATGATCATGCAAGCAAGTAAAGGAAGAACTTATACTAGAATAGAAACATACAATCCAAAAGGAGATCGAGAGTACTTACTTGTAATGAAGATAAACGACGAACGAACGATGAACGAAGAACGAACGACGAACGAACGATGAACGAACAAAGAACACTTCACTATAAATAAGTATCCTCCAAGATACAAGATTTGGGCCAAGTCCTCACAAAGGGAGAACTACCCTTCTCTCCTACCCTACTCTCTCCCTACTCTACTAGTGTACAAATGGCTCTAGGCCCTTGGGAGTGGAATGATGCTCTCCTTCTTCTGTCTTCTTGAGGGGAGGGGGTACCCCTCTATTTATAGTCTTGAGTAGGTCGGTTTGGGGGCCTCCACCGCCTCAATGCACCGCCTCAACGCATTAAATGCAGGCAGAACCGACATCAGGAAGGCAGTGGCGACCAGCCAGAGAAAGATGGGCCAGATTGGCCACTGTAGCAGGTCGGCCGACCACACTGTAGCAGGTCGGCCGACCCCCCCTTGGCCCATTTGGCCTTGGGCTTTGGCCGAGGGGTCCTCCTTGATGTCTTGTTCAATGATCTTCGTGCATTGGCCCAAGTTGGTTGAGTTTTGTATGACGTTTGATCCATATCTTGTTGGGCTGCCTGTGCTGATTTTCTCGGAGTGATGTGTTGTGGCCTTCTTGATGTGAATTCCCTCCTTTTGATATGAAATGTTCCTGCACTCACAAATTCACCAACACTCGTGGAAATCGTTAGTAATAAACTCCTACCACTATGTTTGGTGTTCATTTTATTTCTTTTATGCAGGTAATTGACGGTCAAAAGTGGTACTTAAGGGCCGTCAACAAAGGTTGCTTCTGACGACTTCAAATTTTCAGCTGTTGATTCTACTCCCCGTCCTGTGGTTGAAGCTCTCCTGAAGGTCGCCAGTCATTTTGACGAATCCTTCTAGAATCGGGTGCAGTCTCTCGGTCGTCTGCCTCAGAGTGAGGTATAAACAATTTACTTTTGCTTCGAGAGAGGGGTTACATCATTCCTTCGAACTTGTATCTTGTTGAGAATTGTTGTAATATTGTTGTAAATTTTATGTTGTTTTGATTAATTTTTGCTTGGTTTTTGGACCTTAGGCTTCGTCTGATATTTCTTTGAGCGAGTTTGCTACTCCGAAGGCTTCTTCTGACTTGATTTCGGGGAAATGTGTTGCTTCGGATTCATCATCTGATGTTTCCCTGAGCGAATTTGCGACTCCAGAGCCTTCTTCTAGTGGCTTGATTCGCCGTGAGCCTCCAATTGAAGTTTTTAGTTCTCCTTCGAGGATTGATTTATCTAGTGATTCGAGTCCTTTGTCACCCGTTGAGGGAGGTGAAAGTTCTTTTTCTTTTCCTTCTGGTAGCCTTGTGGCTATTGGGCGGGTTTATCGCCCACAGGCTGATGTTCCCGAAGGGAGTCGGGGTCGTAACAAACGAAGGCCTCGTGGTCGTTGTCCACGAGGTAGTAGTTCTTCACATCGAGGTGCAGCCAAGAAGAAGAAAGGAGGGGACGTTTTAGATTCGTCTTCCTCCTTCGATGCAGCTTCGCATATTGAGCGAATGATTTCGTCTAGGATAATAGATCCCATATTTCAAAGGCCTTATTCTCCTTCGAATGGATATAATTTTGATGAATTTAGTATTGTATGCGAAATGCTTTTAGAATTAGGCCTTATTGTAAAGCGTGAGCCTGACGATGGCTCTCCTTGATTGATGTCTGTGCTTAATAAAGCTTTTCTTTTGAAGTAGTCTTTCGAAGGTCTTTGCCAGAGAGAAGATTTCTTCAATATCATCCGAAGCTTTTGATGCTTCTTGCACGATGACCTTGTGTTTCCTTTGAGGAACGTAAGTTTTCGTGTTTTCGTTCTTTGATACTTGAACATTTTCATGCGAAGGATCGCGCTTTTTTCTTTTGCGAAGGTTTCTGTTTGCCAATACCTGGGTAGATTAAGCTTTCTTTGCTTATCTTTCCCTTCGGCTCTTGTCTGGAGTCTTTGTATCATCCCTCGTGATACATCGATCCAAACTTAGATTACACCAAATACTCAATTGGTGTAACCTTCGGATTCTCTAGGCTTTTGCCTGATATCGTTTTTGAGCTCGAAGCTTCGTTTCTTGAGCCTTGGCTCTTCTACGCCCCCCAGGAAATTGCTCTGGGATTTTTCGAGGGTAAAAAAGTAATTATAAAACTGTGTTACAGTCTTGGAGGGTGCCTCGTTAAAAAACCTCACACCCTTCGCAGGGCTACCCTCGTGAGGAAAAAGAGTGCACCCCCCGCAAGTTTTGTGCTTTTACATATGGCCATCGCGCGTGCTACCGAAGAGATGTTCTTGGTAGACACGGCTCATGCATCTCTGATATGTCATGGACAAGTTTTCTAGTCCGAAGGTCTTGAGCACTGGGTCCTTTTGCTTCCTTCGGACGAAGTGGACATTCTTCCTTCCAGGGGTTTCGCCATCTTCAATACTTCTTGCTTGGAGTTGGTCTCCGAGGACGCTGATCACAGAGATGGGACCAGGAATCTTCATGCATAGATAGCCCTGATGTATGGCTGCTTCAAACTTGTTAATGGACCCCCTTCCGAAGATTGCATTGTAAGGATAAACAATGTCAACCACATCGAAGGTCACATCTTCAGTTCTTGCGTTGTCTCCTTCGCCGAAAGTAACTGGTAGGTTAATTTTTCCCCATGCTTGGATAACCTTTCCAGTGAAGCCGACCAATGGTATTCCTGCAGGTTGTAGTGTTTCATTTTCCAGCTTCATCTTTCTATATGTAGAAGCGAAGAGGATGTCAGCTGAGCTTCCTCCATCGACAAGTATTCTGAGTACATCGAACCCTTTTATATTTGCCTTGATGACCAGTGGGTCTGAGTGCGGTTGGTCAAGGTCCCTTGCGTCTTCTTTTCCGAAGGTGATGTGGACATGGGACCACTTAGTTTTCACAAACGGAGCCCTTGACGTCACGTTATGTACCCTTCGAATGTGTTCTTTTCTTGCCCTTCTTGAGTCTAGTTGCTGGGTCGATCCTCCGGAGATAGCGTTAATAGTTGTCTTTGAGACGTGTAGCTTGTTTCTGTGCTTCTTCCATTGTTTTGCTGGTTCATTTCTGGAGGCGGTGGCAGCGCTGCCAGGCTTTGAGGTTGAGAGTAGGCATACTGCTGTGCCTGATACGAAGCTTCTCTTAGATAGTTGACAACATGATTTACAGAGTGCGAAGGGTATGTTGACATTGGGTTCCCTTGAGACCATTTTTCACGATAGTTACTCGTGTGTCTGATGGCCTTCTTCGCCTCTCTTTCCGCGGTCCATTCCTGTTTGAATTGTTGCAGATTTCGGCACTGCTTTGTTGTATAGCCTTTTCCTTCGCCATGCAACTCGCAGTATGGAGTGCGAGAACTACTTCTCTGATTGTTTTCTCCGTTTTTATCTTCGCCGTCTCTATCATGGTTGCTTCGCTCTTTCCCTCTTTCATCGTCTTTGGTTCTCTTTTTATCGCCCCTTTCTTCTCTGTTTTCGAGGTTGTGTATCCTTCGATTGTTATGATCTTTCGAACTGTCTCTGTTATCGTCGTGCCTTCTGCTTCGACTCGCTTCTTTTTTCTTCTTTATACTTCTTTTCATCTTTGACTAGCTGGGATTGTTTCTTTTCGTCTTCTTTTTTCCTTCGGAACTCATCATCCGATCTCGCGTATTTCTTGAAGGTGTCCAACAGTGCGAAGATGGTTTTGGGTCTCTTCCTTGTTAGTGCAGAATGGAAATGGCCAGCCCTCAAGCCTTCCGTTAGTGCATAAATAACTGTCGAAGCCCCTACATCTTTTGCTCTTGATTTTATTTCCATGAACCTCTGCATGTACTCCCTTAAGCCTTCGTCTGGTTTCTGCTTGCATGAAAATAGCCTTCCCTGATGAATTTCTGATGCTTGGAAGCCTTGGAAATTGTTTATGAACTCTCTTCTCAATTCGGACCAAGAATTAATCGATCCTGGTTCGAGAGTGGAAAACCATGTCTTCGCTACTCCTTCGACTGCCATGACCAAAGCTTTAGCGTATGTTGAGTTCGATCCTCCGCCCGATTCTACTGCGGCTTCGAAAGACATGAGGAACTCTCTCGGACATGTTTTTCCTTGGTATGCCTTTACCTTTGGCATTTTGAAATTGACCGGCCAAGGTTCGCTCTGTAGCTCTTCGCTCAAAGGAGAGTTTTCGTTGTAGATGATGCATGGCTGACTGTCCTTGCTAGAGCTGCTTACTTCGTACACCATCTTGTGCTCGGTTTGCTTGCGAGTCTTGTGATGCGCGTCTTGTTCTTGCTTTCTCAGGTTTTCCATTTCTTCATTGTATTTGTTTAACTTACTATCCATTTCGTTGATCTCTTGTTGGGCTTGCACTATTTTTTCGAGCATGTCTTTTTTCAGCTTCGCTGTTTTTTCGATGATGGACAGCTTCTTCTCTCTATCGATTCTTTCTTGCTCTATAATGCGAAGCCTTTCGGTTATGTTGCGTGTTTCGTCGTCCTCCTGCTGGAAGCTTGCTGCTTGAGATGTTTCAGCGTTGTTTACTTGCATAGCTCTTAGAGCTTCTTCTTTTCTTGCCACCTCTTCGGCTCTTGCTATTTCTTCTTCTCGTGCAGCTTTGTCTCGCTCTTCTTGTTCTCTTGCTGTTCTGACTTCTGCTTCCTTCGCTAGCCTTTCGTTTTCAGCTTCGGTTTCCGCGCGTTGTGTGTCGCTGACGTTTGTTCTCGGCTTTGCTTTGGCCATGTTGATCGTGGTCGTGGGTTCAACCCGCGTGACGGCGCCAAATGTTGGGGGATCGAAGGTCTTCGTGTGACGTATCGAAGCCCTCCAACGGTTGATAGCAGTGTCTTGGTTCTGGCGAAGCCCTTGAAGGTTGTCGACGCCTTCGAATCACCTCGCGAAGCCCTCCTTGCTCGTCGTCGCTGCCTTCTGGTTGGAGCGAAGCCCTCTTTCCTGGTCCGCGATGCCGGACGAATGGGTTCTTGCTCAGGTTCCCTGCAGTTTGTTGCGCGAAGCTCCCCTTCACCCGCGATGCCGGGCGTAGGGGTCGAGTGATTAGAGAGGTTTGAGTACGGTGCGAATGATTCCTCCTTTGGCTCGTGGCCCGAGAAACAGATGTCATTACAGGATCATCTCCCTCCATATTTATAAGAGGGAGAATGATCATATTTACATGTATGCCATTGGCTGTCTTAGCACGGCTCTTAGCCTGATGGTTTGACTCGAGTATTGCTCCTGTGCTGCCTGCTTCTCCGTTCTGTCTTCGTCAGTGGCTGTCGGTCTTCGCGTGGGTCGGGGGGTCTTCGGTGTAGTCCCCAACAGGAGCGTGTATCCGTATGGATTTGTCTGTTACATGACGTGTTGACTCTGATTCTGTGTGCAAATACAAAGCGACAAATATTGGCACTGCACCTGCTATATATGGAACTACCTCAGCAATACAAAGCGACAACAATTTCCTTATAACATGTACTCGGATATGCTTATCTTATCGCACCCTGTCCACTCCTTCCATATCAGAGTCATTGATGTATGACAAGGTTATGTGTTTCCCGCTCAAAAAGCGTTGCACCAAACCTTGCTGTCACCTAGCTACTGAAGTTGTCGGGATCGCCCAATTCAATTCCGAGATCCTAGTAACGCCAACAAAATCTAACAGAATGCATGTCTCGTAACATCATACACGTCAGATACACCTTTTTAGTCACTTTCAGGCCACATACTTATTTGACAGCTCTAAAAATAGTATGGAGAGCCATTTCACCTTGTTTCGAAATTTTTGAGACATAATTCTCATACAAAATAGCTTCCATCCGATGAATGCTCTTCTCGAGCACATGTATTTCCAGCTGGTTTGGTAGTATCGTTATGTTATGTGTGTATCAGACACTTTTGACGTCCGCGTGCATGTGTAAACACACTTAGTGTTCCTTGGTCATCGGTCGCCTCTCCGCCCTCTGGCTTCCATGTCGCTAACCTTGTTGGCACTCTATCTTAGTTCCCTGTTCACACGGTGCTGTCTGGCCAGCACGCTCTATCCGCTGGGTGCGGTGCTCGCGGTCAGGGTAGCCAGCGGGCACTGTTGAAGTTAATCTCATGCTGGTCAAAACACCAGGTCTTAGGGGCATAACAGCCTTCTAACGGAGCCTTAGTCGATCTCTCATTGCTCACTGTTCATGTGTGATTACACTAATTGCTATCTGTTGATAAGTTAATAGCATGATTAGCAACTGGCCCAGGGTCACTGTTTGGATGAGCAAATAGGAGAAGGGGAGATCGATCATTTCACATCAAATCCTTCAATAATTCTCAGTGCTCTCCCCAAATTCGAACAAACACCAGGTAAGTTTCCCTAAAATCCGAACGAATCTCAGTCAAGATCCCCTAAGATTGGCAATAATTAGCGTCGTCGGCGCCACCACCACTCTTTTCTCACCCGAGATCAGGGGAAGAAGAAGAATATTTAGATCCAAATGAAAAGAGAAGAAAACAAGAGGCAAACCCTAACCCTAAGACTCACCTCAACACCGACGAGTCTCCGTTGAGCTCCGATCGCCTACGCTCAGGGAGCCGCAGCGAGACCGCTTGACGGCAGCGCACTCACCCTCGGGCTAGGGTGTGCGCCAGTGAGGGGCCCGTAATGCTTGGCCACCGCCCCAGATCCGCCAAGTGGGAAGCATTCAGATCCATTGATGCGCCGTCGCGCTCTGCTATGTCGCGGTTCGCCGCCACCCGCGCCGCCAACAAGTGCGAGTCGGTGAGCCTCACTGCTTCGCTACTCTCACGCTCGCGGCCGGGGAAGGAAATAATGGATTAGGGTTTTGGGAGAAGGCCGGAAATTTCGGCGTTATATATCGTGCTTCAAAGCTTGTGAGCCTTCCATCTCCACGGATGGTGGAGATCAATGCGGGGGTGAGAAAATCCGTTGCCTGGCCGGGCCAGCCCGTTTACACATGATTTTACTCGGCCCACGAGCGCATTGAAGTTTTAACTTTTTTACTCAGTTTCCACGCGCTGGGCCAGGCTGTTTTAGGCCGAGCAAGGATGGTTCTTCGCTGGCCGCACGTGTGCAAGTTTTCCTTTTTCTCAGTTGTACGCGTGCTGCTGGGCCGCGCGTCTCGGGCCGCTCTGGATCCCATCGGGCCGAAATTAGTCTTCATTCAAGTAAGGATTCCCTTTCTGTTTTCTTTTTACAGAGGGGAATCTAATTTAGAGGTTAAACGCTGTTTAAGACAAACAACTATGGGATTTGTTTTCCTTCAAATCAGAAAGTTATTCTCAAAGAAAAGCAAACATGCGTGAAAGGGGCATTGGCTTAGCGGTTAAGGCATTCGAGTATCACCTCTGAGGTTCATAAAGGTGAGTGTGCGTGCGTTGTGAGTGTCTGACTTGTATTGTGTAATCACGAAAAAAGAAAAGCAAACATGCCTATTGCCTCGTTGTATTTACGGGGTAATAGCGCATTACCAAAATACGAATGGAAGTGCAAGGCATTCAGTACTTAAGCAGACATCCCATGGTCAGTATCAAAGCAAGCACTCACCTCGATAAGATGGTAAACTTGCATTCTCCAGAGAAAAAAATCAAGTAACAGACATTCATAAAACTTGCATACTCGGCCACACATTAAGAACTTTATGATCATCATATGATTCTTATCGTAGTTGCATAAAACCTGAACTACATGTATAGAAAATAAGACTTTTAAGTTAGGAAATAAGTTATATATGAGTATTTGGATATATTTAGGGATGGTGCTAATTTTAAAGTAAATAAGTTAAAAGCTTATGATTTTAATAAAAACAAAACTTTCTCAGAAAATTACGATATTTTGTATGGTACTGAATTACACTGCTACGAGGTCCAAAAAAACTGAAAACAAGTATCCATCCGGTGTTGCTTGCTCTCTCCCTCAAGCAGCCAGCACGGGTTCAATGACCGCCAGCTCTCCAAGAGGCTCCCGTGGTCGTTTTTCTTTGGCTCACCTCCCTGCTCTGCTCTGGGCTGTGGCTCCTGGGCTGTCTATGCTCTGGGCTGTGGCTCCAGCCCAAGTAGGCTTTGGTGGGCCTCTTCTTCTTAATGAAAATTCAAGGGGATGTCAGATCCCCTAAGCTTTATTATTATTATTATTATTATTATTATTATTATTATTATTATTATTATTATTATTATTATTATTATTATCTCAGGAAAAGTCAAAAAAAGGGCACAGACGCCAACAATGGGGCCATCAGTGCCAAATGTTTTGTAAACAACTGTCAAGGTGGGTGGAATGCGCCAAGGGCCTAAATTTTTTTGGCACTTTATCCATTGGGCATGTATCTTCTGCTGCACAATCAAGGGTAAATTGGTAAATATCATTGCCTATATAAACAACCCGTGCATCTCTAAACCCTAGCATATCTGAAGCATTTTCTCCCTTCCCCATCCACCGCCACCAGAGTCCGCTCCACACACCCTTCCCCTCTGTTGCTGCTCCCACCCTCCTCCCACTCTCTCCGTTATCCACCCAAATTTTGATTGTTCTTGGTTCTCATCTAAATTTTTTGACACTTTTATTATTCTCCGTATGGTTCTCATCAAAATTGAGAGTAAACAATCACATACCTGAAGATGTCATGTATGATGCCATCTTTCCAAGATTACCTTACAAGTCGGCCATGCGCTTGAAAACTGTATGGAAGAATGTTCGCGAAAAGATAGATAATCCAACATTTTCTGCTAAACAGTCAAGAATGTGCCTGTTATGCCCTGCACTTATTCACATTGGTCGCTTCGCTGCGAACTCTAATGAGTATGCTATGGAGTTGCTTTCATCTACTCCTACCAATGTTGGTATTCCCTCATCAAGACTTGATTTCTTGGGTTACTCCACTGAAGATGTACATTTCTTTCTTCTTGGCTCCTCAAATGGCCTTCTTTTTGCATCTACAGCATGCCAGATCAAGTTGGCCCTCTCACTCCACCAGCTACTTTTCACATTGTTAATCCAGCAACGCAGAAAGTCCAATTGATACCTGGTGGTACTCAACATCTAGATGGGATAATGGTGGTGGGGCTTGTATGACCCATGTGATCAAGCTACAAACAATACAGAAAAAGTTTCAGATTATCCATGCAAACCCAGTTATCGGCACGAATGGTACCTTTCTTGAGTTTTGTTTTCTCATTTTCTCCTTAGATACAGGCAAGTGGATCAGATCTGATGCTACAGTTTATGCAAATATTAAAAAATTATTGTCCAAAAAGGTGGTCTATACATGTGGTGTCCTTCGACTATGATGAGGACTTACTTTGGTTTGATGTTACTACAAATAAAGGTGGAACCATCAAGATGCCAAAAGAGGATACAAGAGTCCATGTCAAAAGGGGTGGGAACGCCACAGTATTGATGCATCAAACAGTGGCATGCTCTTGTGTACAATGATTGACAAGGAGCTTGGTCATGTATGAGATTTGGAAATAGGTGACCCAAGTTGGGAGCTCAAGCATACGAAAGGGTGGAAGGACATTGTGGAGATGAATGGCAATGCATTCCAGTTTTGCCACTCGATGAAATTACGAAATGCATGGCAATCGAAGTTCCATGAGAAGTGATTTGTGCGGCCACTTGGCTTAGAGAGTGGGAGGTGGGTTTATCTTGGAGTGAAGGTAATATATAAGACTCCATATAGAGTATTGCGTTATGACATGTTGACTGGTAAGGTAGAAGACATGGGAAAGGAACTAGACAATGCCTGTGAGATGAAGCCCACACCTTTGGATATTGCAATAGCAAGGCTGCTATTCCACCAATTAATGTCCCATCTTAAAAGGATGGAATTTGTGATGGTAAGCCTCGTGGTTGCATATGTGCATAGAATCAAGTGAAGATGGTGCCTTGATTTGATTGGTTATATTTATATTGAAGCTAGTGTGATTTCGAAACTCTAGGAATAATGTAATTGTTAAGGTCGAATGATCAATCAATGTTTGTTGGATGGATTTTGTTGTGTGTCATTTTAATACCTTTTGGTACATTTCCTTTTCTTGATTGTAAGAACATTGCTTTATCTTGATGGAAAATTTGAAATCATGGACATAATTCTAGATCTTGACTGATCAAGCAGATAGATTATTGTATTAGTTGAGTTAATTTGGTATGTTGATAATAGCCAAACGGAGTGGGTTAGTTGTGAAGTTGATCAGCTGTAAGGGAGAAGAAGAGGAGTGTACCTACTATATGTGGAAGGCAGAAGAAGTTTGCAGTTAAACCTGAGTGTAGAATTCAGAAAATAATGGAAGTAGATGAATGGGGGACTACATCACCTTGGCACTGCCTCATGGACAGCGATAAATTAAACCAAAGCAACGCAGTCGCCTGGTGTGTTTGTTTTCCTTCACACGTACAGAGATGGTGTCATGGTGACTAATCTTCCATTAATTATCCTGAGAATTTATTTTGTTCGACAATAAATGGGATTCTGAAATAATTGACCGTGTGCTCCATTATTTGCACCCCCACCGGTTTTCAGGTTGATCTTTGCCCAATTCAGGTTAATAATTTCAGGCTGCTCATTGCTCACTCTAGGCATTATGTCCAATTAATTCATCAACAATCCATCCATCTGGAATGCCCGGTCCAGATCAACGTACGCACCTTGTCCATCCATGCATGCAACGGCCATGAGGTAGGAGGGGGTCCCGAGTCCCCAAATAACCACCGGGGCAACCGCCACCTCCGGGCCACCGCGCGTCCGCGCGCAACCGCCGGCGCCGCGCATCGCGCGCTACTTAATTCGGCGCCACCGCTGGATCCCGTCCTCGGATCCCGCATAATCAGAGCCGGTCCTTGCCAACAACACACGAGCGCATCGCAGAGCCGATCGAGTGATTCTCAACCCGCCGGGCGGTCGATCGGTCAAGATGCAGGCGGTGCGTCCGGCGGCGGAGGCGGAGGCGGAGGAGGTGGCGCAGGCGCAGCTGGTGAGGGAGGAGGAGGCGCCCGCCGAAGCCGAGGTGAAGCGGGAGGTGGCGGAGGAGGCGGCGCCGGCGGAGAAGGACGTGGCGGTGGTCGGGGAGGAGGCGGAGGCCGAGGCGGAGGCTGAGGAGGAGGTGGAGGTCGAGGCGGAGGCGGAGGCGGAGGCCGGGGCGTCGTCGAAGAAGAACCGCATCCAGGTCTCCACCAACAAGAAGCCGCTCTACTTCTACGTCAACCTCGCCAAGGTACGCCACCTAGATATGCGACTTGGTTGACATCGCTAACACTAAGGAGAAGTTTAATTATGAATTTGGAAATTTGGATGAATACTTGCCTTAAAAAATGATTATATGTATTGTGTAGATTCCTACTGAAAATACTAGTCATAAATGATCTAAAAGAGAAGAAAACAACATCAATGTTGAAGGCTTTGATTTATGAAACAGTTCGTCCCATAAATCTTTTATACATTGCAATAAAGTTATTAACTAGCCGGAAATGACGATCCAATAGACCAAAAAAAAATCGAATCAAGTATTTAACGCGTTATTGATTTATAGATTGTTGAATAGACTAATGTATTGCAGAGCACATTTCTTTTTTTCCAAACTAAAATGGAGTCCTAAGATCTCTGAATTAACCCCATGTGAATGCTGTCTGCAGAGGTACATGCAGAACTACGACGAGGTTGAGCTATCTGCTCTCGGAATGGGTAAATAATAAATTTCTACTCAATTTTTTTTCTAATCCATGGATTCTGACATTGTGTTCTCGTGTTGCACTCTTCAAACTACTCAATTTATAGTCAGGTTTCTGTCAATTAACTACTTGACTGAATTTCTGACCTGTCTTTGGTTGCAGCCATTGGCACCGTTGTGACTGTTGCTGAGATCCTCAAGAACAACGGTCTCGCCACCGAAAAGAGTGAGCAGCGATTACCTTCCACATGTTAATTTTTGGAAATTACACTCACTCATCTCTTGCTCTTTTCCATGTTCAGAGATCCTGACATCAACCATAGGCACCAAAGATGAGTCAAAGGGGCGCCTTGTCCGTAAGGCCAAGGTGTTGTGTCTTCCATTTTCTTAACTCTTGTAATCCCTTTAAATTTTCATCCACGGGAACTCCTCTCTAAACCTTTGTTCTTGGTTTCAGATTGAAATCCTGCTGTGCAAGTCAGACAATTTCAACAGCATCATGTCCAGCAAGAAATCTGACCGCCCGAAAAATGCTGATGAAGAGATCAAGGTCTGATCCGATCTGATTGCCGTGCGACAACATGCACGGATGGGGCAGCAGCAGCAATCTCATTAAGTAGTAGCAATTAGGTTGAGGCGAAGCATATGTTGTGTGTCGACTGCATCCGAATGAGATGGTGATGATCATGAACTGTCCGTAGTATCGATTTTCAGTTTGTTGTACCTTTTGCTTGTGCAACGAAGCAAGCGGACATGAAGACCAGTACGGCACTAGTACTATAACCAAAGCCTTTAGGTTTCTGAAATACACTGGTCTTGCTTGCGATCTTCGATGCGAGTGTTTGGGGGATTTTAAATGCCATGTTAGTTTCTTAAGGAAATATATTAGCATGTAAGACTATGAATGAATTACATCCGTTGCTGCAGTATTTTTTTTCTACTTTCTCTTTATTTTCGAAAAAAAAGGTCCAAAGCTATTTTAAAAATATTTTGGCGTTTATTATCTACGAGGGATAGTTGTGAGAAAATAAAAGAGTCAGTGTGTGTTGTACCAATGAATATTTGTTTTGCAGCGACAATCTATCTTTGATTGACCTAGAATCACATGTTATGTGTGCTCTAGACTTGACAATTGGTGGGCGGTAAGGTAATGTGCATGATCCCATTCCATCGAACTATCTGGAGGATAAGTACAAACAAGTGATAAGTTAACTACAAGTCTGAAAATGTTACTGCATACTCCCTCAGTGTTTACGATTAGACAAGACTCAGTATCTTAATTATTGACGTTCAAGACAAGAAGGATTAGCTCGTTTCAAGTTTATTGCTCATGTCTAAAGCGTCTATAAACCTCTCACGTGTGGAGCCATAAAGGGAATCCTCGCATGGAGTAAACTACGAATACAATTCTGATGCTCTAGGACGCAATTGAGTGTATAGTTAGTGTGTACCAAGATGAATAGATACTACAATTGTACTTTCAAACGTCTATAATTCTTGACCGGTGGTAGTAGCACCCAATGCATATATTGCCAATCGTAGAGTAGTGCTAAGTACCTCTTATAGGAGAGCAACTCATCAAGAAACCATATACAATCCACAAGCAAAGCTATTGAAATTAATCAGGTGATACATGGAAGATCAAGCTTCAAATGACATTCACATATACAACCGCCAGAACCTCTGCTGATGGACGCACAATATTATCTTCTATTAAAAATCTACCTTATTTTTTATGATCTTTGACGGTCAATGTTACAAAAGGTGGACGATGGGTGTTCTGGGCCAGACTAGTTTGCACGCTATACAAAAAGAATACAGGCTGTTGGAACTCAAACTGTACTATCTGCAGTCATTGTTACATTTCACAATAAACATGGAAAATTGGACCCAACAAACTCATTATACAATCTCTCCCATTGTTCCAGGTTACATGAGCAAATTAAGCAACCAGTCTCCTGTATACATGCCCCCTACCAAAATCTTTTTCTTATGTACTAACTTTGATCTACAAATTAAACAAACATCTATCCTAGCAGGGACCATCATACTCTTAACACGATGAAAAATCA
The DNA here is from genome assembly GCA_007726485.1 of Eragrostis curvula. Taxonomy (NCBI): domain Eukaryota; kingdom Viridiplantae; phylum Streptophyta; class Magnoliopsida; order Poales; family Poaceae; genus Eragrostis; species Eragrostis curvula. The sequence continues at coordinate 19,969,230 of CM017444.1, read as the reverse complement.
ACACAACACACATTGCTTGGTTCCCTGAAAGCCTTGTAAAGAATGCCCCCAGCAATGAACAGGCGTAAGCAGTGTCAAAAGCTTCATGATTATAGGCCTTGGAGCACAAAAGGCCCCATACTCCACCATTTTCCTTCTGTTGATGTTTCTTTGTTATCCTCTTCGGCATACTACCTCGGACTTTGTTATTCTCTTTGCATAGTACCTCATGATGAGGCATTTGTTAATGTATAGAAGCCCAGATAGAAAGGTTTCTCAATTATAAATTTTCACAGGCTTCTCAAAGGTGTGACGATTCTGCAGACAATACAACAAACCAACACAGAACGGTTAGATCAAATTCATGCCTGCATATTAATTTATTTAAGAGTAACATTTTTTTTGCGAAATTAAAGAGTAACATATTTTATTACCCAGCTTACACAAATCATTTTTTTATAGAATTATCATCAAGTGACAAGGCTCCACAACAAATTCCCAAAAGTTTAGAGCGTGAATGCGTGTGGGTGTGGGTGTGTGCCATATGTGCCATGACCGCGATTATTTATATTTATATTGTCTAGTGAATCTCAGGTGCCCAAGCATCCCAGGTTGCTCCAGTGCACCTGTCCTTGAAATGCATCTCTAAAAGTGGACAAGTAATTCCAACGAAAAAACATTGTTGGATGGTGCATGTTATCAACTAACATCATGCAAAAGTAACAACAATTTATGTAAGGAGCAACAATGAGAGATCAGTATGTATAATGGGTTGCAACAGTTCATGTCTGATCCAAAACTCATTATATTAATATAATAATTTCTGTTAGTCATCGCTCTTTGCACAAGTTTCTGTTACAATTTTGCAATGTTAGATTACATGATCTATTCATCCTTTTTTAAAAATTTTCTTTCTTTGTTTGCAAATTCTTGTGTGCATCTTTTGTTTAGAGTTTTTCTAACTCAAACTACATTAACTTTGACCAAGCTTGTAGAAAAGAGTACCAATATTTAAGAAACCAAATTACTACTATATCATTAGAGGCATCATGAACTATTTTCATAGTGTACTTATATGATGCCATATATGTTGGTGCTTGTTTCTATAGATGGTCAAACTTAAGATAGTTTGACTTAGGACAATGCTAGAAATAAAATTGGACAGAGTAATTGTTATGGAAATATAGCAAATATGCTAGAAATAAACTTGTACACCACGCATCAAATCTATACTGGCAAAACAAATTAAGAAATCACACAAGTCCTGGCATGACGACATCGAAAGTGGAAAGATCTGCCTATGAACATGACCATGGATGGGAGTTCAAGGATAAATCAAACATCTCTTTTGTTCATTTCAGAAAAAGACAGCATTGCCTACCTGGTTGGCTGTGTATGACCGCTTTGAGGTTGTATCAGTGTGCTCTAAGCCAAGGTATTGTTCCCAGGCACCGTAAACATCTCTCCTCTGTATAATCAAATAAAAACATCACGTATGAAGATAAAGAACAATATACATATTTACGGATGCCCAAATGCTGACAATGACTTGCCTGAAAACGTGCCGATACAATGTCAGTATCCTGGAGGTACTCCGGCCGGTTCATGGATATGAATGCAAGCTTCCACTGATGGAGTGAGTATTGTCAGGAACAAAGAACCATGTTGGGCAGTACAAATTGACAGGAATAGAATTATTTTAAAAAAAAAAAAACTTGGCGGGAAGAGGCAGATTGCCTCCCCCGCTTTGAATTAAGGAGATGCAGGGCTCAAACCCGGGTCACTGGCCTGAAAGCAACCTCCAGTAGCCAGTCGCCCACAAGAACACCCGCTAGGAATAGAATATTGTACTAGAAATATGGCATGAATCAGCTAACAGGATACAACTAAGCATAAAGAAGAGCCTAATTCCGGAACTACAAAGTCCCACACCCACGTCCCCTAAATATCATAACCGGATAAACTAAACCTTTCGATATGATTTTGCCATATAGCCACATATGAGCTCGCATATCTCTGCAGTCCAGAATCGAAATTATTAGAACAAATTGCCCATTTCCACCCTTTATCCCAACAACCACCTCCGCCTCAAGGTAAAGCCAACTTCCATCTCTCATTCCCAGTTCATCTTCCTCTCTTCCTAATTATTTAACCCACCTGAAATTCTGACTTCACGAAGTACAGTTAGCTCATGAATTCCAATAGGGTTAGGAATTTGGTCACAGCAATATTGAGATCGTCCAGCAAAAGTCTCTCTTTGCAGCGGGAAGCAGCTTCACCTGAGGCCAGCATATGGAGTGCACTACAGGATTTGGACAGACTGAACTAATCGTCTTTTCTAAACAGAGGTGAGACGAGCTCCCAGTTAAAATTTTGCTGAATTTGGATTTTCTTTTTTATTCTATGGAGATCAGACTAAGATTTTTTACACAAATCTTTTGGCCCATATATATATCAAAACAAAAATGAATCTGAATGTGAATGTCTACCTGACAGAAAGTCAGAAACAGCAAGAAACATTGCCCTCAAAAAGCAGTAAGGAACATTTACCTTAGAGAATTCCTCATCAGGAACTCTAAGTTTTCTCTGGATGCGCTCCATTACTTCAGCAGCAGTCTCACCTTCCCGGATGGCCAGCAGAAATGGATCTCCGAAATTCTGAATCTGCTGTTAGTCAGAACAATAATGTCAACTGATACTGTAAGCGCACATCTGCATATACTTTCTGATTAGGATCTCGAACACAGAAATTATATGGAAAGTGCAGTACCTGATTCTGATTAGGATCTTTCATGAAATGGTAAACATGGATCAGGCGATCATGTGGACCGAGGTTTTTCTCTTCCTCTGGAATCTGTGTCAATTGATAGGAGCAATGCCATGCAAGATGAGTTTAAATAACTATCAGATTCAAGAATACATTTTTATACAAACATAACTTATGACAAATGATTAAAAGACACAGTTTTATGCAAATACTCATTTTTTTTCAATTTTGACTTTTGAAGTAACCAGCGTCAAATATAACAGAACAGAGTACAACTGAAGGTGTCAACAGCAACAACACCAAACATAGAATTTTACAAACCTCTTCAGCCCTTAGTGTCCAATACTGATCATTTATGTTCTCAATCTTCTCGTGAGGTGGAAAGATCTATAGGGAAAAAAATTAGTCATCATAAATACTGAATTAAGGGGAGATATAACACTGATAAAATAAAGTTCAGTCCCTCAAGAGCATTGTATTGAATAGACAGACCACCTAAATTTTCAAATGAACATGCACTTACCTTGTAAATTTTGTGGTAAAATACTTCAAGCAAACGGAGTTCAGCATCGGGATTTGATAGCTCAACCTGTTCATTAAAACAAAGCATTGGTGAGAGTAGCTTTAACCAAAAAGCAGATAATATTAACTAACAATATGACTAAACTCAAAGACAGATGAGAAAGAACCTTGGTTTTCAAGTCAGTAATCACGTCGCTGATGGTGCTATTTTTTGGAAGTCTTATGCTATGAACTACAACCTGAAAACTTATATGCATCAGTGACATACTTCAGCAACAAAAGATGAATGTTGTAATTTATAACATGCAGGCGACAAACCTCATCCTTTGTTGCATGGTGGAATGCAACTTTAAGTGTTTTCAAACATTGCAATTCTGGCAGTGGAATGTCCAGGACTTCATAATACAATATATCAGAAGTCTGAAACACAGCAAGCAAATACGATATATAAAGGGCAATTCAAACCAAGTTTGTGCTTACAGAGTAAACCAAGGAAGGCAATTTACTGAGTAGACCATGAAAAGTGATTTAACCTGATTATAATGGACCAGCATATCAAGTAGATGTTCTACTCCTCGATATCTAATAGGCTGTGGTTTAGGTTGCTGAGAATAACAATTGTGAGATGTAAGCCGAATTTTAGATGGATCGTCGAGGCCAAGTTGATGTGCAACTCTCTCAACAACATCGTCATAAGTATGAAGCTTCGATCTAAGCAAAAAAAGAAAAACAAAACACATATACGTTTACTTTCAAAACATTGCTCGAATGCAAAATCAGTATGATATGCAAGTCCTTACAATTCCAATGAAAAATCATCATCCTTTGGTTTGTCCAGAGACCGGAAGTGCACAACCTAGTACAAACAATGCAAATTAAGAAGAAGCACATGAACAGTAGAAAGCAGCAGTTTATGCATATGTAATATAGTTATGTAATAACAGCAAAATAAAATAAAAAAACAAATATATCAGTTACGTTTAGGTACAGTTGTGGAAGTAGTGGGTATCTCAAGATACAGAAGCGGATAAGAAACTGGAGAAATTTACAAATATTGTGGCATGAAAACAGATCTTCGGTTTTTGATTCATAAAATACAATTTACTACATTGATACTGGTGTCAGGAGGTTTTGCTCGCCATGAATACGTAAACGGTGAGTTGAGGCAATAGTACATAAAAACGCAGTAGAGCAAAAGGAGGGAATGGCACACTAGATTTTGACAAACACGAGACAAGCTGAAAAATATTACACTTGATTTATATCTCTTTTTTTTCCCCACAAACACGCAGAACTGTGAATCATTGTATTAAGAAGCAGACTAACTGTTACAAACACAGCACAAAAACAAAAACAAGAGCAACACCATTCACACGTTTAATTTGTACCCGGTACCCGCAACGCCACTCACACTTCATTTTATCCATAACGCCACTCACACACTTCACTTGTATCCGCAAAGCCACTCACACATTATTTATATACACAGCACCACTCACACTTAAGTTGTATCTGAGTATACCTGCCTATTGTGAACATACTCCAAGAATGAAGGAACATCTGGATAGCGCACTTGAGTCTCACCACCTGGAACAGGTGACTTCTGAAAACAGATGATGTCTCCATCTTCAAGCTAAAGTTAAGAAAACAAAGTCAGAAAGATCAAGATGTGTTTTCAAAAATAGTTTGAAATATTTAAATCTATAAAGGAGGGATTTTACGGAAACCTGACTAGAACGGAAGGTGAGTTTCTTGTCAATATGTTCACACATCACATTTGGCTCAAACTTAATTTCCTGCAGCATAAGAATGCCAAGTCTCAGAATATTAATCTTGAGAAGAGCATCACTATGTCACAATTAAGTGCACGATTACGATAAATCGATCGATGCATTCTTGAATAATCAACCATTTAACCAGAACTATATCAAACAAGGAGCATTGGTAAAATGTGCATGAAGTTAAAAAAACATTGTGTATACAAGAGTAATAAATACATAATTGTGCAGAAATTAATCTAGCACTCACCTCATACAGCTCAATTTCTTCATTTGGTGAAAATCCGGCCATTTCATTTAGTTTTGTGAGGATTTCAGATGGCTTCCCCAAAGCCTTAACGAAAAGTCGACCAATAAAACTGTATAACAATGTCACCGTGAGAATCATTATAACAGAATTCCATCATATAATTGACAAATAATCTACATGAAACATACCGAAGTTCTTCCTTTTCAGGGTTATAAAGCTTGAAGAAAAGTAATATGTCTTCTTTGCTCTTCTCAGGAGGACGAATTGGAGATTGATCCTGTAAAAGTAATAGCATATTGTCAAACATCTCAAATCTAGGAGGCATTGTAAGGAGCTTTATATGAAACATGAAACAATAAATATCTTTATTTTTTTACCGGTCCACGTTCTACTTCTAGAAATAGTTTCAGCTCAGCATTGTGGGCCTTATTTGAGACCTCCCTAAGCTGCCCCACCTGTAAAAAACATAAAAAATTATCATCACAAATGAATTCACACAAACAAATGAAAGAAGTAGATTTCTACAATGATAGATATTCTCATAATTTCTCCTGCAAAGTCTTGTCTCAAACATATCCTGCTAGTTTATTGAAATGCGTTACAATTAAGCAATCCAGCCAAATGAACTAATGCTTCATGTTATGTGTCAACAGGTCTTAAAGAGTTCATAAATGCACACAACTTCACCCACCGTAAAACAGCAACTGATATGCGCAAATGCAATTATTGGCAAACAAAAAGCTATCCAATCATGTTAACATAATAAAAAGTACAACAAAATTAAAAATAAAGGATCAAGCAAGCAAACAACACTCATCTAAACAAACAGAAAATAGTGAAGACACTCCAATAGTGATGAACCAAATAATTTTCCATTTCATAAGGCAGTTGAAGAGTTAGAGGCGTGCAATTCAAAAAAAAAAAAAAAAAAAAGACTTACTGATTGTGCTTCTTCTTGGGGGGTCAATGGACGATTCGGTCGATACGTATGATTCTGCCTCTTAGCCCACAACCAGAAGCGCTGAAACTGCACAGGGATGCCATATTCCTTTGCAACTTCCTCCTATTAAACAATTCATACGAGAAACCAAATGCGATTAAATATAGGTCAAAAGGTGATGTTATTACTATGGTAGTTAGGTAACAATACCAGTAAGATGGTTTATAGCGCATCCAACAAAAAACAAATAAAAAGCTACCAACAAAAACAATAGCATTAACAAGGAAGTGCTTTTTAAAGTTAAAAAAACTTTAATGAGCCAGATCATAAAGCGAGTACAGTGCCTCCTATTTCTATGTAAGTTGTCCAGTTAAAATCTAAAAGTATAGCAGAAGATAAGGCCATTTGTGGTGAGGCCTGAATTTGAGTTCGAAATCACCACAATATAGGAGGTTAATCTCCAGCAAATCAACCAGTACTATCCCAAAAATCTTAACGAGGAAGCCTTGATTTCAAAAAACAAGTGTTACTGTGATCATTACCTTGAATGAAGTAAAAGGTAATTGCTTCTGAATGCGGAAACTGCGAACTTTTTCATGGTCCACGAGATCAAAGTATATATTATTTCCAATCTGCTCCTTTAAATCTTCATCTCGAGCAATCTATTTTCATTTTTTAGCAAACAAGCTCTATCAAGAGGAGTCACCAAGTAAGAAAATCTGGAATAAATGAAACTAGACCAGACCTTTATGATAGTGTAGAGATGAGCTTCAGCCTTTTCCTTCTTCTTATGTTCTTTCTCCTCTTGTTCCTTCTTCAACCTTATCTGTAGAAGGACACTTGAATCCTTAAATGTCCTCAAAGAAGACACAGCAAGTCAAACTACAAAAGGGCACACAAACTACTTACCCGCAGATGCTCAGCAATATCCTTCTCGTCAACATTACACATTATTTTCTCCTTGTCACTCTCACGAATATAGACAAGCATGTAGGCATTTGAATACTTTGTGAATTTAAATGGTGTGTTATTGAAACCAGGGTTTATTTGAGGCAACTGCTCCATGGACAAAATGGTAAAGAGATGCAATAAGCATGATGACAGAAATAACTAACAAAAACTGTGCCGTAATTAAAGAATTGTTGTGAGAAAGGGAAATGCTACCTCTTCCTCACCCCCGTACTGCTCTTCAAGGGCCTTTTTAGTATCTTCTTTTGTTACCCTCTCATCATCGAATTTGTACCTAAAAAGTCAGTATGCAGCAGAGAAACTCAGTGTGGAATTCGCCAAATATTTTGAAAAGTATAGCAGCCAGGCCCATGCCCTAACATTTTAGAGTGCATAAACAAAGAAAAAGATTCCGCGATAAATATGCTATCATTGTGAACGAAAGCTACCTAACACTCTGAGCATTTAACCAAAGTGAGGCTGACACAAAGGTAATAAACTATCCAAGAAGATTAGATATCGATGTGAGACACAATTTGCTGATAAAGCCTGAATTGATAGATACTGAGGTTATAAGAGGAGAAGAATGTAACTATCATGTATTCTGAGTAGCATTTTGAATATGTAGCCCCAATAACCCACTACATGTTATCCAGCTAGCAATGCCGAATCACGTTCAAGATAGTGCTACACGCATAAGCAAAACAGATAAAAACACACCACTGATCCGAGAGCGTGGGACGTATGAAAGCGTAATAGTGGCCACCATGTACTCCTCCACTGTGAACAAGAACACTGAATAAAAGAAGATAGACAGCATTAGCAACCTTCAAAAAGCCGATCAAGACCATAAGGATTGTCATACAAAAGTTGATAATATGCTCATATATAATATCCATTGGGAAGAGAACGCATTTTCAAATTTCCAGTTTTCTAACACAGCTTCACCGTAAGGGAAAAAGGACAAAGTCGGTACATACAATTTTTCGGCCACATCAAGTTATGTCTATTGTATTAAAAGGTGATCAGCATTCAGCATCCAGAAATAATGACTACAATGAAAGGGAAGTGCCTACGGCTGTTGTGCTTATATAAATCCATCCAAAGAATTAGAATGAAATATAGTCATGTACGATAAAAAAAATTACCTGTGAAGAGTATAAAGGTTTCTAATACTTCTATCTGCATCTGGAGAAAGATATTTTCCATTGTCTCGATCAAGATCAAGTTGTAGGGGGAACTCATAGCGGTCATTAATCTGCATGTGTGTGTTTTCATTAGCACTTAGCAGATCTAAATTATCCCATCCCGCATTTTATAAATGAAACAGACCTCATGTCAATTGGTTGAACAGCAAAACACAAACAATAGAAGTCGAATGAGGCAAAAATACTAATGTGAAACAGATAATCCTGACCAAAAAAAAGCAGAGCGACGGATATGATCTACTCCCTGAGTTGTCATGTTACAACCTAGGGTAGCATTAGCGCTATTAGGACACCCCTCATAGGCTCATATAATGGTCTTTGACAAATCTTTTGGCTTGAACTAAGAAAAATGATAGTAGACAAATATTTCAATGTAACATCTATAAAATAGGTCATGCTAAGATTCAAACGGATACATGGATCCAGCAGTCTAGGTAACAGGTTTCCCTGTCATGATTGCATATGCGATGGATCTAGTACACAACACAAGTGATGGAAGTGTAAAGATCCACAACCCAAAACAATTTTCATTCTAAAAAGATGTCTAATTTCTTGAAAAGGCAACTAGGAATTTGTTAACAAAAACATATGCCTCAAATAATCATACAGATGTAATCGAATAAGTAATTAATCATTTCCAAGGTGAGATTTAGCACAGTTCCAACCTTAACCATTGTATCCCGCATGTAGTCATATTCGAAACGCTTTAGTTGAAGTTGCAAAACAGGAGGAAAATCAAGGAAGAGAACACCCTTTTTTGCATCCTGACACAGAAAATAACTGAAATTAGAGTGCAAATATAATAACAAAAAAGTCAGAGAAAGGTTCAAATCAATCTCCTTCATTAAATTACAATGCCTGCAATCTTCCTAAAACTCTGAAATCATGAAGGCCCCCTTTGGAACGCAGGATTTTCATAGGAATTGTACAGGAATTTCACAGGAATCAGTTGACTGTTCACAGGAAAAACGCAGGAACGGGAAAAAATCCCGCGTTCCAAAGGCCCCCGAAATCAACATATTATGATTCTTGACTTTCAACAAAATCCAATCTGTAAATAATTTATGCAAGTAGATACACACATTACAGAATGATCATTCATAAGTAATGTACTATGTTATGATCACGCACCCACAAGAATAAGTACTACGCTAAGTCATGCTGCACACATACATCACCGTCGACACGGAGAATCTCTACATTCTCATGTGAAATACAAGCAAAAGGCACTATGGTACATATATATCAGAACAGGGAGAGAAGGGGGGAATTGTTGCATTATGGAGAAAAATATACGCAACTGCATATTTTGTTCCATTAGCTATATGTATATAATTATAAATAAGAGTCATGGGCTTAATGGGCCATCCCTAGACTAGATAGACCCTGAGTCATGCTATACACACTCATCACACTAACACAGTAGACTTCATATGCATCAAAATAAGAAATATCTTAAACAAGAAAATGCCTGCATAAAAAGTGTAACAAAATACTACATGCAGTGTTCTAACAAAGTCATGCATAGAACAGAATTTGTCGGAACCTGTAAGCCATATTGCTCTGCGTGATATTTGTTATCACCCTCTAGACGCTCAACTTCCACATATTTATCGAATGATGCATAAACATCACGACAACCTTTGACATCAAGTTGTAGATCTGCAAGTCCATAATGTAAGCAATTATCATATGAAATATAAATATATGATTTCAATGCAAGCGCAAATAAAATGAAAAGGCCTACCATAATATGATTCCTTTCTGCTAGATTTATAGTCCACATTAATGCATTCGATGTAATTAATATGGTGGCCTTCAAATAGTTGTTCAATTGTTCCTTCGACAACAGTTCCCTGGGAACATAGCAAAGTTAACAAAAGAAATCAGTAAAGTGACAGTTAATTATTGTGATATTTACCTTCATCTTATCTTCAAGTTTCTCACAAAGAACTCTGTTGAGCTCTTGCACATCATGCTGCATGAAAGAATCGTAAGTGTCCCATCCAAAAGATTTGGTCAACTCTTTTGTAGCAACGCTGTTGTCACTATACTGGAGCTTGTAGAAAAGGCTTTGCAGCGCTAAGGGAATACTCCCAGACGGCATGTCATTCTCGGTAGTTGGCATATGATATACAGCCTAACATATCATTTCAATGGATTAGTTCAAAATGCAGAATACTCAGCCAAACATGTTGGATAGAATAAGGCATAATCTCACACCTTCCTGAAGTACGGTATATGGTACAACGTCTGTAGGAGAGAATTCATATAACATGTAGCACCTTGATTCTTTAGGCCAACATAGCCTGTTTCTTTTTTCGAGTCATAAGTCCAATAATCAACCATTTTGCGGACAGCAACCTCAGCTTCCACAACGACGTTGTCATCCACAAGATAGCCCCTGCTTGGATCATACAGCTCACTCAAGGGCATAAAAGATGTGAAACCCCAGTCGCTCTCACGTGCATTAAATTGGTGCTGAGTATCTGCCGAACAAGGGACCAACAAAAAATTAGCGCAAAGAAATATTTTGGAAATACTAGGGAATTCTAACGTGACTTGAAAACACAAGCACGATGATTATTAACCCCAAAAAAAGAATCATGGGGTCTCTAAAAGAATGGAACTGGAGATCAAACACGTGCTAGGCAACAATGCTAATATTCATATGCCGAAAAGATTATTAGCAACCAAAATAAAGGATAGAGCTTCAAGAAAGTTTCAGTCAGTAACTGATCACAAACGCCCTAAAGTAAAGAAATAAAACTATCAGAGTTAACTTGGTAATATAAATAAATCAGGCCGACATGTGGGTTACACCACACAGGTCCAACCTGTAAGCCATGCAATGGTAATTGTCAAACTGCAGAACCCTGCAGAGGCATTTATTTAGATTTCACATTCATTTAAATGAATCATCGAAGACTATGATCTGCCGTACATTGTCAAAATGACAAGCCCCAAGTGTGATTTATGATTTACGGATATCCTCACAAAACCTGCATTTTACATGCATTAAACAGTCCAACTACTAAGGAAACCGACCAAATAACTGCATTCTCCCAATCCGATAACCCATATTTTCAGAGCATCCGATTAATCACGCTTGGGCGTCTCTTAGTCAACAAATTGGTCTGGGGCCTTCGATCAGGTCTAGCGAGGCGATTTAGGAGTTCAGAAATCTGGTCGTCTGATTAGGGAACACCTAAGCGCGATTAGGAGGCCGATTTGATCGTGGACGACTAATTTTTCGGGTTGATGCGGCCCTGCGTGGCTGACCATATTCGGCCCATTAGGTCATAGGTATATAGCTAGAACGGTAAAACCGGCTGCCTTCTTCTCCCTGCTGGGGCCACCACCCCGCATCCTGAGCCCACACAGCATGCCGTAGCCCCTTTCTGCGGCTCGCCATCGCCCCACGCCACGCCCCTCTGCTCTCCCCGTCTCTTCTGCTAGACGTCACCGCCTGCTCTCAAAGGAGACAAGCCGCCGTTGGCATCACAAATCTGGTCTGCGATGCTCTTCTCCCACATCTCTCTCGATGTGCTACATTCTCTTGCTTCTCTGGCCATTTGGTGTGTGGTAACAGGAGGCAGTGGCTGTCGAAAGCAATAGTAAAAACTACCCGACTAATCAACCCTAGTCGTCCGTTCAGATAGACTAATCGGCTGAACGGTGGCCTAGCGATCGTTCAGGACTGGGCGCTTTGAAAAACATAGCCAATAACCAATGCAGTCAAATGCAATAAGCACATGTGAGAGTTCAGACGCTAGTTTTAGTTGACAGAAATTCAAGGGGGGAAAAAAAGTGATCCATAGCTGAGAAGCATCTACGAAGGAAATAAAGAAATAAATAAAAGCAAAATACTCATCTAGAAGTGAGTTAGTCTCCCTAAATTTGAAGTATTTTAAAAGCAATGATTCTATTAACCTTTAGAGGAGCACTAACGGCGTTGCATGTATTACATGTGTTATGAGTACTTTATATCTCGAAATACTCAGAAGAAGAATCATGTCTCATTATGCAAAAGAAACTTCCATGTTATCAGATATTTTGCAAATTAGTTGTCATTGGCTACAGAAAAATAGGCTTTGCGCCTGATTTCCAATTCAAACTTCTTTCAACCAGGGCTCTTTTGACTCACTTGAGCTATATATCGCCTTAGAACCAAGATATAACGAGATTTTTAGATAGTATTTCGGTTTTCTTTTATGGTTTCGTTGTTCGGGCCAAATGTCTGGTTATACTACTGGCAGGTCAAGGGAAAAAAGAAACTAAACAGCAACGTTAAAGAAAAGAGGTTTTACCTTTCCGTATCGTATATTTTGGATGGATCTGGTTTACAACAGCCAAGCTGAACTGAGCGTATCGACTCCACCCATATGGGAGGTTACCCGAGTCCGCAACATCCAAGTACATGGAGAAATGATCCACATTGTTACCCTTGGGGAAAATCAGTACTCGCCTACAAGCAGACACCATCCATTAAACCCAGAAACCAGCACATCCATTAAACCCATGAAACACAAAACGCTCGCACTTTAACAATGTTTAAGCAACAGCCACAGCGGCGAGAGATCCAACGCTCACCATTTGTATCCCCCGACGACAAACGGGTCGGAGTAGTGCTTCTTGGTGTTGAGCCGGCTGAAGTTCTGGATCGTCCAGGTGAAACGCGACGTCTGCGGGTCCTCCGCAGGCTGGCTCTCGGCGGTGTTGGCGGGCTCCGTCTGCGCCACCACTAGCAGCAGCAACAACAGCAGCGGCGAAACCAGAAAGCAAGCGTGTGAGGAGGAAATCCGAATTGGAACGCATAAACCCACCAACCCCTCACGGAAATGAACAGGGCGGCACAGCGAATCGCGAGGCGCTCACCTTCCATCGGCTGCGGGGCCTCGGCGGCGGGGACCTCCTGGTGCGGCACGAGCATCTCCTCGTCCTCCTGCTGCTGCTGCGGGGATAGAAATGGAGCAGGAGCGGACACAGGGGTCAGATCCAGCGCAGCGCGTAAACCGTGGACCAGAGCCGGACGCCCCTGATCGGCGCAGAGGCCCTCGGCGCCGGGAGCGACGAGCCGCTGAGATCGGCGCGGGCGAGCGCGCGAACGAACAAGTGAGGAGGGAAGCGGGCACGTACCTCGAGCGGGGGAGTCGTCATCATAGTCATGGGGGTCGCCGACGGTCAGTGGGCCGGAGGACGCGGGAGAAGCGGCCGCCACACGACGGCGGCGGCGGGCGGCGGGCGGAGGGGGGCGGGGCTGCGGCGATGCGGGGCGGGGAGGGAAGCCACTGCTGATGCGAGGGGGTCGGTCGCGTGGTGTCGGGGGCGATTTGGGGATTTTCTTGGTCCAGCAAGGCAGAGCAGTGAGGAGCAAACTTGGGAATTTTCGGTCACCTTCTTCTCCCCCACGAAGTCCACAGCTCAGCTCAAAAATGGAAACAGCAAAGTCCACAACGTGCTTCGTGTTCGACTAGTTCCCTTGGGATTTGGGCTCCTCAAATCGCATAGAGATGTGTTTATAATCCTGTATAAACTATTTTGTCGATGCACGGACACATGGCACTTGAGGTAATGATGGCACTAGATACACAAATTTACCAAGCTTCTAGTCTCTCACGTTTCGGTTAAGCTTGACCCAAATGGTTGAATCCATTGATATGGACATGTAAAGGACAATGACATGGAAAAAATAACATAAAATTAGTAAGAATAGAATAAAATATTTTAATGATGGCTCAAATTAAGGCTTCTTTGAAATGCATGAATATCAAAAGAATTGGACAGGATTTTACAGAAAAATAACGCTAGATTTGGAAAAATGACCACTTTCAAGGGGCCCAAAACTGTGCTAGAAATGAAACATGAAGGGAATTTATTTTTCTAAAAGTGAGGTTATCATTTACACATGAATACATGATAATTTTAGTACATATGTGTGTTTGTTGGGTGTATATGGTTTAGAGAGCTGGTGGGAGTAAATGATTGATTATGGAGATTTCTCATCCACGTTCCAAGTCGTCCTTATGGCTCGGTTGCATTCGATTATGGCGTTGAGTTCTCTGGTCATCCGATTGATCAACAATTAATCATGATTAAACGTCCATTCATCATGGACGACCATACCAACCGCCATATGACAATCCATGTTTTCAACTCGGACGATTGAATTTGGTCGCCAAGGGATCGATCTATCGAGTTCATTTTGTCTTGGAGAAGACCTCTTGAGACAACTAAAACCTCCAATCATACATCACGGACAAAAGTGCGAAGGCCATCAAAGGCACCGCTGAAACGACAAAGCCTGAGGCGTCAGCACTTACGTCAGCCGTTAGGGTTTTTGGACTGGGTTGTTGTAACTATGTAAATGTCCATTTTGCCCTTTTAGCATCTACTTGCAGAATATTCTAGGAATTTAGTTGTTGACCAAGGGTATTTAAGTCCGAGCTAAAATGATCCTCGATCTCTCTGTAAATAGCCGCTGACGGGCACCTTGTTATGGACGGATTTAGGAAAACTCGTAGAAGTGCGACTACTTCACATTTACCTTTGTATTTCTGTCATGTGGTTGTATTTCCTTTCCTCCACGTTGTTTATGTTCACAGGTCCCTCATCACAGTGAGATTGTAATGCGAGCTTTGTGTGGCTACAAATTGGTTGAATAATCCGGGAAATAAAAGTACAACATTGATGTTTGTGCAATTCAGTATTTGGTTGCATAATCTGAGAGGTCAAATTGGAATTTTATCTAACCTGTTTTACATTATGCAACCGAAGTGAATCAGGCGAAATCTTGTTATATAAATTGTAATTGATGTGCGATTGCATAATCGGAGAAATCAAAATGTGGCGTCATGAAGCTCGTCCACGGGTGACGGTGAGAGATCGTTTCCGTAGGATCTCATAGATACTAGCTGAGAGGGGGATGGGGAGGAGGAAACCTTGGTGGCCGTGGGCATGATTCTTGAGAGGTTGTGGCACGGGTAACGAGGAGGAAGTAGAGTAAACTCGACAGTGAAGGACTCATGGAAGATGAGTGAGCTAGTTCTCGTTGGCAAGGATTCCATTAAGAGGCGCTCAAGTAGCAGGCACAAGTGGGAGAGAAGACGATGAATATTTGTCGATTTAGACCTTTTAGTTCTCCTCAGATTCCATGGAAAATATTAACTAATTCCAATACCAATTCTCCGTAGCAACCAAACAGTTGTCATTCAGATCCAATTCCAATGGATGATATGGCTCAACTCTGAGATCCAAGCTAGGATGAATGCTTATGGGCCCTTCTTTCTTTGATCTCATCTTCAATGATCTTTGTTGCCCTTCACGCCATCTCAAATTGATAGGGCAACTCAAAATGCTATAGTCATTAGACAATCCTGGTATGGAACTGTCAAATAACCCAAACTTTTAGATATGCCGCAAGATTTGACACTCTAAACCCCAAGCTGAGGTGCATCTAAATCAATGGTAGAACATCAGAATTTGCCTCCTTGATTGCGCACCACATGCATTTTAAAACCAATACCTATATTTCTTTGTAAAAATAAAGTTAGAAGGCCTAAAAACATCATTAGGTAGCGAAAGGACTTGTGGCTAATAGTTACAAGAGCCTCAATAGCACTTGAGGTATTAGGTTTGACGTCTCGTGGGAGAGACTTTTTTACGATTTAACGACATTATGTTTTCAGCGGTAGGCAACGCGCGTTCCCGTCGACAGCGAGGCACCAGTGGTGAATTTGTCAATATCGAGGATTTGTCGATTCACTCTTCGAAGATGCTCATAGTGATAGGGTTGTTTGTGTACGTGTGTTTATAGGGGTGAGTGTGCGTGTCTTGTGAGTGTCTGAGTTGTACTGTGTAATTGCAACAACAAAAATCCCAATAGGGAAGACAAATAGCTCCCTTCCATTAATAAATAAAAATGGGTGAATGGAAATTTCAACCAATGAGGGCGCTTATTTGTTGAAACTCATTGAAAATCTCCCAAATAAAGTGATGTCAATACCCACACGACTAGAAAAAGCCATGATATAAGTAAATTCAAGCGTGAATTGGTCAGACTGATTGGAAGATCGACACCAATTGAGAAACTCTGGAGGATGCAAACTGCACCAATGAAGATTCCAAACTGCAATCATTGGGGTGGTGTCATCCCGAACCCCGGTACACTTTCTCTATGAGCAAGCTTAAAGATTTGTTTAGAGCCTCTTTGGTAGGGCTGTGGTTGTGCCGGCTTCGGCTGTAGCTGTGGCTTCTTTCAAAAAACGGCTGTGCTGGCTGTGTCTGCGGCTGTGCCTAAAATGTTTGGCAAACCGGTTTTTTCTGCAGCTTCTCCATATTTTTAGGGACAAATATAGAAAGATGAGGACGCCGTAGAGAAAAGAAGCCGGTGAAGCTACCATTTTGTGGCTTCATGCTTCACCTTATTTTTGAATACGACTTCCTCCTTTTTTTAAGGAGAAGCACTTGAGTAAACACCCCCTTTGATTGGAAAACATGTGAAGCCGTTGAAGAAGCCCTACCAAAAAGGCCCTTAGACTAAGGGCCCCTTTGGTAGGGCTGTGGCTGTGCCGGTTTCGGCTGTGGCTATAGCTTTTTTTAAAAAACGGTTGTGCTAGTTGTGTCTGCGGCTGTGCCTAAAACGTTTGGCAAAACGGCTCTTTCTGCAGCTTCTCCATATTTTTAGAGACAAATATAGAAAGATAAGGACGTCGTAAAGAAAAGAAGCCGGTGAAGCTACCACTTTGTGGCTTCATGTTTCACCTTATTTTTGGATACGGCTTCCTCCTTTTTTTTAAAAAAAAACACATAAAGAAGCACCCCCTTTGATTGGAAAATATGTGAAGCCGCCGAAGAAACCATTAAAAAAGCCCTATCAAAAGAGGCATAAGCTACAACTGCTTAAAGATTTGATGCTACTATATATAGATTACGTGAAATCAATTACTGCTATGTAATGATATTAATAGTAGTAGTAATATGATAATATTCATGCTATTTAACGATAAAGACAGTAATGTCACTATCAAAGCTAATTTAATTATTTTTCAGTATGTAGTAATTACATTTTTGGAAATAGACAACATGGGGTTTAAACAATTAACTAAAAAATAATATTTAGGTAAAGCATCTTAAATTTGCAATATTCTTTAAATCATTGTCATAGTATTAGAGTTTAATAAAGCTTTGTAGGAACAAAGATTGTTACCTGTTTGAAGTTTGTGCTAGTTACATTACGTATTGGATTGAGGTAAACAACTTCTTTCCATCACTTTGTTTGCCATGGTACTTTCTAGTGCCTATTTTTTTTTATAAAAAAACTTCTTTCTAGTGCCTAGTTTATTGCGTTAATGTTGTAAGGCCCCGTTCGTTTCCTTTAGTCCTAAAATTTAGTTCAGAGAATCTTGCTATTTAAAGATATTAAATAAAGTTTAATTACAAAACCTTTTTACAGATGGGTGCTAATTTACGAGACGAATCTAACGAGCCTAATTAAGTTATGTTTTGCTAGCCACAGTAACCATCGTCTAATCACAGCTTAATTACCCTCATTAGATTCGTCTCGCAAAGTAACTTAAGTTTCTGCAAAAATTTTTGTAATTACAATTTATTTAATACATTTAAATAACAAAATTTTACTGGCCTAAATTTAGTCCTAAACAAACGAGAGCTCATGCGTCTAGCATGCGTCATCAGTGTGAATGTGTGAGGGCATCGCGTGCTCAACTGGTAATGTGTTTTACTTTGTCTCCTTGACTACGTGTTTTCTTGTGCTTTCAACAGCTTTTGTACAAAAAAATAGTAGTGCAGCTAAGCCTAGAGGATACGTACATGATGATATCAGAAACTCAAAAAGGGTATCGAACAATCATTGTGAACCGTAGAATATTAGGAATGATGAGGTTAATCTTATGTTTGTAGCTGACAAAGTTATACTATCCCCATAGTTAGAATGATACATAGAAATTAAGCAACACACAAATTTAACAGTGATAATTTTTAAGTTTGGAGCTTAGAGCCTTGGAGGATGAAGAAATGTTTTTTTCCCTTCGTAAAAAGCTTCGTTTGTTACAAATAGGGTGTGTTTGGTACAGCTCGGCCGCTCCGGCTCCCCTGACAGCATCTCCTATGTAACGACTTCAAATAACGACTCACAAATACATGGAATGCTACTTTAGCAGTGTATTCTTATCGGTCCAGATACATTTTTTCACGATAATATCTGTCCAGATATATAGATGGAAACCGCAATAGCATCGGAACATTTAAGGGTCCAGAGCCAGCCAATTAGAGGAACATCTGACTAACAGCAGCGGAACAATTGAATTCACAGTCAACAACTGAAATCAAGCAGCTTCTAGAATTAGAAGTACAGAGATTCAAAGGAACAGGTTAATCAGTTCATGGACAAGAGACCTAATTTTTTTTCAAGAATTCCTCAAACACGTCTGTCCAGTCCAGACTACAGACATCTCCAGAGCTCCCAACCACACGCCAGAACTTTTGCTTTCTTGACACACCCTGATAAAATCCAAATCTGAAAGACCTCTGCGCTCTGAAAGAGACCTATAAATGGCAGCGAGGCAGCTGCCAAACCCTTTGCCAGTTCAACGATATAGGCACCTCAATAAAACTTGGATTGCTTTATTGTTTGCACCATTTGCAGCAGAAACTAGAGTAGCACTGCAAGAGTATAGCTGACAATGAATTATGAATTGCTTTAAAAGTGAACGGGAAAGAATAGGATCCTTCTGTGGCTGCGTATAATGTGCTGAAGTTCAGACACATGGATCTGCGCCATTTTGGACCATGATATGAATAGTGTCTAAAAATCTCCTATAATTTGTTCATACATATTTACTCCGTCAAGCTGTTTGGATAACGAGAAAAGGACAAACCAAAAAAAATGGTATTTTATTTTTCCAAAATAGTAGTAAAATAAAATCTGAAAAAGACGAAATTGGTTTCAAAAATGAAAACAAAAATCAATGAGCATAACAATCCTTTCTGAGGACCACCACCTTCATAGCCTGGGAGAAATTTCTCTGCACAAAACCTCTTTGTTTCTCGCACCACCGGGAGCACGGTGTGAGGAATGAAGCCTGGTCCGAGATCCCCGATAACAACAAGCACGGAAACTAATAGGCCCTAATGTTCCGCGCCGGAGATCTTGGATCAGCCTCCATTCCAAACACCCGGCTCCCTCTCACTCTTCACCCCCTTCCTCCTCTCATGATTTCCCAATCAACACAACACACTCACGGCCGCCTTAAAAAGAGCCTCCAGAGACACCGGCCAGCTACGCCCATGTCCTGCAAAGCACTTTCTAGAGTTATTAAACTCATAAACTAGGGTTTGATCCAGGTTAGGTGAAAGCTGTAAGCTTTTTTGCTCCTGCAATTAGACGTTGTCTTCTTCTTGCCGGTACCAGTAGAATAGTGAGGCGTGTAAGCTTTTGTACAGGGGCGCGGTGTAGGACAAGGAGAACGAGGTGAAGACCGGGGGGAGCCTGAGGTAGTGGGGCAGCTGATGCACGGTCCTTTCTGGCAATTTTATTGAGCTTTCTACCTGTTGCAAGTTGCAACGTGAACTGGAGCTAGAGGAGGAAGAGAGCAGAGGAGGGCATGTGGTGGTTAATTCTTTGGGCGACAAGGCTGGCTGAGTGCCTGGGGTCACGTGATGCTTGTTTAGGAGAGAGTTTAATTTGGTTTCTGGGTTAGTTTCTCCTCCCTCTGGTTTTTAATTGGTAAAGTCAAGAAAATATTTTTAGCTCATTTTTAATATAAAAAAGTCAGAATGGCAATAATTAAAAACTGGAGAGAGTACCTAGTTGCACAAATATCCTGGAGTAAAGAACTTAGGTTCTGAGTTAGTGTGTGCCCTGATGGTAGAGGTTAGAGCTCCTGTTATTGTCCCATAAGAAAAAAGGAACATTAATATAATATAATTTGAAGGTGATTAACAGCATGTACCACACATGTAAGAAGAGTTGTAAAAAATGTGAGAAAGGATTATTCGAGGGAGAGTGAGGGTGATTTGGCTCGATACCATTGGAAAATTAGGCGCTGAACAATATGTCATTCTCTGGCCAAAAAAGAAAAAAAAAATAGAGAGAAGAAGAACAATACGTCATTCGAATCACTGAATGTTGGACCTACACTAGTGCCAGAATTGTGCCTAGCAGTCATCTTTGCATGCCATGGAATTCTCCAACCGATGCATCATTTTATAAAAAAAAGCTCCCGAGAAATTATATAAATAAATCACATGGCATGAAGATGCCTAAAGGTCTTGACGCTCTTTAACCAAAGATGGCAATACAATGCTGCATATTACGTCGCATGAACAAAACTCATAATGATTGCGCTAAATTAAACAAAAATATGAATATGACATGGTAAAAAGGTCGTTCGCCAACAAAGTATACTTGTATTAAGGCCCTGTTCGTTTCTTTTGGCTAAAATTTTAGCCCTGTCATATCAAAGAGAATTTTGCCATTTAGAAGTATTAAATAAAGTCTAATTAGAAACCTTTTTACGGATGTACGAGTATTGTTATCTCACAAGTCACAACTGAACTCCCTATGACATGCATCCTTAGATGGTCTCCAACCTTTTCAAGCCTCCAGCTTCATGTAAACCCCTTGATGTTCAACGTCTGGTGAAAACTGATAAGATTCCATGACACATCTATTTTATTCTTTTATTATTACAATGCATTCACGATATCTTTATTCTCTTAATCTAGATTTATGCTGCTATTTGTCCACGGTGGGATTTACTACTTGTTCTCCGTGAACATGGAGAGCCAAGCTGTGCATGTACTTTACCCAAATAAATATCCCTCGTGGTTCAGATTCCCTTATGAATCTAACTACAGCACTAAACATCAAACAATAGCCATGTATTTTAGCTTGCCATGGACATGGCAAATGATACAATTTGGTTGATATTGCAAAGTGGCCGCTAAGAATGCCTACCATCTACAATCTCGATCATCATGATAGGTAAGGTGTTTGCAAATCCACCAACTTTATTTAGTTTCCGATATGCCATTGAAATTGTGATTTGTTTGTATTAAATTATAGCAAACATTCTGGCTTGTTTGTCTTGGAGATTATGCGAACTTGGAATTGATTGAATGTGGACCATCAACAGATGTCAATGGTAGATTTTTCCATTTGCATATTTTGTTATCATCAACATGTTTAACCTAACTAACCATAATTTCCATGAAAATGCAGAACGAGGGAGTTGCCGGAAAGTGTTTTCTCTTGTACGTCTTAAGGTACAAGCCGAATGAATCTAAAGAAGGCATACATGTTGATGTGAAGGAGGTTTTGAAGAGGATTTCTGGCCTTTTTTATATGGGCGTAAAAAAGAGCGCTCCTCTAGATTTGATTAGTCTGCCGAATCATTGGGTTAGTGTGGTACTATGTAATAATCAAATATTATCAGGGAAACTCGTTGTGTGAGATACTTTGGAAACGTGTTTGCGTTTATAATTATTTGTAATTCTGGCGACAGGATATTATCTATGTTTGATCGTTATTGTCTCTTTTCATACAATTGATTTACATCAGTGGACATGTTTTTAACTGAACCAATGTTTTTCATTGCTCTTCTTTTATTATTTTTTAAAAATCAGTGAAGTCACCAGCCTGACAAATGACTTCCCTGTCGGAGCCGTTTTTTACTTTCTTATATTGTAAACGAAATACTTTCATGCCCACGATATCGTGGTGAACAATATTCGCGCGTGTGTGTCGCACGTGCATTTTTACTAGTGGGGGCTAATATACGAGACGAATCTAACGAGCCTAATTAATCTATGTTTTGCTACAGTGATGCTACAGTAACCATCTTCTAATCATGGCTTAATTATCCTTATTAGATTCGTCTCGCGAAGTAGTACAAGGTTCTGCAATTAGTTTTGTAATTAAACTTTATTTATTACCTTTAAATGACAAGATTAAAAATAGCTAAAATTTTAGCCAAAGAAACGAACACTCCCTTACCGAACTATAAAATTTATTAGAGTCTATTAGTCGGGCTACCATGCGTGGCGCTCTAAAGAAGACATACCCACGCCAGTGCCTTGATGATGACCACGTTTGATGATGACAACAAATCACAACAATGAGCCGGGATGAGTTTTCCATTGGTCATAAGCATTTGTGTTAGAATGTACTATGATTTTCTTGAAACATATTCATTCCGGTCAGTAATAATTATAGAAATATGAAGCGAAAATTTGGTAATGTTTGTAAAACTAAGCATCACCCTCTCATGGAGTTCCGCAGTTTAGTGCAGTTTGCATAGTGGGCGATTTTTATGATGCGGCGGCAGGGCTACATCACAACACATAGTTTTGAAAAATCATTAGTATCTCATACAAATTTGAATATACATGTATAAAGTAGTAATTCAATAATTTATGACGGTCAAAATTTTCATTTGAATCCAACTAAATCCATTGCAAATAAAGTATAAGAGAAGTATTTTATCCGAGTTCATATGCACAATTTATGGTTTATTCAACATATGCTGCATAAGGGGGTAACTAGACTATTGGACTTATATGGTGGAACACTTATCAATTTTCCCAATGAAAGGCTGATTATCATTTTTTTTTTGGAATGTATATACTTTTTTGACATTAATCATGAAACATATACTTGTCAAAAAAAAAAAAGGAAACCAATAGGGCCTCAATGCAACACAAGGCCGGGCCTTGACCAGCACTCCACGGCCCAATCGGCACGTCGATCTGAGGTTGTCAGGTGGACCTGTGACAAAAATTGGGCCAACGCCGTGAAATTAAGCTGGGCCGGACCCTGCTAGTGCAACCCGCACAAAGCGCAAACATAAAACTAGCCTTTCAGCTAATAAGCCCGGCCGCGTATGCAACCCAACCCAAACGGCCCAGATTGATGCGGCGCCGAACCCGCTCGCCCATTCCTTCCTGAGTCCTCTCGCTACACGCCCACCTATATAAACTCTCGTCCCATCTCCCCACGCCGCCCTCTCGCCCAGAACCCTAGTCCTCGCGCCGCCGCCGCCGCCTCCAGCGCTCGAGCTCCTCGCCGCCGCGAGCTCGCGCTGCCGCAACGCCATCATGAAGGTACCCCCATAGACTCTCGATCTTCTCGTGTAATCAGATTGGTAAATCCTGGCCGATTGGCGTCTGATTCGATCCCCGTTGTTTGCTTTTGTCTTGGTTTGCAGTTCAACATCGCGAACCCGACCACCGGGTGCCAGAAGAAGCTCGAGATCGATGACGAGCAGAAGCTGTGAGTACCTCCTTCCTCTTGCTCGAGTTGGCGTGCCCGTTTCGTTCAGATCCGTAGTAGTGGCATGTTACCTCAGTGACAATTGAATCAGAACCCTTTGTTAAGGGTATAGTGTCACATTAGGAGTCTTTAAAATTAGAGTCCTAATCGTGTAGCTCGTTTGCAAATTGTGCGGCATAGGGTTATTCCATTTGACGGATAGTTGTTTCTTATTTTATCTGCTAGCGCGTGGTGGTAATCTCGTTTCTCATCATATGTATGTTTGAAGCTTTTGAAGCGAGTCATGGTTTTCTTGCTCTGGGTGTTGTAGCAAACGAATCTGCTGTTGTCCTGTCTGATGAAATAGTGTTAGCCACTTGCACGTTTGTATTGTCTCTATGCTGTTGTTCTGTAAGGGTCAAACTGTTAACAACTTTGGTAATGTTTGCTCTCATTAGTACCTACAGGTCATTAGTTAACTATACGAAATTGTTGAAACACTAGCTCTAATGCTGTGTTCATTGAGATGTATGAGGCTGCAGTATGTTTGTTATGGCTGAAGAATAACTAGTGATCTTAAGTTATTTAATTCCTATTATATACAAGAGATTTTCCAAAGTGAAAATTTAGGATTCCATTTGTTGGTTCTCTTGTAATTTGTAATGCAACTGTACTTCTTTATTTCGGGTTAACAAAATTGTGACTGTTTTAATTATGCTGTGACTGCTTCATGAATTTGTTTCCTGCTGCTTTCCTTCTGTACACAAGTAGTATCTTGCTTGTCATTTGTTCTGATAGTTAACGTCTTTGTATCACCTACAGGCGTGCTTTCTATGACAAGAGAATCTCCCAGGAGGTCAGTGGTGATGCTCTGGGCGAGGTATTCTTCTGACACCTTATTGTCACCGGTAATTCACAAACTGTTTCAATGCTCTAATGTCTGTATATATGATGTTTCATGCCTTGCAGGAATTCAAGGGCTATGTATTCAAGATCATGGGTGGCTGTGACAAACAAGGCTTCCCAATGAAGCAGGGAGTGCTAACCCCTGGACGTGTCCGCCTTCTACTCCACAGGGGTAACACTTGCTGTATTTCCAAGTTACGCTTGAGAACAGCAGTTCATTGCTCTGAGCACTGAATATATTGACTGGTTTTGTCTAAACTCTGCAGGCACTCCCTGCTTCCGGGGGTACGGCAGGCGTGATGGTGAGCGCCGCAGGAAGTCTGTTCGTGGTTGCATTGTGAGCCATGACCTATCAACAATCAACTTGGTGATTGTCAAGAAGGGTGACAATGATCTCCCTGGTCTGACTGACACTGAGAAGCCTAGGATGAGGGGACCGAAGAGGGCCTCGAAGATCAGGAAGCTCTTTAACCTTACCAAAGATGACGATGTGCGCAAGTATGTCAACACATACCGCAGGACATTCACAACCAAGAATGGTGAGCATAGCTGTTGTTTTGTTGGTTGCTATTATTATTTTCTGTTTACTAGAAGTAAATGACTTGCACATCAGGAATTGTATTTTTTATGAACAGACTGATTTCCATTATTTATTATTAGGAGCCTTTGTGTCCATGTTGGAAGTTGGCAAATTGTAAACCTGATGGTACCTTATCTTGCAGGCAAGAAGGTGAGCAAGGCTCCTAAGATCCAGCGCCTTGTGACCCCGCAGACCCTCCAGAGGAAGCGCGCCAGAATTGCCGAGAAGAAGAAGAGGATCGCCAAGAAGCAGTCCGAGGCCGCTGAGTACCAGAAGCTGCTCGCGCAAAGGCTCAAAGAGCAGAGGGACCGCCGCAGCGAGAGCTTGGCCAAGAGGAGGTCCAAACTTTCTTCTGTCGCTAAGGCTGCCCCTGCCTCCGCCTAAGAATGTTTCAGGGCTTGAGACGTTGGTTTTGTGAGATGTTTGAGATCCCCTACCCTGCCTAAGCTATAGAACTGAAGAATGTATGCACTGTGTTTGATGATGATCGGTAGAAGAACCTCTGCTTTTAGCGTTCTCAGTAATTGGTACAATTTTGCATGAACATGATACCAGCTTTTGGAGCTTCTCGTAATGGATACTACTACTTGTTATGTTGTCCGTTTCCTCTAACCCTCGTCAATTTCGAAGTTACATGTCTGTTGGTATTGGCACGTTTCCTGTTTCAGGACCCCTTGTGGTGCGCTTCTTTAACGCACCGGTTTTCTGCTGGGAGTGCTCATAGTTGCTGGTTTGCCTTCCTCGCTGTCTGATTACGTGGTATCTAATTTCTCGAATCAGGCTAACTGAGTTCTAGCGAGAGCCTGCTGCGCGAGTGCTAGGCAGGCTTAAAGAATCAGCGTCTTGTGCCATCCCGTCCGTGTGACTCGGCCCAACCCACAAATCGCATTCCCGCCGCTCCGTTCGGTTCTCTCCTTCCGCATCGGTTACATTTGGCTACTCAGCTAGCCGAAAAAAAAAGGCTAGCAAACAAAAATAAAAAATTGTAAATCTTTGTTTGAGGTAGCTTTCGCGAGGATGATACGTTCTAGCTGCGTTTAAATAAGGCTTCAAAAAAACCTTACGTCTTCATATAACTCCAGCGTTAATTAGCTTTGTGTCTGCCGCTCTGCCCCCGCGCGCCACGCCCAGGGGAATTTTGCCGAAACAACACCGCACTCACCGCCAAACCACTACACCTGCAGCAGTCGCCGTGCCCGTCCGGTTCATCGGGTCCTCGCGCCTAAACAGCACCCGCAGCAGGAGGTACGTCAAGAGTCATCAGCGGCTTCTCTGCTAAGCTAATGCTCTCGGTTTCCCTCGGGAGAGGGACAAGCACGGAGCGTCCGTCCGTGACGGGGAAGGAAGACAGGCGAAGCATCACGCAATGCCAAATCCGGCAACCGCGTCACAGCGAAGCAGAAACGGTTACCGCCTGCTGGGTGGTAGTGCGCTCCGCGCTGGTCTCAGTTCTGTTTCTTGTGTTGACCGGCACAAATTAACTGCTTCCCGGTGCTATGTACACGTGTCGGCGGCGCGAGAGCGCCAGATCGTCGTGAACTCCTCCTCTTGACATGACATTAGTGCTTCAGGGCGCTCCTCGGAGATTAAAAAAAAAATGAACAACTATGCAGGAACTGGCTAATCAGAGTATTAACGTCACGAGGTGCCTTCTTGGTTAGCTGATCTCATCTAACACCACGCAGGTCACCAAGTTCTCGCCAGGGGCGAGTCTAAGGGGTGGGCCGGGTGGGCCGCGGCCCACCCCCAGATTCGGCGGAGCGCGAAGGACCCCCACCTTCTCTGCTTCAACACCAAGCGCAACGCTGCAGAGCGAGAGAGACAGACGAAGAAGCCAAGCCTGCTGCCTGCCTGCCTGAGCTGAGCTGAGCCTGCCTGCGGCGCGGCCTGCTCCCAGCTGGTGGCTGCGTACCTGCGCGGCGGCGGCGCGGCCTGCGCCTGCTCGCGGTGCTGCGGCTGCTCCCTTGCGGCACGGGCGCTCTGCTGTGCTGGGCGGCAAGCAAAGGGGAAGGGCGGGAGGCAAGGAGCAAGCGCCGATGCTGAGCATTGAGCAAGGTGAGCCCCTTCAATTTCTCTCTCCCTCTCTTAATTTCAGAAACTTGGTGCAGCTTCGATTTCATACCAGGGGATTCAGATATCTGTCATTCAATTGCTGTCCTAGGATGGTTTTAGGGTAGCAAATTGTAACATTTTTCTATGCATTGGATTCATTTGCAGATTAGTGAAATATGAAGAGATGTGGAGATATTGCATTTGGTTCAAGTTGAGAAAATGGACCATCCATTCCCTCTACCGATTCCTCATGAATTGTGCCTTCGATCCACTTAATTAGTTAATTAATGCCTCAAGAACAAGTGGAGTAATTGTTATTTTAGAGGAAGAGGAAGCTCAAGAACACGAGGACAGTGGCAGCGCACCTGTAACCATCTGTTGTATGGTTACATGTTAAATTTGTTGTATGTTATTCTCAAAAAAAAAAATTGTTGCATGTCAAAAAAAAAAAAAATCGGCCCACCCCCATTTTCAATCCTAGACTCGCCACTGGTTCTCGCCTCCATTAGATTTGGACTATGAATGAATTTCGTCAAACTTATTTTTAACTTTGTCCCAAAACGTAAGTACTTCTGGATTTAACTTAAATCACAGAATATAATGTACTTTTTGCCTACTGGTCAAAATTTGCTCTAAAGTTGAGGTACTTCTATAAATCAGGGTCATATTAGTCTTTTGCTTTCACTATTATTTTCTGCTCAGCATGCATTTAAAAAGTTCTTACGCATTTGGAAAGAGGAAAGACGTCGCTTCAATGCTCCCTCACACCACCGAAAACCAGCCAACAAGTCTGAAAACAAAATGACACGGCGTACCCAAACTGGGGTGGCAAGTGCCACAGTGCGCTAAAGCGTTCCCACCAGCTGATGAGACAAATGTAGCACGCAGTACTACTAGCACTACTACTCCTACATGACTGGTCCCTGCGACAGAAACCCCATGACGCATCATTGCCCCTGTCGATTTTCGTTTCCGAAAACGGGCAAAGTGAAAGTAACGCCGCGCTTCAATGGGATTGCCCTGCAGGGAAAGCGTGAAGTTTCCGCGACGCTTCGCTGAAGCTGCTGCGAACTCGCATCGATCGACCGGTTTTCGTAAAGTCCATGACGCCGGTCAATGGAGGTTCTGATGAACTGCTGAGGAAGAAGCACGGAGTAAAGGATGGGAAGGAACCACAAGGTTCAGTTCAGTCCCTTTGTTGTTGTTCGTGAGAACTCCGCGGTCGGAATCTGCTGGTTAAGTCATTGGAAATAACTTTGTTGTTGATTAAGATTCGCACGTTTTTGTACAAAGCATAAAATAGACTAGCGGTCACTCATTTTTTATATTTAAAGGAATAACTAACAAGAAAACGCCCGAAGCAAGCTATTAGAAAATGTTAGAGGAGAATCAGTGTTGCTTCCGAGGACTTTCAAGCCATATATGAAAAGACCAAAGTGTTTTAAAAATTATATTGATGACCATAAAGGAAAACGGTACAACGTTGGTGACATGAAAGCTTAGGAGAGCACTGAGTTAAACGATGTAAACGGCACAATGTCACCCAACAATGACCAAGATAAATGCTTTAAATAGTGAACAAGAATAGCTATTAGAAAATGTATCATTGTTGCTTCTGAGTACTTTCCAGCCATATACATGAAAAGACTTTGAGTTATTTTTTAAAAAAATTATATTGATGACCATAAAGGAAAACGGTATAATGTTGGTGACATGAATGCTTAGGAGAGCACTGAGTTAAACGACGTAAACGGCGCAATCTCACAAGATAAATAAATGCTTTAAATAATGAACAAGAATAGCTAAATGACTACAATGCCCGCCTTCAAGTGTGGACTAAAAAACGGGGATGCTGACACTTTTATCAGTTTCGCATTGAGAAAGGTAATGAATTTTGCTGGTTCACATCGAAACGAGGTCGGAAAAACCCAGTGGAATTGCACTCTAAGATAGGCTAAACAAATTCAATTTGTGCAAAGGTAGTGTCAACCAAGATTTCTCCCGGAAAGAAAGCGAAGGGCAGAACTGTCCATCATCATCTGGTCAGAAAAGGAGGGGAAGGAAGGAAAGAGTCCCAACAAAGCATCAAGAAACCCTCTCTGCCTGACTGCCTCCCTGCTCTGCTCTCCACTCCCTCCCCTGTCTCTCTCCTCCCTCATCGCCTTCCCCTGCAAGCCTTGTCACCTCTCCACGGAAACCTCCGCCTCCACCTCGCCCGATTCCCCCGCGGCGGCGCGCACGCCGGACCTTCCCCCGTGGCCGTGGATCGTGCGCCGGCGGCGGCGGCGCTCGCGCCAATGCGCGTGCTCCCCTGAGGCGGCTGCCTCCTTGCGGTAATCAGTTCTGGCGGTAATTACTCATCTCCCACCTTTTTTCTTCTCTAGCGTTTCTTGTTCGGCTCGATCGGGACGAGGCGCGTCTCTCGCTCGGTTCTTCCCCGAGATCGGTGTTTCCGCAGCGGGGCGACCCAGTCCGCGGCTCTTGGCCTGGGGTTCGCTAGTGATCGGTGGGGTTTTCTTGAGGTTTTGGGCGATCTTGGCGTGCGCGGGTGGGTTTCCCGGCCACCGATCGCCGCCCATTTCAATCGTCTTTTTGCAGTGCGATCGCGGATTCGGTGTCAGAACCACGGGTTCTTGACACTCCCTGTTCCCAAAAGTTTCTGAATTTTGTTATTTTGTTCTGTGATTTTTTGGAGCCGGTGGCGTGATCATATCTTGTCCAGCTTCCTGCTGTGTCCATGTCTGAAATTCCGGGTTTCAACGGACGCCGTGTTGTTTCCTGCTGTTGTCCTGATGCCTAATTGTTTGTACAAATGCTTGCCTTTAATTGGTAATAAAGAGTTTGTTCTTGTTCCTGTGATCTTGTAGGTGATCCCGTGGTAAGAGAGTGTCCAATCGAACTGTGGGTTCAGCGGGATTGGTGAATCGACCTACATTGTGCGACTGAGTTGGCATTGGAGGCATTGTGGATTGTCCTGTTACTGATATGGGCGAAATGCAGAGTAATCCGGATGATCCAGAACTCAGGCACTTTCTTGGCAATATTCCTGGAGCGATGTTTGCAAATTACGGGGAACAATCTGCAGGGAGTTCTTCCCCTGAGGCAGGGTGGGTTCCCATGATCTCAGGAAGGAGGCCGTCGAATTTGCAGGCTCCTCTGCTTGATATCGCAATGGTGGGAAGTAACCAGCTTGGTGTTGGTATGCCTGAGAATGCCAATTTGTTTGATGCCCGGTCATTGATGTCGGCATTCGAGAACATGAGCTTGGGATTTTCAGATGGTGCTTCTGGATCTGCTGCTAACTATGGTACTGTTGAATTCAGGGATGGATACTGTCCTGCTGGCCTTGTGATTCCATCTGCTAACAGAACAAGTAATGGGTCACTTCAGCCAGCATTTGCTCAAACTGATTTTGCGCCGTTACCACTGATGATGAACAATGCTGAACACCTGATGCCACCCTTTGCTGATCAAAATCCTCCAGTGTACGCAAGGACTGATGGCTCAGATAATGCTTATGTGAATTCAATCGATTTACCATCAGCTTCGCTTTTTGAGAAACAACAATTTATCAATGGATGGTCGCAAAGTTATGCACCACATCAGCATGAGGACTCGAAATGCAGGGGGCATGATATTCACATGGAGAGTCATCCTATCACGCAGGCACGTTATTCTTATCAGCAGATGCCACATGTTGCTACTTCTGATGTTTGTTGGATTGATCGCAGTCAATGTGGTGCTGTCAACTCCTCTGCCAAGTCTTCTCCTTCACCTCATCTTACGACACCCATTGTTCATCACCTGGGCGATGATATTTCTGATATCTACCGGAATGGTGCTATGGGTCCTAATGGAAATAATCAACTGAATTCTACACGTGTGAACAACTGTCCCTGTATGATTTATCCTGATTGCTCATGTGAAACCTGTGAATATTGCCAGATTCAGCTATCTGAAAAGCTCAACCATCCATATGGGCTCAGACGCTCACCTAAAGGTTTATTACAGAATCATATTTTGGATAAAGTCAAACTGAAAAGTACTCCTGAAGAGATTCTGATGAAGTCCGAAGGTCAAAATTCAATCATAAATATGAAGCATGAATTTGCACTTAATTGGTGTGCTGATGCAAATCAAAGAACCAACAGAAATGGACACAGTGACCATTTCAATACTCAGAGAAACAACTTGTATTTTGACCAGCAGAGGTCCCAGTTTCTGTCGTCTTTAGAATCTGACTGGGCCTTGACATCTGCCCAACTTAAGTATAATTCTGTGGATGAGGTTGTGGAAGAATTGTACCTTTTGGCAAAGGATCAGAACGGCTGCCGCTTCCTACAAAAGATATTTACAGAAGGTTCCCAAGACGATGCTCAAAAGGTCTTCGATGGTGTGATCGAGCATATCGATGAACTTATGGTTGATCCATTTGGAAATTACCTAGTACAGAAACTACTTGACGAATGCAATGAGGATCAAAAGATGCATTTAGTTTATGAAATAACCAAAAGACCAGGCCGGCTTATAAAAGTTTCATGCAACATGCACGGGTATGGCCACTTCATACACTGATATCAATTCACTTTTTTTTTTTTCCTTTTTGATTTAGGTTACTTATTTCTTTACTGTTTACACTAAAATTTCAGGACGCGCGTGGTGCAAAAGGTGATAGAAACTATAAAAAACTCAGATGAAGCTTCCATGGTTGTATCTGCTTTGAGCTCAGGTGCCATTACTTTAATGATGGATTCTAATGGCAGTCATGTTGCACACCGTTGCTTGCAGAAGCTGTCACCTGAGTACAAAGCAGTAAGACATCTTTGCTCCCACCCATTGTATATTATTTAATTATGCCTGACTGTCTCTGTAAATCTTTGCCTTTACTAGCTTAATGATGTCGTTTAAACTTATAAATAATAACTGTGTTTGATACAACTAAATCCAGTAAGTTTAATATTTTCTTTGAACTGAACTATATGATTAATACAATAGTCAGATCTCTTGAAAAATAAAGTGTGTAACAACTGCTTTTGTTTCAAGAAACTCATGATGACTCTTAAGGCCTTTGCTAGAAGTCTACCATATTTGTTCCCATTATTTTTACTCCCACAACATGCTGCGTTCCTGTAGTTTGACCTTGCTCCCTAACAAGGGCAAATCCAAGCCCACAGCTGCCAGGGCTTCAGAACAGGTCGTAGAACAAAAGGAATTGGCCCTGGGTGGTCTACTGGGAATGTCAACAGATTTTAAAGCGATGGAGTACTAAAGCCCATGAGACCTAACCGGCTAGGGCCTTTGGCCATTCCTAGTTCCACTTCCACCCAGTTAGTTCTGTGTCAGTAGACATAGTTTGTGATATGCTTTCTGGACACAGTTTCAATTAGTATGAAGGTACGTTAATAACCATAGTCTGTGCACCCCTTTCTCGAAAATTTATTAGCCATTTTTAATTGCACTGTTTTTCGACTTGTATTTTGTTTGCTGTACACGCATGCAATGATTTCCAGTTCAGTTACTCAAAGTAGTTTCTAATGTTTTCTTACAATGCTTGTCTGGGAAACATAATACAGAAGAGGTTTGAAGTATTAATGAAAGAGGGTGTCCAATTAAAGCAAATGTTGAAACATATATAGTCACAAACACTCCTAAATGAGAAACATACAGCTGGCATAATCTTGCTTACAGAGTCTCAAAATTTTCTTTCCTATCATTGTTGCCAATTTTAAACTCCATTTTGACTACTATTTGCCATTGCAGTTCCTTCTCAGTGAGGCCATAGAATATTGCTTTGAGCTAGCAAAGGATCGTCAAGGTTGTTGCATCATCCAAAAATGTATTCTTCATGCAAATAAGGAACAGAAGAACAGGTTGTTGTACAGTATCACATCCAGGGCTCTTGATCTCGCAGAACATCAGTACGGGTATGCACTTTCTCCTTTGCCTTCTAAACATGATCATATTGTCACGATCCTAACGCAGGTTGGCCCTCGAATACTAAGAATGTGAATTACTCCTTACAGGAACTATGTAATACAGTATATACTCGAGCTCAAAGTTACATGGGCAACGGATGAAATACTGGATAAACTTGAGGGTCGTTACGGATATCTGTCAATGCAAAAGTTTAGTAGCAATGTGGTTGAAAAATGTATAAAAGAAGCTCGGGAGCCAAAACGTGCGAAAATCATCCATGAGCTTATGAATGACCCAAAACTACTGCATATCTTACTTGATCAGTATGGGAACTATGTGATTCAAACAGCACTTCGTGAGTGCGAGGTAATAACAATGAACAGCATTTTAGTAACAATTCCTTCAATAATTTCATGCTAACCATGCGTGTGACTTGCAGGATGATGCTGCACTTCAAGCTGAACTGATTGATGCCATTAGGCCGCACTCTGCTGCTCTTCGAAACAACATGTTTGGTAAGAGAATTTTGTCAAAAACCTGCCTGAAGAACAGGAAGCGCTAATTCTCCGCCTCTTTGAACTGCCTTTTGGAGTTCAATGCAGTTAAGGCAACGCTGATGTATAAATCTGTAATAAGTATCATATGTCAAAAGATATGTCAACATAAAATTAAGTAGACTACGAGGTATGAGAAGGGTCAAGGGAGTCGGATGGTTCAGTTGGAGGAAACCATATTTTGGGCTACTGTAGATTATGTGATGCATGTTGTAGAGTTGTAACGATTATGTGCAAATAATTACGAGTTGTGTTGTTATATTGTTTGTATTCTGTCAAATGCTTGTCTGTATCATCCCAATTAACAATCTTTTTTGGTATGATATTAGTTCATATCCCACAATTTGATTTTAATCTTTTTGTTATCTGGTAGCACATCTGAATGTATTTTCCATTTGATGCTTTTCTGATTGTGGAGTCTGCTTATCTGAATGTTTTAGCTTTGGATAAAATTTAGTAGACTTTTAACATGATTTTGAAATCATATTTGTTTGTTGGAGTGTGATGTTCGCAAGGGAATGTAAATCGTTGTGTGATAAGTCCCTTGTTTAGTTGTTTGGCCTGAACTCTCAAAATCTCGCAACTCTCAATTGTTGCCCAAAGTTCATTCCTTAACCCTAGTGACTAGTGAACAACATTCTGAGGCGAAATACCGCCAAATCCGCTTGGATTATCAGATTTGGGTTCAATAATCCAGGGCACGCCAGATTTGGGCTCTTGATCTTTTGTGGAGTCCGCTTTTGGTATGTGAACTGATGTAAGCCCAATTTCTTTTTGTTTTGGGATTCTCAAGTAAATTGAATAATGTTTTCTATATGTTATTCAGATATGTTTATGCATGAAGAAAATTTAGTTGATTTTTGACATCTTTTTGTAATCACATTTGCTTGGTTGGAGCGTGATGTTGTAAGGAAACGGAAATCCTAGTGTGGTAGTAAATCCCTTGTTTAGATGATTGGCCCTGAACTCCCAGAATCTCGCAGCTCCCTTTCAGACTAGCCAAACGAGTTCCTTCAAATCTGCAACGAACGTTCCTACCTGAAATACAGTTAGGTAAAAATAGCGCCAAATCCAGCCGAACTAACAGATTTGAGCACAGCAAGCCAGGAATTACAGTTGGAGCTAAAATCTACAGCCAAAGTTGCATCAAAACATAATCGCAAAATTACACTACACTTGAGCTATTCCTTCTATTCCGTGGTGACGGACTGGTACACCTGCCGCGTGGCCTGCTTGAACCGGGGCATGTCGAGGGTGACGTTCTTTCTGTCCTTCCACCCCTCTCCGGTGCGGTGTATGGCGAGCGGGTCGGCGAACACGGGTTGATCCCCGAAGTCGTACCAGGACAGCCACTTCATCTTTCCCCAGCCCCAAAGGGATGATATGCATCACCGTGCTGTTGTGCAGCAGGAACACCATGTTGGTGAGCCCGGCTCTGTGCACGCCCACCATCACGTCGCAAAGTTCACCACCGCTGCCAAGAACCGGGCCACGTCGCTCACGTCCTCTGGCCCCAGCGTGACTACGTTGAACCCGAGCACGGTCAGCGCCGCGACAGTGCCGCCTTAGACTGACCGCAACAGGGCACGGGAAAGGACCCGGTACCCTTAATTTACCGGATCTCCAAGCCGCTACCCATTGCAACAATCTCCGGTAAACAAGCCGTCATTTCCCCGGATCCCCCGTCACGCCGCCAAATCTGGAGGGAGGCCGTCCGTCCGCCAAATCGCGCCTCGGCCTCGCGCTGCCTCCCCGTCGCGCCGCCTCCGCCTCGGCGCGCGCCGGCTCGGCCTTCCCCGTCGCGCCGCCGCGCCGGCTCGGCCTCCGCGTCGCCGTGACAGGTGATTTCTTGATCTGTTGACCCGAGCTTCTCTGGCGACCCGAGCTGTTGGCTCTGCTCCTCCTTGCGTTCGTCCTTTGTCCTCTATCCTCCCTGCGTTCCATGCTCTGCTCCTCCTTGAGCTCGAGCTGCCGGGGCGGACACGCTTCAGCTGTTGGCTCTGCTCGAGCTGCCGGAGCACATGGGGGTGTCCTCTGAATATCATTGGACAATTCTTCAGGAATCTGCCGTCACGTCGCGACCACAGATGATGTTATCTAGAGTGTAGTGAAGAAGACAGATGATGTAATCGCGCGCAATTTCTTTACTTGATTTGCTGAATCTTTTCACATTTATTTACCCGGAGCAGGGCAAGCTACTGCGATCAGTGTCGGCGATGCTGCCGTTCGCCGAGAGGGACGCCAACGCCTCAAACCTCAGGTGCGTAATAATCTCCCCTCGTCAACAAAAGCCGTGCGTAATAATCTCCGCCTCAAATCTCTGATCTCGTTTGTTCCATCGCCTTGCTCAGAGACGGAAATTACAATCTCAAGTGGCGAGGCAGGGGTCCCGGCGGCACCGTCGCTACCTTCGCCCCGGCCCGCGCCGACGTGTCGTCGTGGAAGGGAGCAGGGGCGGCGGGGGGAGGAGGAGGACGAGGAAGGAGATGACGGCGCGGGGCCGAGAGCAGCAGGCGACGCCGTGCACCGAGCCGGAGCAGGCGGCGGATCTTGGCCCCGGCCGTCGCGCGCGCCGAGCAGGGGAGCACGGGAGGCGGCGGCGGGCAGGGGATGGAGGACTGGATACGGGACGCCGTTGCAATGATTTGGATTTTGGAGGCTAGAATCTTTTAGAGGAGAGGTAGAATATTCTTTTAGAGGATGTAAAATAGAGTGTATTGCTGCGGTTAGTCTTAGACTGACCGCGGCAGAACCCTGTAAGAGCATCTCCAGCAATAGCCTTCAAAATATATTTCTTAAAAGGTATTTAGGGGTTGGCATGTAAATTTAGGGTCTCAATTTTTGACATTAACTCCAGCAGTGGCTTTCAAATCTCAGCTCTCATTTTTGCAGGACCCACTTATCATTGACCGGCTCCTCAACCTTATCCTCTCACTTTCTCCTTCCCTCCACACATCGCGCGAGCAGGGAAGCACGGTGAGCCATGGCGCCCCTCTGCACCGGCCACCACCGTCGAATTAGCCTCCGGCAGCGCGGCGGGCAGTGGCGGAGGACAGAAAAAAGTTGAGGTGTGGCGAGCACGCCGGCGCACGCACACTGATTCGGTCTGTGACGCAGCGCCGCTCATCCCTTCAAATGGTCTGTTCATGTTTGTCTTCGTCAGTTTGGCAGGGATCGTTGCCCTTGGATTTGTCTTCTTCAGTTTAATTAGACTTTCGTGTTCAGAAAATGGCCTTTCTTCACGAGCACAAATGCCACAATCAACAAGCAAGAAATGACATCAGTCCACGGTCCAGAAAAACTGTTCGCCGTTCTTCTTCCTCAGTCGAACGATTAGCCATTCTGCTTCAGTTCATGGCGCCGGCGGCACAGAAGAACATCCAAAGCACAAGGCAGGGGCTGCTTGCGTA
The DNA here is from genome assembly GCA_007726485.1 of Eragrostis curvula. Lineage (NCBI taxonomy): Eukaryota > Viridiplantae > Streptophyta > Magnoliopsida > Poales > Poaceae > Eragrostis > Eragrostis curvula. The sequence goes on along the minus strand of CM017444.1, from coordinate 19,932,149 downwards.
AAAATCAAGGTATGGCGAGCGCCCTACCTCGCCATACCGAGCGCTCCGCCACTGGCGGCGGCGCAGCACACCACCGCCACCACCACCACCGAAAACGACGACGAGTTCCGTCGCTTCAGGCAGCACTGGGAGTTCGAGACGTCCTACTCGATCCTGCTCTCAACCACGGCGCGCGCGGACGAGCTGTTGCGCCACCTGCGAGACGCCGCCACCGACGCCGACTACGACGGGACGCCGCCGTATCGGGCGGCGCCCGTGGCGGCGCTGTTCCCGAGCCGCGAGAGCCGCGGGTTCCTGGAGCGTCTCTACGGCGGCGATGAGGTCGGGCGCGGGCGGCCGGCGCGTCGACGGCGCCGGGCTAGATGCGGCGGCGTGCGGGAGGAAGGAGAGGAGAGGAAAAAGGAAAAAAGAAGAGAAAAAAAGAAAAATGAAAAAAACGGTGGGGTCCACGGATGAGGGGGAGGTTGGAAGACCCTGGGAATGAGGGCTTGGAGGTGGAATTTGAGGGGGCATGTAAAATGAGGGCTCAAGTAGGGTCCCTGCTGGAGTTTGTTTTTTTGCTCAAGCCTCTAAAAAATGAAGTAGGGTCCCAAATAGGGGCCCTGCTGGAGTTGCTGACCCGGAACCCTAAATTTAGCGGACCCGGAACCAAAAACCGGTTGCAGCAGAACCCTGTAAAGGAGACGCTATCGTCCCGGGCGCCGTCGAGGACCGCCAAATCTGGGGATGGCCTCCCCGTCCACCAAATCTTCCCGCCGCATCCTCGCCGTGTCCTCGTCTCGCCTCCACCTCGGCGCCTCACCGTGTCGCCGCAGCCATCGCCGTGTCCCCATCTCGCCGCCGCATCGCCATCTCGTCGCCGCGCCTCCCCCGTCCGCCTCGCCGTTTCGTCAACGCCGCCTCCCCCTGGTCGTCGACGCCGCCGTGGCAAGAAAGATGATTTCTTGATTCGTTTTGCTCTGGAATGAATCTTGCCTGTGGATGAACATGACGGATTTGCCTTCTACTTGATTTGCCTGGTACTGAATTGATTGTTGCCGCTACTGAATCTTGCCTGCTGATTTGCCTGTGGATGAACCTTCGACGTTCTGCCTGTGTGCTTGAGTGAATCCAAACGATGTAGTCAGTCTCATCTTCTCTCTTCATTTGATCAGCTTTGATGTTCATTTGTCTGAATAAGTTCACATATTGTCCTTCCAGTACTGCATTTTGCATGAAAGATCATGAGATCCTTTCAGTACTTGATTGCTTGAAACATTTTGTGACTGAAATATTTGAGTCAAATATTGGTCCCTCGTATATTCAGTTTTTAATGTTTCATTTTTTTTAAATAGTTTTTAATGTTTCATTTTGTGACTGAAATATATGCCATTCCGCATGTGGCATTCTTCAAAACTGGTGAATGACTGAAACAAGTGTTAACTGAAATTTGTGAGAAACGAGCTATTTCACTGGTAACCATTTCTGGACAGATGAACTTAAAAATAGGTGTTCATTGCAACCGTGAGAAGCTGACCTGGAGAAATTCTAGTGGAGCACCCAATTGAGAAATACATTCAGGATACTTTTGTTTCCTGACCACTAGTGTATCCTGAATGTACCATTGTTGCAACTCTGAATATTCAGTGTTGCAACTCTCGTGTTCTGAAATGCCCAGAAATACATTCAGCTAAAATATGCACCTTTCAAGCTGAATAAATTATGTCTCAAAATGAAAATTGTCATACTGTCATACTCCTTTGAAAACTGTCATACTGTCATACATGTTACAATTACATTGAAAATTACAAAGTTCAAAGAGGGAAAATTACAATGAAAATTACAAAGTTCTAGGTTGAACAATATCTCATCCAGTTGTGCTCGATGAGATCCTTTTGAAGCTGGATATGGAAAGCTTGGTCACACAACTTGTGATGTGCTGCCACAAATGCTTCTCTTTCGGCCATATTGATTGAGCGATTCTTAATTGACACTGAAACATGAGGATTATTGACCCTGAAACAGAGACAGGATTCTTCAGCAAAACATGAGTCCGATTATTAACTGAGCAATGCTTAATTGGCACTGAAATATGATTATTATCGATTCAATAATTTCAGAAAAACAGGAGTTCGATTATCGATTTAATTGGCACTCAAATACAGGACTCTTCAGCAAAACATGAGTTCGATTATCCATTTAATTGGCACTGAAATAACCCTGCAAGCAATGTTGTCGTCAAACATGAGTTCGGGTGGCTGTAGCTCTCCAGCAGACCATCAGCCTGGGCCTCATCTCCACAATCGGTTCACAGCGCCAAAATCGATTTGAATCTTACCGGCAAGGTGCTTGGCACGCGAAGACTCCACGGCGACTGGAACAAGATCCTGCGACGGCACCCGGCGAGCAGGGGAGGAGGCCCGCCGGCAACTGGAACAAGAACTGCCACGAAGGAGGCCCGACGGCGTAGTGCGTTCGCATGCTGTTGGGACGAGCTCGTCGAGTTGGGCAGCGCGGGAGCGCGCGCGCGAGGCGGAGCAGGGCAGTGCGGGAGGCGGCGGCGCGCCGGAGCAGGGAGTGCGGGAGGCGGTGGCGGGTAGCGGATGGAGCAGGCGATACAGTTCCTTGTTGCAACAAAATTTAATTTGGAGGGTGGAATCTTTTACAGGATATGTAGAATATTCTTTTAAAAGGTGAAAAATAGAGGCTATTGTTGCGGTCAGTCTTAGTTTGTCATGGACCTCGAGTGGCGCCGCAGCAACAATACAGATTGTAAGGGTGTGTTTGTCCACACAGCAATCACTGAGCGCCGATGGATTAGGGATATCGGAGGCCACCTGCCGGTGCGAGTGATCATCGAATTTTTCAGGGCCCTGCGCATCATCTCTGAGGTCGTGTTGTCTTCATAGGGCAGTCGGAAGTACCGGGGACGCGCCAGCTTTGGAAGACACATGCCCCCAATAACTGCTGTTTCTTCATGTGGTTGGTTCTATATGAGCGTTGTTGGACCTCCAACAGAAGGCTTGCTTAGGCATGGCCACTGCCAGGATGACACTTGTGCTCTTTGTGCCCAAGAATCGGAAACGTTGGACCATCTACTTCTCCATTTTGTCCATAGCCGAGAGACATGGTTCCGGGTGCTCAGGCGGCTTGGCATCCATCAACTTTCCCCGGACGTGGAGGCACCCCCTTTCTTGGAATGGTGGCTGCGGACGCGGAAGAGGCTGCCTAAAGACCTTCGGCAAGGGTTCGACACGCTGGTCATCTTGGTAGCTTGGAGGTTGTGGAACGAGCGAAACAAGAGGATGTTCAAGTTTCAAGCACTACAGCTGGTCGCGTTGGCGCAGGAAATCGTAGATGAAGCTAACTTTTGGGCGATGGCGAGGTTCAGTAAACTTCAGAGGATACTGCACCCTCGGCAGCTAGGTAACAGTTAGGTCGTGTTTTCGGGTGCCGCCGTGTGTTGGCATGTAATGCCCCCGACACCCGGGTTGGATATTGTTTTTTCCTGTCTTTTTTTGGCTTTTTGCCTTCGGGCACTATGTTGTACTAACTCTTCTCCTTTTTAATAAAATACGTGCTCCGCACGTTCTCTAAAAAATAAAGAATGTGTTTGGATAAATGGTTGGGGCAGATGGTTTGGGGCGGCCCTTGTTTTGATCGTAAGGCTAAATAGCGGTGGCAATGTTTGTATTGTATCTTATTTTAATTAAAGTTAAATTTCTTGTGGATGTAATATGCTATTAATGAGTTTCCTTTAAATTATGATGTTTATATTTAGAGATTATTATGTATATTCTATTAAACAATATTGTTAAATTAATTTCTAATGTAAAATAATATTTGTTACTATCAAACAGAATTATATATGTTAAGAAATGTAGAAACGGTAAAAAATGTTTACAAATTTACTTAATTATTTCAATATGACATAATAGGATATTTTTACAAAATAATACAATCAAAACAAAATAAAAATTCAAAAAACAGTAATGGAACAGGAATTGAACCCAGTCCCTCCATGATACGTAAAAGTTCAGTGACGACAGCTCGTTTTAGAAATTTGTTCTTCGGATGTCACAGTGGCGGGCGGATGACCTTACTGGCGCCCGCCAGCTCTTTACGGTGACGGGCACGTTGACCTTACTGGCGCCCGCCATCCGTCCATATCTGCCCGGCGCCGCCGCTAAGCCCTAAGCCCGGAGGATTTTCGCAGCGACGCCGTCAGGCTGCCGAAATTTCGCGCCGCCGCCGCCGCCGTTCATCTCCGCCGAGCCCCGCGGCCGCGTGGCGTCGTCCCCGCCACCGAGCCCGGCGCCGCGCGCCGTCAGCTTGGCCGTCCAGATCCGTCGCAGCCTTGTCCACTTGGAGCCGTCCCCACGCCGCCGCCGTCCTCGTCGTCCGCGAGTCCGGAGCACGGCGGCCCCTCATCATCCGCGAGCCCGGAGCACGCCGTCCCCTCGTCCGCCCGCTCGTGTCTGGAACTGCCGTCCCCGACCGTGGTGCGCCCCCCCTTGCCATCTCCCCGTCACCCCTTCTTCCCTCTTCTCTCTGCCCATCGTGGTGCTACCAGTCTCAGATTGAATTGGTACTGGTGGGATTTCTGATCTCGCACCAAGCACAATTGGACATGTGAGGAAGCATATGCACCTGTGTTCTTGTGGATTACATGAGGCACTAGTTTGGTAGATAGAGAGGTTGTGAGCCGGTACAGGAATTTCAGTTACCTGATTCATTTGTGTTAGTCCTTACAAATTTCAGTTATTTGTTTCTATAGAAATACGCAGAAGCTATTAGACCTGACCTTTACTTTTAATCTAATGCTCTTGTCGTATAATCGTTGAACGTCAGTTCTTGAGAACCTACTGAGTGTCAATCTGTCCAGTTTGATGGGTTTGTGCGTTCTGTGGTTGGTCTTGGGTTGCTTGGCATGCGTGTTCAAATCTGGCTTCATTCTTTTGGTTGCTTGGCATGCATGTTTTGCGGTTGCTCTTTCCAATTTGCCATGCATCACCTGACCGGTGTATGCCACTGGTACATGTGGTGCTGTCAGTTCTTTATGATATCCAGTAACTAAATTAAGCTATGTGCTGAATGTTCCTTGAAAATCATATTTGTTTTTGCTCTACCTCTGTTAGCTGGTACTGGTTCTTGGTCGTTGGCTGGACGATGTTACTGCTAGCAGTAAACTATTATTTGATGAAAATGCTTGCTAGTTTGGTTAATTGAACTGCCATGCCTCTTGAACTGAACTGAAAACTGTCGTGCCTCTTGTGAACTGAACTGAAAACTTGTGAAATGAACTGCCGTGCCTCTAGTGAAATGTACCAGCTGTAATCTCGTATTTAAGAATGATCAAAGTGTCTGAAATGAACTGCCGTGCCTATGTTTAACAATCTGCTGCCTCTGTTCACTGTTAAATCCATGTGCATGCTAAGGAATAAATAATTGAACATGCTTGGAATTCATTTTCCATTGTAACAGACATTCTATGCTGAATAAACTAGTGCTTTGTTGTTCTGTTGCGAATGAACTTAAAATTTGTATGACTGTAATTGTAATAACTTTGCACATTTTCCTTCCCTTGTTTTTCTAGATGATCATGATTATAGTACCTGAATATATTTGTTGCTTACCTGTTGCGCTTTTCCTGCCCTTGTTTTTGCTATTCAAAGTACTCTGCTTCTCTTACATAAGAATATAAGTTAATGAAAATGATATAGTTTTGTTTAAAATCCAGCAACCTCAACAGGAGTCTGAACAATGGGAGAAGATGCTGTAGTGGATCTAGTCGGGAGCCCAAAGGCGGACTACCAACTGCCCAGTGCCCAGTGCGTTACCAACTACCAAGATGCTGTAGTGGATTTAGTCGGGAGCCGAAAGGTGGATCTAGTGGGCAGGGGCTCTGATGGCGAGGGATCTCCCTTTAATGAGTCTCCTTCCCCTCCGTGCACTAAAAGACAGCGCATTGAACGAATCAACCCCAATTACAAGCCCGCCGATGAGGTATCGGATCGTTGCCATCTACTATGTATTGAATCGTAGTGTAACTCAATTGCCTACTGACTCTCTTTTGTAGATTGAAATGCCTCGGCGAAGCAACCGGCAACGGCTAATCGTTGAAGAGGAAATAGCCGCTGTAGTGCCGTCAGAGCAAGTACCCGAGGAACAGAGAATAAGCAAAAGGGGAAAAAGGAAGAAGAATAAGCTACATGGTGGCATTCATCGAGTAACCGCAATAACGAAGTCTGGGAAGCCAATCGCGCCCAAGGGTATCTTGGCCATGTGGCGCAACGATTGTGGCGTCATAGTGAGGCAGTATGGAAAGATCATCTGGGATAACTGGTTGATGGTGGATCCCAAAGAAAAGGAATCTTTATGGAGCAAGCTGAATGCCAGCTACATTTTCCCTGATGAATTCCTTGAAAAAGGAAAAAATGCTACTATCAAAACCATGGGAAAATGCCTTCGTACATTCAGGCATAACCTTGACAAGCTGTACATCAAACAGGGTCGAACACCTAAGGATTACGGGTTTATAAGCCGGGATGAGTGGAATATCTTTGTTAGGCAGAGGACCTCTGAGAAAGCCTTAGTGCGAAGCAAGGCTTTCCAGGATCTCAATCAGATGAACAAGTTCCCCCATAATCTAGGGCCTGGTGGGTATGTGGTTCAAATCCCAAAATGGAGGGAAGAGGAAGAAAAAGAACGTGAAGCTGGTTTACCAGACCAATATGAAGGCTGCAATGAGCGCACTCGAAACTGGGCGAAGGCACGATCGAAAAAATCGTCAGATGGGAAGTTGGTTCCAAATAGCTCTGCCGTGAGCGAAGTGGTCCAGAAAGCTAAGGTGGTTGGTGTTAAGGCGAAGGAAGGCAAGATCCAGCTTAATGGACCGAATGACCAACTTACCGTTAGCCTTGAGAACGCGGAACATCGAGGTCGCACACGAGCCGTTGATTCGATAGCACCGTGGTCAGAAGGGTTCCCTGAGGGTGCTACCTGTTCAACAGCTAATGAGGACGCTGAATTTCAGAAGTGGTCGCAATTCTTCTGGAGGTCCTACCAGCAAAACCCAAACCTCGTCCAAGCAATGGAAGTGCCGGAAGTCCGACTCAGTGTTGACAGCGAGCAGCAGCCGTCTACCCAATGCTTTGCCCCGAGCAGTGTTGGCTCCACTCCGGTGGATACTGATAGGTACCCAGTGGACAAAATCAAAGAGGATACACCTTGCTCGCTGCTTCTGCCCTATGGCAGGAAAGGGAGGACCAAAATGGTAGCAGAAGGCATTGCGATGGTTGGTCGTGTAATGCATACTCGGGCAATTCTGGCAGAGTGTGCGAGGGTTCAAGTACTCCGGGTTGTAGATGACAAATACAATACGGTGGAACTAGACTATCCAAATGAAGATGAGGAATTTGAAACTCTCGGAGATGCCGTGAACAATTTCATCCTTTGGCCCCGGAAAGATATTGTTATACACATGCTAAATAAGACAGTTGATGCACTTACGCATCATACTGCGTCGTCTCCACCAAAGGACTCGAGCCAGGGGGCAGGAGAAGCAACGGCTGACGCATCCAAACGGAAAGCAAGCGATACTGGAGGCATCGACTCTTCTGTTCTCAAGAAAAAGAAGATAACCGAGACAGGTACCTCTCTTTTCAGCTATTACTTGCGAACTGACGGTACCTATGTTTATTTGTTGACTCGTCTTTCTTTCTTTCTTTTTTTGTTTTAGCTGGACCAGAACTAGCTGTTGAATCTGAGAAATTGTGGGCTGAGGTCGAGCAAGTGATGAACAAGCATAAGATGGAAGCAAGCATCAGCATAAACAACAGAGACCAACCAAGCGATGGCAGGTTCGATACTCAAGGGCCCGTGTCTATACCCACGTTGGCAGGCACCCCTTTGTCGCGTTATATCGACTATGCTCGCAGGGATCTAGAGCGCTTTCAGAGTCATATTCAGAAGCGTCCTTTCAACAAAGATGACGTGATCTCAGAGATAGATGCAAATATGGATTTGTGGGGTACGTGGTTTAAACCACCACCTCCAGAAATACAAAAGTTAATGGATGGGTTCAGCGCTCTAAGAGAGGCTCTCACCCATGATTCACAAGCATCGGCTGCAGACGTTGCTGCAGAACGGGACGAAATGGGTCGGCAGACTAATGCCATCAAGGCTTCTTATGATTCTGTATCCGCAGCATGTTCTTCTATGGTTCAGATTACCAAAGGTTTTGAGGAGCAACTTACTTCACAAGACTGTAGGTTGCGCCAGTATTCAGCTCACATTCAGGAACTGCAAGCCAAAATAGCAGAATTGAGCGCCCAATTGAAACAAGCTGAGGGCGACTTCAACCGGGAATCCCTAGTGAAGGAAAACACGACCAGTTGTTTGGCTCGCCACAATGAGAGATTAGAAAAGACAATTGCGCTACAATCTGATTTGGAGGCATCCTCTACCCAGAGCAATGAGCAACTAAAGAAATTTGACGAGGACCTTGTCCATCTCAGCGACCAAGATGACGAAGGACTTACAAGACAAGTCCGTTGTTTAATAGATTTCTTTATGACATGCTCATTTGAGTCATGAACATAACTATATCTATATCTGCTCTCTTTTTGTAGCAACGTAGTAAGCTTTGTAAAACTTCCTATGTGAATCAAGTACAGTAACATATACATTCTTTGTCAGAATGTATTTGTTCATGGCAACAACTCAGTTATGCCTTTCACAACTCCCTTTCACTTTCAGACTGTTGCCAGACGTGCATCCAGTATCTCCAATGAATGTTCGTACCTGAAATAATTAGGTAAAATACCGCCAAATCCAGCCCAACTAATTAACAGATTTGGGTTCAGCAAGCCAGGAATTACAGTTGGAGCGAAAATCTACAACCAAAATTGCATCAAGACATAGTTAACCACAAAACTACACTACACTTGAACCGTTCCTTGTAGCAGCTATTCAGTGGTGACAGACAGGTACACCTGCCGCATGGCCTCCGTGAACCGGGGGATGTCCAGGGTGACGTTCTGCCCTTCCAAAAAGTACTTCCACACCTCCCCGGTGCGGTGAATGGCGAGCGGGTCGGCGAAAACGGGGTGGTCCCTGGGGTACTTCTCCTTAAGCGTCGTCTCCTCGGCCGTGACCTCGTACTCGACGTACCGGAGCCCCATGCCCGGCGCCGGCTCGCCGAAGTCGTACCAGGACGGCCACTTCATCTTTCCCCAGGGGATGATCTGCACCACCGTGGCGTTGCGCGGCAGGAACACCATGTTGGTGAGCCCGGCGCCGTGCACGCCCACCATCACGTCGCACGAGTTCACCACGCCGGCGAACCGGGCTGTGTCGCTGACCTCGTCCGGCCCCGCGGCGGCGACCTCGAACCCGAGCTCGGCCAGCGCCGCCACGGCGTCGGCTTCGTTGGTCAGGTACCTCGAGTGGCGGCGCAGCACCATCACGAGCCGGGGCTTTGTTTGTTGGCCGGCGGAGCTCCGGCTTACCGGCGTCGACAGCGGCCGCGGCAGCGAGAACACGGAGCGGAGGAAGTCCTTGAACCCGGCCATGTCGTACCCGTTCCGGGAGCGCGCCGGGTCGATGCCGAGGATGCGGTGGCTCTCCAAGCCCACGCGCGCCGCCGGGAAGCACCGCACGGCGGCGTCGGCGCCGGCGTCGAGGACGGGGAACCACGACAGCGCGGCGATGATCTTCCGGTGCTTGGCGAACCAGTCCGCGTCGTAGTCGGCGGCGAGCAGCTGCACGCGCCCGCCGTACTCGCGCGCCGTCACGTACAGCGGCACGAGCACGTCGCTCATTGCGTGGAAGAAGTTCTTGCCGCACCCGCCCACGGAGAAGACCACCGCGGGGACGTCGTGCTGTACGGTGCACCGCGGCGGGACGATGTCGTCGGCGTGCGGAGGGCTCGACCGGATGCCGAACTCGCGGATCCGCGACATGGTGCCTTTCTCCCATTTCCGCGTGTACGGGCGGAGCAGGATCGTGGCGTTCTCCTTCTTGTAGGTGGAGGACGAGACGACGTAGACCATGGCGGATTTGCCGTGGATGCGCACGTCGCCTTCCATTTCGCAGAAATTCGAGTGGTAGTTGCTGAAGTTGCAGGTGAGCTTGCTGGTTGCCGGCGGTGCCATATCTGCAAATCATAGACAGAGGTGTGTGTTTCGACAGTTCAATAAGTTTCCTTTGGTTGGGCGCCAAAACAAAAGGTTTATGTCCGCACAAAACATTCTTTTCAAATTTGAATGCGTGTGTATCTTACCTGAATTTACCAAAGAACTATCTTTTGGCCCGTTTGTTGCAAGGATTTGGTTTTGTCGAGTATGATCTGTAGGAAATTAAATTAACTATAATGTCAGATTCAAAGATAGTTACAGAGAGTAGTGCAAATGCTGGACATCCAAATGTGTCGGCTAGTTTCAACTTTCTGCCAGTCCCATACAAGTTACTTTTGTTCTTCATCAGTTACATATGGAACATCATATTTTAAAATACTACTAGTAAGATGGATTCGTTGACTCCTTGGTTACAGAATCGAATCTGAACTGAATGGGAGGTTACATGCACCATGGTTTTGTTAATAGAGATCGAGGAAGAAATAAAACCGAAGCTTCTCGATCAGACAATTGATCAATATTTCAATACATGCAGTTGATTTTTGATCTCGAGATCCTATATATTTGCCTACCTTTTACAGCTTCTGACTTCGATACATCAAGTGGCTGTTCCTGCTGCCGTTTTGCACTGTCCGAACCTTGAATAGAGACACGAATTTCTTGTATCATATATTATGCCAAACTTCTGACATCATGCAGTATTCAAATCAATGGTAAATAGTTCACTGCACAGAAAAACTTAGCTCACCTAAGGAAGAAACCTTTCGTGCCATTTCATCTGCAAAATTTGTGAGATCTGGCCTGGGAACTGCAAAAAGAGGTGAACACATGTAAACTAAGCATCTCTTATGCCATAATCACTAATCAATCTTTAGGTTTTAAGTAAATGTATTCAATCCATTTCTAGGAAATGAATCAAATTGGTGCTCTCGCTCTTCCAAAGGAATGAACACGTATGGTTTCCCTCCCAAACGTTTTCCAAATCGAATTTTGTGTTTCCAGAACCGCATAATTTGTACTACCATCAATACAGTGGGTTAATGAAATCCCAGTGCTCACATAAAAAAGAACTTAAGATCACACAGAAGAGAACACAAAAGCAAAATGTAAGTAATGAGATAACTAGAAATTGGATCAACTAATTAAAAGGGAAACACTTACAGCGAGCAGCCTGCTCACTGTAGTTCATCTCAAATCAAAAAAAGAAAAGAAAAACATAATAGTGGATCCAGCGATGAAACGGCAGTCCACTTACAGTTAGAAACTTGCTCCAGGAAATCTGTCTTGAGCACAATGAAAAGAACAAGAGGCAGCATGAGCCACAACAGCGCCCCGCCACTGCCATGCTTGCAGCACTCGTGCCGCCTCAACTTCATGACACAAAATGTGAGCTAGAGGTTGAAGAAGACTTCTCGAACTCTCCTACGCGTCAGTGATATAGATATCCTACGTACATAGCACGGGACCTTCTATATATATATGCGCTTTGAAAGGCTAGCAAATTAAAAATGTCTATAGGTTGACTTGGATTTGATGCATCATTAAGTTCCATGCACATGAGCGCCGACGGAACCGGAGTTGAATAATTGCAGTGATTAAGATTGCATCACCGTCGAGCTAGTACGTGCATGCCTTGCTGTGTTACCACACTAATTTAGAGTGCATCCATGTGGACCGAATGAAGTGCCATCTTCAACGTTTCACTTTTCCGGAGAATAGTCGTGTAGCTAACATGCTGCTGATCTTCGTATATATCATGGTCAAATTTAAATTCAAATAGTAGCTCCCTGAAAACAACAGAACGTCTTCTCAATAGTAGTTCTGTACGTCAAAAGACAACTTATATATATATGAAATGCCCTGATCTGATGACCATATTTATGTAATTTGTCTACTATCTGGCGCTGGAAGTCAGCAGGGATCCAATGGAAGGTTGTGAAGTGCTTCAACGCGAATCTGAACTCTCTCTAAAGTCCAATAAAGGACCGGGAATTCCCATCCTGTTTCTTATAAAAATGGTATGAAAGACCTATCTAGAAATTTCTACATCTGTAATTGTATCCCAAAGAAGGCATAAACTATAAAAGACATGCAGAGACTTCGTAACTTCGAGGGCGGTACAGCTAGTAGACTCAGATCGATATGCATGTGTGCAAGTGCTCTTATTGACTATATAACACTTTGTCCAAAGCTCTAGGTTAAAAAAATTCTCTCTTAAATCACAGTGGAATCCTGTTTCACACCCCTGGGTTAAAAAATCGCTCATCAATCATAGTCGTCATGTACGTTTGACTGCCTGCATACGCATGATTCATGCGAACCACATACCTTGTTTTTTCAGACCGAAACAGGAAGGAAGGCCCCAACTATGATTTATATTTCCTCGCAAAAGAACATCTAGATAATAGAGAGTACTACCTCCATTCGTCAATATAAGCATTTATGGGTTTGGTCAAAGTTAATCTTTATCAACTTTGACTCTCAATATCTATAAAATAACATGTTTCAAATATGAAATGTTGTATAGTATGATAATTTGTTTCATGATGAATCCAACAACATCATTTATGTTTGTTCAAACAATGTAATTTTGACCAAACCCAAAAATACTTATATTGAGAAACGGAGGAAGTACTCACCTAATTGTTCATGTCGACCTTCAGTGACTGGCGTCTATTGATAACCAAGAAAATTCAGTCCTGAAGGACCTGAACTCTTTCCTTCCATCCGTGAAGAAAAGGTAAACATAATTGAAAAGTCATCGCGTTGTGTCAAAAAAAAAATCACTAAATCCCCTCGCAAAAAAAAATCCATTAATCAATTACTAGTACCGCTATAAAGCACTGCATACGGATCAATTTTTGCACTTGAATCATGTCCACTGTAGTCAGAGACATGTCCCATGCAACATGAGGAGATAACCATCAAATATGCCAGAGAAGGATGGGCACTAGATTGGTTTGACCCTTGGAGAAAACCACAATTTGGGTCACTCTGGATAATGTGATGCTTATTGTAGAGTTGTTGACATTTTTGTACAACTATCAGTTGTGCTATTATGTTGGTAACCCCTTTATATGCTTGTCTTTATCATCTCTGTCAATAGGAACGATGCATGCTGTATAGGAACGGCGCGGCACACACAGTGAAACTGGCCTTCAGTCCTGGCCCAAATGGCCCAAAGCCCAAACGGGCCGTGCCAGGCTGTTCTTGATGACGATGTTGCGGACGGTGCTGGCATGCTGAGATTAGGGTCTTGGAACATTTCCATTTTCGTACCGCACTTGCTGCTTTCAACATGTTCGACAGAATGCCCAGCTCAAGTCTGACAGAATGCGTTGTTAGAAATAAACCATGCCGAGGTGAGTTCCTGGCGTGCCTCGTGTGTGTGTGTCCTATGCAATGCGTGTGTCCGCATGTGTGCTTGCGCCTTTGCGAGTTGTTCGTCAGTTTAGGTTGCAGGACGTGTGGTCGCATTGTGTCTGTTTGCGTGTGGTCGCGCTAAGTGTAGTAGCGTTCACTGTTGGCATCGAGCCACGGCTACTTGTTAAGCCATGGTATTTTTAATTGTGCCAAACGATGTCTTGCTATACATTTTTTTTTGCGGGGAATTGCTATACATATTATAACCACTGACGTCGATATTTTTTTTTCAACTGGAAGTGTAATAGCCCACTTATAGCAGATTGTCTATGAAACAGTCAATTGCATATGAAGCACATGGCATAAATCGAAATGCTACAATGCTTCATTTCGTAGTGGTCTAAAAGAATGTTTCATTCTGTACGAATTCGATTGATATTTTCGGTTACCCCAAGAGTGTTCCACAACAACACAAACACACTATTGCGGTGGACCGTAATGTACTATAGCGGCGGTTCCGTTGATCCGCCGCTAGGCTTCCGTCGCTACAAATCATCTTTGTAGCGGCGGTCCAAAACAACCGCCGCTAAAAATGCCATTTTTAGCTGCGGACCATGGCACTATCCGCCGCTAAAAATAGCATCTTTAGCTGCGGACCATGCCACTGTCCGCCTCTAAAAAAGCCATTTTTAGAGACGGACAGTGGCATGGTCCGCCGCTACTATTGATTTTTGAAAACAAAAAAAAAAAACCGTCACCGCCACCGCCGCCGCACGCCACCGCCACCCACGCCGCCGCCACCCTTGCTAGCGGAGGGAGCGCTCCCTCCGCCGCCGCCCTTGCTAGCCGAGGGAGCGCTCCCTCCGCCGCACGCCACCGCCACCGGCGCCGCATGCCACCGCCACCGCCACGCCGCTGCTCACGCCACGCCGCTGCTCACGCCGCCGCCGCTGCTCGCGCCGCCGCTGCGTCCTGCTGTGTTCTGCTCGCGCCGCCGCCGCCGCCCTTGCCACGCCGCTGCCGGGGCCGCCGCCTCCACGCCGCTCGCCCCGTTGCCCGGAGCCAGCATGGGAGCCTCCGCCGCAGCTGCCCTTGGCGGCCTGGGGCCTCTGCCACCGCTGAGAGAGAGAGAGAGAGAGAGAGAGAGAGAGAGAGAGAGAGAGAGAGAGAGAGAGAGAGAGAGAGATAGATATGCGAGAGAGAGATGAGAGAGATGAGCAAGAGGTGGAAGAAGGAGCGGATTCGGGTGGATTCATTTGGACCAATGGGAGGCCAGGATTTAGAAAGAACGGATCGATGACGTGGCATTTGTGTTTTCTTGTATTTTTATGCGTTTATTTGAGGTATTAAACGATCTCAAATACAAAAGTTATCAACTACAAAGTTTTAGATTTCGTTGAGGTCTACAAATTTCATTTTAGTAATTTCTCCATCCGAGGTCGTTTATGAAATTTTGATTTGAAATTTGAGAAATTCAAACTTCAATTGTACTTTTCGTTAGCAAAATTAATTTAAATAAAAAATCTACATTTATGTAGATTTTGTGAACATTTGCTACACTTTGTTCAAATCAAAAAATGATCCAAATAAGAGTTGTATAGGTTGATACGTTATACAACTTTGTAGTTCAACACTTTTTTATTTGAATTCGTTTAGGGCATCAAAATAGTATGCACATATTTATCATAGTGATATAAATTTGAATTCGTTTAGGGCTTCAAAAATTTTGACCAGTAAATATGCAAACATATATCCTTAGTTGAAAGAGCATGATTTTAAAAGAAAATAGAAAAAGAATCATAAAATTTGGATCATGTATGAGGGAGAAATACCAATTACAAAATATAATTTGTGGTATAATAAAAGAAAATAAAAACAACCTTAAATGGGCCATCTTGTTAGGGTTCGCCACCGGGATGGGCTCCTCTTGGGCCACCAAGATGGGCCGAGCCATCCCGAGTGACGGCGGGGGTGGAAACCAAGTCCACCCTCAATCACTGACATGTGGTCCCGCGCGCGGGCGGGGACCACATGTCATTGACTGTGGCTAGCTCCGCAGCGGCGGAGGGAGCGCTCGCATTTAAAGCGGCGGGTGAAACCCTACGGCATTTCATCCGCCGCTACAGATCCGGCGCCGCTAAAGACCTAGATGGCGCATGACCGCCGCTCCCGCGACCACCGCCGCCGTGAGCGCGCCCTTCGCTGTCGCAACCGCCGTCGCCGTCCCCGTCCCCGTCCCCGTCCCCCGTCGCCGCGGTCGCCATGGTCTGACCGCGCGGAGTCCGTCGACTCCTCGTGGTCGCCATGGCCGGCGCCTCGGCCATGGGGTCCGGCGTCCCTATGGAGGCCATGGCCTCCGGAGCTGGAGGCGCTCGGGTCCCCATAGGCCCCATGGCCACCGGAGCCGGAGCCGGAGGCTCCTGGGTCTCCATGAGCCATATGGCCACCGGAGGTGCAGCAAGAGACGCCCGGGTCCCTATGGGCCCCATGGCCACCCGAGGAGGCGGCGCTGGAGCCGGAGGAGGAGGCGGTCGCGGAGCCGCTGGTGGAGGTCGACGTGGAGGCGGCGCCGGAGCCAGAGGAGGAGACGGCCTGGTGGGGCCTTTTGCCGCCGGAGGTCCAGCCGGCCCCGTGGGCTCTTTGGCCGCTGGAGGTGCTGGCGGCGCCTTCCCCATGGCGTCCTTAGACGCCGGAGCCGGAGGCGGTGACGCTGGCATAGTGCAAGAGCCGGAGGCGGTGGCGCCGGCGTAGTGGAGGCGTCACCGGCCGTCAAGACGACAGCCGGGGATCTTTTAGTTTTTTTTTAATGTAAATATAGTTATTAGGTCGTTTTAATCGCGGTTATTCGCAATAATTAAGTTTTATGTCGTATTAATCGCGTTTTATCGCGATAAATATGTAAATAAGTACTTTAAATTAATGGTTATTTTTTTTAAATTATCGTTGAACTTAAAAAAAGAGGGTAGCGAGGGACGAAAAGCGGTGGAGGGAAACTAACACCGCCGTTAAAAGCTTTTTTCTAGAATCGGCTTGTAACACTTTATTAGCGGCGGTTGTTATTGCAGCCCGCCGCTATCAACACTTTATAGCGGCGGCCGTTTTCAACAGTACCGCTTGCTCCTCTGTAGTGGCGGACCGCTTACCAAACCGCCGCTACGTGTTTCGCTGGTCCGCCTCTATAGAAGGCTTCTGTTGTTGTGTTTGCACACCAAAAGTTTTCTGTGCTGGAAATATTTCGACGGTAGACAGTGCGGGCTGCGCAAATCGCAGCAGAACAGAAAGTAGGATAGCCGTGGTCTCATCCAGGCATGTAATCACGTCGTTCAAATTTTCTTATCATATATAACCTTTCCTGATTCTCATCACAAAGGGGTGGTGGCGCAGTTGGCTAGCGCGTAGGTCTCATAGCTATTGAGCTATCCTGAGGTCGAGAGTTCGAGCCTCTCTCACCCAAATGACTACAGCGATGATGAAAAGCTCCTGTGGCAACATGGGTCGTCACTTGCATCTGACCACCAGATGACACGAGCTAAACAGAGCTGATTTTTTTTCCTGTCGCTGAACTTTTGAGCCTGCATTGCTGCTGCTAGTGCTTGTGCCGAGGGGATCCCTTTCACTTTTACCGGGGGAAATTTTGAGCTTGGATTAGAAACCAAGGGCGTAAAATACCAGGAAAAAAAATGGTCCCGAACATTTAGAAAACAAATGCTAGGAAGAATAATACAATACAAAGTTTTAAAGGGTTTTGTGATCCCTGACCGCGACAAGAGTCAGATGTGATCCTAGCACATCGAGTAACATAGCTGCTACTAGTAGATTGTGTGACGCAAGACGAAAAGTTGATGCATAGAAGATATGGATGCATTGTCGCTAATTTTGATCAAATCATTAGCTCCTGTGGCAACATGGGTCGCCACTTGCATCTGACCACCGGATGACACGAGCTAAACAGAGCTGATTTTTTTTCCTGTCGCTGAACTTTTGAGACTGCATTGCTGCTGCTAGTGCTTGTGCCGACTCAATATCTGACCAGGTTAAGGTGGTATGTGGAATCACCTTGGTCCCAAGGAGAGGATCTCCATATCTCGCGATAACTTATGCATTAGGGTGCATAGCTCCTGTGGCAACATGGGTCGCCACTTGCATCTGACCACCAGATGACACGAGCTAAACAGAGCTGATTTTTTTTCCTGTCGCTGAACTTTTGAGCCTGCATTGCTGCTGCTAGTGCTTGTGCCGACTCAACATCTGACCAGGTTAAGGTGGTATGTGGAATCACCTTGGTCCCAAGGACCCAAGGAGAGGATCTCCATATCTCGCGATAACTTATGCATTAGGGTGCATCGCTGCTGCTGCTTTGGATGGTTCCATGGTTTGACGTTAAGGTTTTCTTTTGGAAAATCAATCCAGGAATACCAGGAAAAAAATGGTCCCGAACATTTAGAAAACAAATGCTAGGAAGAATAATATAATACAAAGTTTTAAAGGGTTTTGTGATCCCTGACCGCGACAAGAGTCAGATGTGATCCTAGCACATCGAGTAACATAGCTGCTACTAGTAGATTGTGTGACGCAAGACGAAAAGTTGATGCATAGAAGATATGGATGCATTGTCGCTAATTTTGATCAAATCATTAGAAGGAAATATCCCTTATTAGATTTGAATTCCATCCTCCTTCAAATAGGATATGCCCTAAATGCCTATTTTGGTTTGAAGTATGTCACTATATAAGCAATGCTATACTTACGACCATAGTGGTAGACTTAATTCGATTGGCGAATCACATCCTCTAGAGAGTTTTAATCAGGGTCCAACAACCGCAGATCAGAGCCAGTCATGCGCAAGTCTACTCGGTCGTACGCATAGAAAATCTTAATGTAAAAATATAGATTATCTAAATAGATCTACTTAATTTGAAAAAAAATGAAAGACAATAAAAAGAAGGAATAAATAATAAAAATGATATCATGTTTAATAATTATGAAATAGAGTTCTTTTTTAGTATTATTCCTCATTAAATTGCATATACGTTAGTAATCCTTTTTTAGTAAGGTTCTATTAATATACTTAGTAGTTAATTATTTTATTTTTATTCAATAGTCTCAGACTATCCTTAAAAGATAGAGCGTTTTTTTTAAGTCATCCATAATGTTGGCTCCTGATGTTGACGAAATCACGTCACCATACAAGTCATCCCCTGGACTGAGCTACAAGTTGTCTTTAACTTGGACCTCAGGTACTAGCGCTGCAGACGGCGCGGGGCGGAGCGCCCCTGTAGCCAACCCTGCGCACCGCCGGAGCAGGTTGCGGGTCGAGGTTCGAACCGCCCCGCGCTGAACGGCTCGACGGATGGCCCGCGGTTTGCTCAGGGTCGATCCTTAATGACGTTTCTTAACTGCTGGAAGCTGGCTGCTTGCTACGCGTGCGAACCATTTGCCTGAACCTGCGACCCTTTAAACCTGGTACACGTACGCCATGATGTATCCGGAGCCGCGTGTACGCGAGCGTACCTGCATGATGTATCGTACACGTACGCAAGTGTATCGTACACGTGCTGCTCTTTATAGCTCAAAACTAGTGCAGTACGCGAGCAGTATAAGAGATACATGTTGTACTTTAGTCGCTAATAACTGTACAAGAACTAGGACAATTTTTGTTCAGTAAAACAAACTTGCATCTCATGGTTCAGTACAATAACCAATGTAACCAAAACCTCAATAACTAGGACACTAAAAAATTCCTGCTGTCTAAGTCTCAGTACGACTAAAAAAAAAGCTCAAGCTGCCATCACTTCTTTCAAGATCAAGCAAACATGTCGGCACCCATGCACTGCCTCCAGGCATTTTTTGCATTGTCCAGATCACCACCTATAATGTCAAGTATGATCACAATTAGTCATACATTTGAAAGCTAATCGATCACTGAAAGCCATGATGTATCGTGGGTGTTTGAAATCTATATTCGGCCACTGCCGTTGGAGAATATCCCCATTCATCCACTGCAGTGAATGCACGGTCATGTATTTCTGGACTAGCAACATTGGAAGACCTTCATCATGCCATAAAGAATTCATCAGTTCAAACATGCACCAATGCAGAATTAACAATGAGTTAGATTGAATGGATAAGGTAAATGCAAATGCCTAACCGTGGGTCAGCATGTGTCTGGGGGCTTGGGTTCTGATTTTCTTGATTTTCATGAAGGCCAATTGCGCTCTGAGATGTGGGAGCGAGAAGGGGCGACACGAATGGTCTTGGGGGGGGGGGGGGGGGGGGCTCCAGTCATCAGGACAGTCTTGACCACAATAGTTCTGCATAAATATCAAGTCCCAGTCATATCTAGTTGGCATGGACAAAAGAACCATATGTCATATCTAGCAGCTCCAATCACAGATCACGTACTTCTAATTACTATAATCAGTCAAACAAAGCAAAAAACATCATTATATTGTCATATTGTCACAACAAGTAACACACGAGTTTTGAAAGAAGCTGACACACTGACATTTCATCAAACACTTTAAGTGCACTAGAAAAAACTGCAATTTCTTCTCAACTGGAAATGAGATTACTGCTCACCGGTCACCACACACGACGAGCCAGCAGCGCGGGCCAAGTTGATGAGGGCGTCGAAGGAGCGCGGGAACGGGACGGAGGATCTTGACGGCGTTGGTGGCGACGAGGACGTCCCCGGCGTTGGCGGCGCGAGGGAAGGGAATTGGAACCTAGGAGGAGCCGTTCCGGAGGCGCCCAGGACGACGGCTCTCAGTCCGGTGGCTCGACGACGGCGGCGAGGCCGGCAGCGCAATGACGAGGCCGGCGGCGTAGCTACGGTCGACGGGTTCGAAGGAGAGGAGGAAGAGGTTCGGCTCGCCCCTAGGGTCGATGGGTTTGCCGGCCCATGTGAACCATCTCCGTATCGGTTCGAGCCGGACCGCTTCGTTGTCATAATTCAGGGGCGGGTCGATGAACCGCACGGTTCGACCCGAACCCTCCTCAGCGCTATCAGGTACGGTTCGGAGTCTAAGGAGCAGCCTGCACTAAATTGGATACCCAGATCACATTCAGGATCCATCTTCTATGTTCTACATATATAAGAACATAAAGATAATTGAATCTTTCCAATAGTTTAGGTCTCCTGTCAAAATTAAGTTTTTTGTCAGTGGAAATTATTGAAATAATTTGAAGTTCCGAATCTGTTTTGATGCGGCGTCACTCTCTTTGGCATGTGGGCCCATGTAACACGTCCGAGCCTATTAGGGGCACAACCAGGGAGTCTTGCGACTCTAAAAACTTTATTATTTGTAGACCGCTTCAAGTTGAGGTTTGGATTTTGTTAAGTTCTAGTTTTCCTTCCGAAACAGACATTTTTCATAGGACTTGAGCGATTAGTTCGACTACTATGAATCGGGATATTACTCCTTGTTCTACTCGTTTATGGTGATTAGTCTGTCCAATCAAGAACTTGAATCTTGTATCCTTGTTACGATTCATATCTATCTATGATTTTTTGTTGTGATTTGTGCTTGTTGTACTTGTTTTTCATGTTCTTACTTGTATTATTCGATTAGCTTGATAACGAAAGAGCAGCGGTGTTGTGGTTGTAGGGTTTGAATCTTTCGATTGTAAGCCCAGAATCGTCAACGTCAGTCTCCACCAATCGAATTTATCATACATATCGGAAAATCGGGAACCAGCTCTCGTGACTTGGTTGTCAATGGCAATGTAGGAGACTGTTAGGCATCACTACGGAAACCCCTCATTTGCCGAATGCCAAGGGCACTCGGCAAAGGTGACTTTGCCGAGTGCTTTTTGTCGGGCACTCGGCAAAGATTTTGCCGAGTGTCAACAAGGCACTCGGCAAAATAAAGTAAAGTGACGGTGGCAAACGGCCATCACAATTGTTTGCCGAGTGCCCTAACGTCAGGCACTCGACAAACAAAAAACAATTGCCGAGTGCCACGTGCCCGGCACTCGGCAAATTAATCTGTTTGCCGAGTGCCACGTGCCTGGCACTCGGCAAAAAAATGGTCACTTTGCGGCGTGCGGCGTGCGGCGAGCTGGTCTGCGTGGGTGGCGGCGCGTCAAAGAAGAAAGGATAAGGAAGAACGAAAGGAAGGGCCGCGGCGGGGGATAATCTCAAAACTTTGCCGAGTGCTAGATCTAAGGCACTCGGCAAAGATCCTAGCACTCGGCAAAAAAACGTTTGCTGAGAGTCTCCACCTCACACTCGGCAAATGAGGATTTGCCGAGAGCTGCACCGACAGCCCTCAGCAAACATTTTCCAACTGAAATTCAAAAAAATAATAATATATCAAACAAATTAAAAAATTCACCAAACTTTGTCGTGGTACATTTCATATCATCTGTTATCTATAAAAAAATATTTAGAGTAAAAACATAATGTGACCATCATTTTGATTCGAAATCCAAACGAACCTTATAACTCTACGGATCTTCTACCGGGAAGCTCCGGTTTGTAAGCAACATACGTGACAACTTTTGCGAAACTTTTTGTATGATTTACTATCACTTGCACGTATGATTTCATGATATCAGGGCGAGTCTCGTAATTTTTGGACTTTGTATGCATTTTATAAAATTAAAATACTATTTGACCCCACGTTCTTGCTCATATTTTAAGTACAAGATGCGCGATTTTTCCGTTCATTTCATGGTTACGGCCTCACATTGGACTCAGGAACATGAATATCATTTTTCGAGTTACTACATTTCAATATTTGAATCACTTGTAGTTCAAATTTGAATTATTTTAAATAAATACTTTAAATGAAATAAATACCTTAAATATAACAAACGGATCGGAAAAAATACTAAATTTCGACATGAAGTAACATGCATACATACATCGACGGCAGAACAAAATTTGTGGCCAAAAACAAAGAAAAAATTATTTGCCGAGAGCCACAGTGCGGCACTCGGCACAACACCTGTTTGCCGAGTGCCCTACGTCTGGCATTCAGCAAACAACGAAACTTTGCCGAGTGCCGCTAGCGGACACTCGGCAAATATTAACGGACCCGCCCCGTTCCTAACGGTCATCGCACGTGCGGGGCACGTGCCGGAATTTGCCGAGGGCCTGACCTTGTGCCGAGTGCTGTGTCTTGTTTGCCAAGTGCCCTTCGTGCGACACTCGGCAAACATCTGGCACTCGGCAAACATGATGTTGTACCGAGTGTTGGTTCTTTGCCGAGAGCTTCTCCCTTGACACTCGGCAAATATCCTGTTTGCCGAGTGCCCGATAGAATGCTCTCGGCAAAACGTGAAGCACTCGGCATATTAGGGGTTTCCCGTAGTGCATGACACCGGCGGAAGGAAACTCTTGTATCATCATGTCTCCCTGAAACATATAAATCAACAAAGTAGACAAAGATACAAAGATGGAGGTGGGGGTTACTTCTTAGTATTAACCTGTGTTTACAAGAAGGGTGGCAGAATCCTACTTTTTTGGGTAGGAATCCTAATCTTAGTGAAGTTGCCCACAGACATGAAAGGGAGCAAAAAATTAGAACCCAACTTGCATCACAACATAACTGCAAAATCACACACTTGAGTTGAGCTATTCTTTCTACTCCGTGGTGATGGACTCGTACAACGGCCGCATGGTCTCTGTGATGAACCGGGGGATGTCCAGGGTCACGTTCTGGGCACGAATGAAGTACTTAAAGATCCCACCATTGCCGTGCATGGAGATGGGGTCGGTGAACACTGGATGATCCCTGGGGTACTTGTCCTTGAGCGTTGTCTCCTCCGCCGTGATCTCGTACTCGACGTACCGGAGCCCCATGTCCGGCACGGGTTCCCCGTAGTCGTACCGACAGGCCCACTTGAGCTCCCCCCATGGGACGATCTGAACAATCGTGGCGTTGTCCGGCAGGAACACCATGCTGGTGAGCCCGGCGCCGTGCACGCCCAGCAACACGTCGCACGAGTTCACCACCGGCGCGAACCGGGCCAAGTCGCCCATGTCCTCCGGCGCCGCCGTCACCACCTCGAACCCGAGCGCTTTCAGGGCGGCGATTACGTCGTCTTCGTTCGTCAGAGACCTCCAGTTTCGCCGCAGGAGCATGAGGAGCCGGGGCCTCTTCCCGGCGGAGCTTCGGCGGCGGCGGCTGACCGGCGTCGTCGGCAGCGAGTAGACGGAGAAGAGGAAGTCTCTGAACCCGGCCATGTTCAGGCCGTTCCGGGCCCTGGCCGGGTCGATGCCGAGCATCCGGTGGCTCTCCAGCCCGACGCGCGCCGCCGGGAAGCACCGCACGGCGTCGTCGGCGTCCAGGTTGACGACGGGGTAGAACGACAGCGCGGCGACGATCTTCCCGAACTTGGCGAACCACGGCGCGTCGTGGTTGGTGGCGAGCAGCTGGACGTGCCCCCCGTACTCGCGGGACGTCACGTAGAGCGGGATGATGAGGTCGCTCATGGCGTGGAAGAAGTTGGTGCAGAACCCGCCGGTGGAGAAGAGACCACCGCGGGGACGTCGTCGTGCGACGCCGCCGTGCACCGCGGCGGGACGATAATGATGTCGTCGTCGGCGGCGGCGCCGGGGGATGGGCTCGACCGGATGCCCAGCTCGCGGATCCGCGACATGGTCTCTTCCTCCCATTTCCGTGTGTACGGACGGATCAGGATCGTCGAGTTCTCCTTCTTGTAGGTGGAGGACGAGACGACGTAGATCATGCCGGATTTGCCGTGGATGCCCACGTCGCCTTCCATCTCGCAGAAGTTCGAGTGGTCGTTGCTGAAGTTGCAGAGGAGCTTGCTGGTTGCTGGTGGCGCCACATCTGCAATTGACAGAGGTACGATTATAGTACAGTTCCCTGAATTCTCTTTGGTTATTAGGTTGTACATTTTTTAAACTCCTTTTTGTTGGACGCCAAGAAAAAAATACTTTGTGTACGCACAAAACATTCTTGAGTGCGTGTGAACTTTACCTGAATTTACCAAAGAACTATCTTTTGGGCCGTTTTGTTGAGTGTGATCTGCAGCAAATTGCATTGGTAGGTGTCAGCTTTTCAAAACAGTGACAAAGTGCAAATGCTAGCTCTACATTCAAATATGGCGGTTATTTTGAACTAATTTTCTGCACACCTACTCAGCTGCATGGGAAACAACATAGTTTAAAAAAAAAAAATACTCCTTGGTTACAGAAACGAATCTGAATTGAATGGGAGGCTACACACGCAACACGGTTTGTTAACAGCAACCGAGGAAGAAAGAAATCGAAGCTTGTCGATCAGACATTTGATACGCTACATGCAGTTGTTTTGTGATCTCCAGGTCCTATATATTTGCCTACCTTCAGCAGATTCTGACTTCGGTACGTCAAGTGGCTGTTGCTGCTGCTGCCGTCCTGCACTGTCCATACCTTGAATAGAGAGTTGAATTCTTTGTATCATATAATATGCAAAACTTCTGACATTATCAAGTATTCAAATCGATGGTAATTACTAGTTGATTGTACAAAGAAACATTCCTTACCTAAGGATGAAACCTTGTCTGCCATTTTGTTTGCGAAATTGGTAAAATCCGGCCTGCTAACTGCAAAAAAGAGGGGACAAATATGTAAACTAAGCATCCATTGTGCCAGAATCATTAATCAACATGTGCTTTTCAGTATATGTGGTAAAAATCCATTTCTAGACAATGAATCAAATTGTTTGCCAAACCTTTCTCAAATTCGAATATGTACTACAATTGACATAGTGGGTTATTGTAATCCCAGTGCTTCCATTAAGGGAAAGTTACGATCACATAGAAGAGAAGACAAAAGAAAAATGGCAATAATGAGATCAAATGACGTTAATGGCAGATCAACTCATGAAAAGGAAACATACATTTACAGTGAGGAAACCTGCTCACTGTACAAGATCATCTCAGTGATTCAACGATAAAACGGCAATCCACTTACAGGGAACAACTTGCGACAGGAAATCGGTCTTGAGCACGATGAAAACAACGAGGGGTAGCGAGAGCCACAACAGCGTCCCGCCGCTGCCATGCTTGCAGCACTCGTGCCGCCTCCCTGTCATGGCACACGAGCTTGAGTTAGAAGACCTCTCCTACTCGTTGTCAGTGATATAGATGTCCTACGTACATAGCACGACTTCTTCTACGCACATATATCTGCGTTTCGAAACGCTGGCAAATAAAAAATTGTCCATAGGTTAACTCGGATTTGATGCAGCATTAAATTCCACGCACATGAACGCCGATGGAACCGGAGTTCAATAATTTCATTGATTAAGATTATATCACCGTCGAGCTAGTATGTGCATGCTTGCCGTATTTTACCCTACTACTCCATTCAAGTAATGTAGAGTGAGTGCATCCATGCGAACCGGATTACTACGTGCGGTGTGAGGAAAATTACGACACAGGAAATCGGTGTCATCTTCCAGTTGCATAAGAATAGTGGATCCATGAACTGAATTACGTGTCATATTCTGTTTTCATTATTCAAAATGCTGATCTTCGTATATATACCGTGAAAACAACAGAACATCTACTCAACTGTAGTTCTGTACGTCAAAAAGGTTTGTGAATCGTGAGCACACTATTTGGCGCTGCAAGCCATCAGAGATCCAAGGGAAAATACGTTGTATCATGCTCGAACGAGAATCTGAGCTCCCTCTGAAGTCCAAAAGACCTGGATTTCCCCTCTTGTTTCAAAGTAGAAAAATACCTATCCAGGATTTCCATTTTCTTCAACTGTATTTGTAACATAATCGCAAAAAAAAACTTTATTTGTATCCCCAAGAAGTCATAAACTATCAAAAACATGCAGAGACTTCGAAACTTCGTGGGCGGTACGTACAGCTAATAGGCCCGAGCGATATGCATGTGTGCAAGTGCTCTTAATTGTTGAGTACTCTGTCCCGAAGCCATAACCCCGCCCTAGGTTAAAAAACATTTGCTCTTAAATCACAGCGGAATCCTTTTGTCACACCCATGGGTTAAAAAATGCCCTCATCAATCAGAGTCGTCATGTACATTTGACTGCCTGCATACGCATGCTTCATGCGGACCACATACCTTATTTTTTTGGCCCGGGAACGCCCCAACTATGATTTTACATATCTAAACTAATAAAGCACGAGTTACCTACTTTTTGTTGGCGTACCTAAATCTTGTGTACCCAACCTTTAATCCACCCTTGATTGTTATCTTGATCACTACCTCCACCATCAGATTAAAAGAAAAGTGGGGCCATTACAGGGAATGCGACACCTTGCGACACAATTACAACAGAGAAAGTTTAACAATTGAGGGTCCAAAAAATGTTATTTTCACCAGGCGCTGGTCTACCCTCCCGCAACACCCACCCCAGCCGAATCACGTTTCCTATTCTGCAGCCTTACCTTCCCAATACGTGTGAAGCTCTCTCTCCTAGAAAATCTCCCTTTCCTTTTCCTGAAAATTTCAAACACAGGACGCGGCCTCTTTCCTATTCTGCAGCCGTGCCTTTCCATTCCATACGTGAGAAGCTCTCTTTCCTGAAAAAAAAAATCTCCCTTTCCTTTTCCTGAACATTTCAAACACACACGACCTTTCCTTTTTCTATATCGGCACCTTCCTTTTGCTCACGAAATTTGAAACGCGTCCGAGGCGGTCTCTCGCGATCGCTTCTCGTAGCTCCCAAGGCAGCCAGCAGTCGAGGTACACGCGATGCCGGACGGGGTTCCACTTCAACGCCGTACGGGGTCTCCGTCGCCGCCGCATCGGTCTCCGCCCTCGATAATCTCCATAACCTATTCAGGTGATCACCTACCAACTATCAAATAAACACAAGGAGACAACAGATGAAGGAGAAAAAGCACAGAGACGAACCACCAGCAGGCTGCGCCGTAGACCCACTTCGCCGTGATCGTGATTCGCCGTGATCGTGATGCGCCACGTCGTCGTCCACGCTTGAAGCTGACCTCACACGCGCTGCGCCCCGGCGTCGTGGTCGCGCTGCCGTCGTCGCGGTGGTCGCGCCGCCGCAGCCTGACCTCGCCGTCAACGAGGACAGGAGGAGGCGATCGAGCTCTTGGTGGTAACTTATCCACAACGCCGGCGATCCCTGCTCTTCGACGCAATCATCGCCGGTTTGTACTTTGTCGTTGAATTATGTCCATAATTCCCCTTCGTTCGTTGTCTAGTTCTCAAATTTCGTGATGGTTTCAATTTTAGGTTCTCTTTGCGGTTAAGATGGCCTCAGGTAATCCCATATGTGATATCACAAACGTTGATTCAGATAGTGCGTACCAGTTTCAATTTGACGAGATGATTTCAATTGTGCTCTGTATCTATTTCTGATTTAACTAACGCGGAAACAAACCTTGTTCTGAAGGTGATCACGACGATGTTCTCGTGTCGAGGGAACGTGATCTGAACAGTGGACGAGTGATCTGAACAGAGGACGAGTGAAACGCTTCCGCGAGAGACACCATGTAACGGTTTCAGGTTGCAACAGTTGCAGTTCGTCCCCTTTGAATTTTACTACTTCTGCCCAACTATATTTTTACTCCCTTGCTAAGTTTTTGTAACTTTTAATAAAATTGTTTCTCTGTTGTACATTCATGCTAAATTTTCTGTTTTTAAGCTCAATCTTGTACGTTGTTCATGATAATTTTAACTGATTGTTTCAGGGTACAAATCTGAGCGTAATAAATTTGATTCTATGTTGTTCATGAACAATCTGATCATAATAAATTTGATTAACTGTTTTTATGCCATGGTCAACCCCTCAATTCAACTCGCTGTTATGTTTTGATTATCTGATTTTAGCCCATGGCCAACCTCTCAATTCAATTCGCTGTTATGTTGTTCATGATAAATTTATCTGATTCTTTCAGGAGGGAAGGAGAATCTGAGCGTACCCGCTAAACGAAACCAGAGTACAAATAGCCGAGGTAGTATCTGCTGACCATTTTTTGGTATTTTGAATGTGCCTTCATTTGATGTTTTGGTTTGTTTTGAACAAAAAACAGGGGGTGGAGATACACTTACGGTAGATTGTAAGAGGGCTCACATAACTACTTTATCGACACCCCAGTCTACATCACGAGGTACCGTCGTTAAATCATCTTTTTTGTTAAGCTAAGGCCTATTCTGGATATAATTTTTTTTTTGTGAACGGATATATATGCAGGAACAAGCTGCACCGATGGGAGGGTTCACTGCACGCCATTGTCTGCTGTCACTGTGGATGTCAACGTAGGTGGAAGCTCTGCTGAACAAGGTGTACCCGATGCTGACGCACGTGAAGAAATGCGGAAGGCTAAAAACCGTATCCGCCAGCAAGAATATCGTAAAAGGAAAAGGGAAGAACGGGAGAAGGCAGCTCAAGGTAACGCGAGAGCAATTTGCATGTTCCGTAACTTCTTGGTTTACACTTAACTATGGTCAGGCAATTTGCAAGTTACCTGAATATTTTGTCTCTCTATTTAGGATGTAACATTCAGACTCCCACACTACCCACAGTGGAAAATGGACAGGACCAGACATCCTAGAAGAGAAAGTATGTCAGAAAAAAACAAAACCGTGACTGGTGAGTTGCATATGCTTGGTAATGTGTTGTGAAATTCAGCAATCCAAGTTATCTAAAATTGATTTTTGTGAAATTCAGGAAACAAACAAGATGCGACTAGGTTAGAACTTCCTCACTGGAAACATGATCTTCACCATCGTTGCCAAAACGTTTATTGGAGTATTTTTTTTTGTTATGTTAGATCCCACACCATGCTCTGGGATTACAGAACAACAACAAACTCCGGCGTGAGCAAAGCGTTTTCCTGTTGATGCTACCCCTGTTAGTGCACTGACGGCAGAGGATGGTCAGACTGGTGCAAACTTCAACCAGTCTTATGAGGATGTTGGACACGTAGTAGATGATGGTTGGCTTCACAGAAACGATGATTACCTCCCAAGATATTCGCAGGTAATGCGGAATAATGATGGCAACGGGGAGCAATTTGTAACACCTGATCAGACGCAGAGGTTTAATAGGACTGTGTATATGAAAGAATATATGAGAGAACTTAGGAAGAAACAGAAGGAGAAAAACGCAGCCAGGGTTGCTGGAGAAAACCGGACGGGGGCGATACAGGTTCCAGATCTGGTAACACTACTCTTCCTTTTGATGGATTTATGGTAGGGATGTTAGTCGTTGAGCTAATTTTATTCATTGTGCTGGACGTGTTGCGCGTGACGATTATGTGCGACATCACGGCAACTTGGTCGTATTTTGGTCATTTGGAGTTAGCCACTTGAGTGACTTTCTGTTATCCGCGCATCATATCTAGAAATATGATCAGAAACATTTTACATCATCATGTATTCCCGTTTGTAATAAATATTTTTGGATTTAACTAAATATGGAGTTTGATCGAACGATATACTACAGCGAGTCATAATTTATCTGCTTCAACAATATATACATAATCTTATGAATGAAGATGCAGGGATGAACAAATAAGAATCATATAGTTTGATCGTACGTTGTGGTTTCGCGTGAAAATAACAATATTCTACCCAGTAATTTTGGGGCTTCTTTTTGCTACATCTTTGTCTTAAGGATACAATGTTTTGAATAGAAAATATGCAATATTTTTAAATTAAGTAAATCAAATGTGACATACATCGTGGCACATCTCCCACTGTTGCAAGGAAATCATGCTACACACTCTGAATAAAAGTACATCGCATACGTGTCATTATTTTTCCTATCTTAAAATATGCAATATTCTTCCATTAAACATACAATGTTTTTCTGCTGGGTATTTTGTGATATCGCCTGTAAAGCAAAAATGTTGAACCCAGTCAGTTTGGAGCTTCTTTTTTCCTACGTCAGATCTTAAGGATACAAGTTTTGTATAAAAAATATGCAATATTCTCCTATTAATTAACTAAATCAAATGTTAAATACAATCTGGCATATCTGTCAGACGCCAATCTTTCTAAACAAGTAACTATGCCACTATTTTTCCTTTGAAAATATTAGGCGCGTGTACTTCATATTACTTTCCCGCCAAGACACATGGTCGTCATCGAGTCTGAAGGAAGGGAAAGTTTATGCAGCCTGTATTTCCCTTGGGTCAAAATAAGCAAGTTTCCCACAATTAGCAAGTGAACACGCGTGGATGAAAGGAAACACTAATGCGAGGAAAAAATTATTTATGGCTGGTAGAACTAAGCAAGGAAACTTATACTATTGATATGGTAGACGTTTAATTTTGGTTCATGTTTCCTTGCTAGCCTGCCGCATATACCACATCCCTTCACATCCTGCCATATTTATTTGATTATTTCCTTCCTTGTTTACAGTTAACGACGACAAAAACATAATTAGGAAGGTTCCTTTGCATAGCTAAGTCACGTTGCTTCATGGTTATTTCCTTCCTTGTTTACAAGAATTTTGTCTATATACTGCCGGCACAACATAATTATTAGGAAGTTTCCTTCGCATAGCACAGTCATATTGGGCCATGATTATTCGTTTCCTTTTCTACAGGAAATTTTAATTCAATTACTGCATGGTACAAAATAATCATTTGGAGGGTTCTAATGATAATAGAGTCACGTTGAGGAAGTTGTGGATCAGGTTGTCGCCGTCCTCAACCAGGCAATCGTTGAGCAGGCAATTAATCGTCGCCGTTGTGGAGCAGGCAATCGTTGCCGTCGTCGTCCAAGCAATCATTCAGGTGACGTCCATTCCCTTCGCTGGACCCTATTGGACGCTTGGCGACGTCCAATGATCGTTGGTTTGTCGAGTTTGATTTAGGCTGCGCCGGGGGTGGTGCATATTCTATAGTTTCTTGTTTGGGTTTGAGTGCACAAATTTGCTGTTTTGCTGCAGTAGTTTAATTCTGCTCTATTTTTGCTCTGCTGCTCTGCAACCAGATTGTGTTAGTTTTAAAATCAATCAGAGAATTAGATAGATCAATTTCTGCTCCTACACATATGTTCTTCTCAATTTGTGGTCTGCCATTGTACATGTATGTTCTTCTCATTGTGTTTCTACCTGAATCGCTCTGAAAATTCAAAATTAATTGAGAACACATTCTGTAAATCTGACCAATTTTATTTAGGTCCCTCTACAATGTCTGATGTTACGAACTCTGCTTTAGGTTTAGGTTACAATAACATGACAACTTCATGGAGTAACCATGGAGCGACGCCAGTCAACATCCTTACAGCTGTGTTTTTTTTAATGGTTATAATGCGCTGTGGTTTTGAGTCGGTCAACTTTTTTTATGACTCGTCTTTTTACGAACAATCTGTACGTTCCTATTTAATTATATACTCCCTTTGTTTGCTTTTTGTTGACGTTAGGACAAAGCAATTAGTTAGTTCAGAAATGAACTAGCAATCTTGGCTTGACATCAACAAAAAGAGTTTGGAGGGAGTAGGTACATGGCTCGATCAACTTCTCGAACATTAAACCAATTTAGTGGGTCACGAGGGGATCTTGTTTCTTCGGTAATGGAATAAAACAACAAGTTTTGAGAAATTATTATTGAAATTACATATTCTGGCTAAGATTCCAAATGACATACTTACTTGTAACAATTACGAACGAACATAATGAGTATTAACGTGAATTTTGATTGGCTGATCGAAAAACAAAATTACATGTTTACGGAAAGAAAATGTTTCCTTAACTGATTTTATTTATTATTAGTTGCAATTGTGCCCTTGCATGTATATCGCAGATTAATATTTAGTTTGATGTATTCCAATTTGTTTATATGCAGATATGGCATATTTTTATATTTGGAAAGAACATGTTGCATAATAACTAATATGTTGTAACTTAGATATTGTTTAGTAATCTATGACACGAAGAGAAATGCCGATCAAGTAGATCATAATGCTCATAGTCTTGCCAAGTGATGTTAATATTTAGGCATGTGCGTGGCGCAAGTGCATTGGTACTATGTTTTTAAGTGATAAAGTTTTAATACCAGGAGGAGTTCTGAGCATTCCCGCTGCCATGATGAGTGGAAACAAGCCTAAGAGAGCCGATTCCACCGGAGTTGTTCCGGAAGGTGCGTTTTAATTTTGAAATTCCTGTACCTTTGATAAAAGTAGAAGAAGAATTTTTGTTTATGCACTTATTGAAATGTTAAGCGTTACTTTCCTTTTCCAGACTATGTTTGCACATGCGATGACCTTGCTATCATCGAACCTATAAGACGGATTCCAGCCGAACCCGGTAATAAGATACTATCAGATGTTGGGACAACGTTTGTGAACAGATATCTTTTCGAATGTCTGCTTCAGCCAGAGGCATTTTTGAACGATTCTGTAAGTACACCAGACACATCTTGATAATGCGTAATTTTCAGAAATTAATGGGATGAAAGAATCATCATATATCTATATGATTTACGCATGGTTCAACGTGTTTTTAATTGCAACATACAGGTTATTGGTGTTTATATACACATGTTAAGAAGGCATGCCCATCTTTTGGATCGGTCCGGTGCAAAAGTTTGGTTGGAGGACGCTCACGTGTCCGGAACTATAAAGCGGGACGGAGAAACCGACAAGCAGTATGTGAACATCAATAATGGTCACCCCATCCAAAAGATGGGTGGACAAGTACCTGCAAGATGATTTGGTAAAAATAATCTGTCCATAACATGTAGCTTTCCTTTTAGCTATTGTTTTCTAAGCAATATAGTGTTTGTTTATTTACTGGTTGATAACAGGTGTTCCTTCCAATAAATATAAAAAAATCACACTGGTACCTTGCTGTGATAAATGCCTGGAAAGTTCAGATACATGTGCTAGACTCACTAGGTTTAGCCTTCGGACGGCAAGATCTCCACAACACTGTACGCTACACAGCCAAAGTCTCATCATTTCAGTAATTCTCTGCATCTGTCAACCTCTAATTGACAAATTTTTGCTATGTCACAGTTGCATGGTTTACAGAAGCAAATAAACCACGCCTCTGACCTGAAAGAACTCAACATGGACAAGTGGCCTAACCTCCAAGTTGCTACCTGGCCTGTTACAGAGATTGATTTCGGACACATAATGCAGACGGATGGGTATTTTCTCGGCTATTCGTTTCATTTATATATATATCATATATAAAGCCCATTTACCATTTCAAATTTACAAATTTATTGATCTATTTCTTTAAGATGTTCCTGCGGGTTATTCCTACTAAACTTCATGGAGTATTGGACGGGTGACACGCTGTCCGACCACTTTACCCAGGTACCCACTAGCCCTCCCGAAAATAACCTATATTTCGTAGTACTTTACATGCAACTTAATTATCTTGCAGACCGACATAGTTAATTTTAGGCTTAAATTAGCAGCTATTTTGTTAGGTTCGAAACTCAATGAGAGGAAAGGAATTGATCTTGCAACGGAAGATACTGAAGAAGACGATAACGGAGATTTAGATGGTGTGGAACTTATAGAAACCCCACCGGCTGTGTTCCACAGTTCAAATGAAAAGGGAATGAGGACAGATTTCGTCTACTCCTCAAGGTATTCTCTTTCCATTGCCGATGTGCCTATGTCTGCCTGTCGAGTTAATGAACCAGTTGTGGTGGTATATCTGCGGCATAGACGCTGCTGATGCCCTAAAGTATGTACTATCAGCATTTGGTATACTCATTTTGCATGTGTGCTATTTAATGCAAACCTCATGTATTTTGCACATCTTTCATTTTTTTCATGACTTATGGTTAAAATATATTCTTTTGATAGGAGAGAATGGGTGAAGAGCAAGCATCCTTATCTAATTAGCTTGCCACTAAAAAAATATCAAGGATTTACTAACTATACTGGGTAGCATGCATCCTGACTTGTTTAACCTAGGTGTTTGTGTGTTTGCTTGCGATGAAACACAAGTATTCATAGACCGCCCTGTCCACTACATGGACCTTGAGTTTTGTGTAAGTTATTTAATTCAGTAACTAACTATTGCATGTACCAGTATTGTTATCTCACAAATGAACTCCCTGTGACATGCGTCCTCAGATGGTCTCCAATCTTTTCAAGCCTCCAGCTTCATGTAAACCCCTTGATGTTCAACGTCTGGCGAAAACTCTGTGTCATTGGGGGGTACGCGATTACCACATATCCAACTGCAAACTGGTAAGATCCCATGACGCATTTGTTTCATTTTTAGTACTATTACAATGCATTCACGATATCTTTATTCGCTTAATCTAGATTTTGCTGCCATTTGTCCATGATGGGATTTACTATCTGTTCTCCTTGAACATGGAGAGACAAGTTGTGTATGTTCTTGACCCAAATAAACGTCCCTCGTGGTTCGTATTCGCTTATGAATCTAACTACATCAGTAAACACGAGACGATAGCCAAGTATTTTAAGCTTCCCATGGACGAGGCAAATGACAACAATTTGGTTGATATTGCAAAGTGGCGGCTAAGCATGCCTACCATCTACAATTCCAGTCATCATGAAAGGTAAGGTGTTTGTAAACCCACCAACTTTATTTGTTTTCTGATATGCCACTGAAATTCTGATTCGTTTGTTTCAAATTGTAGCAACCATTCTGCCTTTTTGTTTTGGAGATTATGCGAGCTTGGAATGGACTGAATGTGAACCATCAATGGATGTCAAGGGTACCTGTTTCCATTTGCATATTTCGTTATCGTCAACATGTTTCACCTAAGTAACCGTAATTTCCATGAAAATGCAGAACGCATCCGTGGCCAGAGCGTTTTCTCTAGGACGTCCTGAGGTACGAGCCGAATGAATCTGAAGAAGGCATACCTGTTGATGTGAAGGAGTTTTTGAAGAGGATTTCTGGCCCTTTTTAGATGGGCGTAAAAGAGCGCTCCTCTAGATTTTATTAGTCGGCTGATTCTTTGGATTAGTGTGGTAAAGGGAACTCATTGTGTGAGATACTTTGAAAATGTGTTTGCTTTTACAATTATTTGTAATTCTGGTGCCTGGTAAAATCTATGTTTGATCGTTATTGCCTCTTTTCATATAGTTGATTTATATCAGTGTACATGTTTTTAACTGAACCAATATCTTTCATTGCTCTTTTTTAATTATTTTTCATTCAAAAAATCAGTGAAGTCACTAGCCTGACAGATGACTTCCCTGTAGGAGCCGTTTTTTAGTTTTTTGTATTGGACAACGAAATGCTTTTCACGTCCGCAATATTGTATTGAGAAATATTCGCGCGTGCGTGTCGCACATGCATTTTTACTAGTATATTGAAAAGCGCAGGTCAATGGAGGATCAGAAGAGCATCTAGATTCTAGAGAGTACTGAACTAATTGTTCATGTGGAGTGGACTTTCAAAAATGACTGGCATCTATCCATCTCGGAAGAAAATTATGTTCTGAAATCTAAACTCTTTCTTCCATCTCGGAAGAAAAAGGTAATGAGCATTGAGAATAATGTCGTTGTGCTTTGTCCAAAAAAAAAATATTCCAGGACCTTTCTTCCATTGGGTGATGTCCCTGGTGGGCGGTGGCGCTGCGATGCTGCTGTGGTGGCTAAGAAAAATCCCGGTTTAAGAAAATTTGGCCCGTATGCAAAGTTTTTCTTTTGTTTGTAAATGCTTCTTTTTGCGCGTGCATGCGTTAGCGCGCTAGAGAAGCCGCATCTCCGGCCGCGGGATCGCGATCGCGCGGTGTCTAGACGAGCCGTCCTCCGCGCGCGGGATCCACCCGAAGAAAAGTCGTTCTGAATCCGGACAATGAAACATGGCCAACATATCAGATTTAATTTCCTCATAGGAGAGAGATACTTCGAATTTCCCCTTTATTCTGGACTAGTCTTCAGAGGAGAGAGATACTTCGAATAACCTAGTCTTCAACTAGGGAAGTCTACCGCGCCTCCCTTTTTTTCAGACTCCGTGTCCTCCGTATTCGATTGACACTTAATTTTTTCAGCCCGCCCACCTTCCAATTGGTCCTGTGAGCTTTTTACCGAAACGTTCGGCCTGTTCGCCTCCACATTTGGTCTCCTTGGTCATGGGCCGTTATCCCTCACATTTTGATCGAGCTGCTTTCACCCTTTCGTGGGCCTAGTTTTGCTGCACCTGAGAAAAAATTCCAATTGCTGGTGTGTGGGAATTTTTTTTTATTTTTAATCGATTTTTTTATTATATTTTTATTAATAACCACACGTTTTCGAAAATTGCAAAACTAGTCGACCAGTCGCCCGAAGGATGGGCGATTGCGGCCAGTCGCCCCACGCGCGGGCGACAAGGATTAAAATCTCCCGTTGAAAGGGCGACAAGTTAGGGGCGCGGTCCAGTGGGGCCTAGTCGCCCCACGCGTGGGCGACAAGGGGAAAGTTGCCCACCTGAAGGGCGACAGGAACCAGTCGCCCACGCAAAGGGCGACAAGTGAAAGTCGCCCACCTGAAGGGCGACAGGAGCCAGTCGCCCACCTGAAGGGCGACAGGCAGAAAAAAAACATATTTCGTTTTTGTTTTCCATAAAAAAAATTTCGATTGTTGTGGCATAACTTAATAAAATAGGAAACATGAAAGCTGATAAAATATAGTACAAAATAAAAACTATGTCACACACAAATGAGCACATATCATACAAAATAAAAGCCATGTCACACACAAATGATACAAGAGATAGCTAGTGCCTGCCACGCTTAGGGGGCACACCCCTAACAGTGCCAGGCTTGGGTGCCTTGCGACCCGCTCTGACGTGACCGGCTGAGTACGTCAACGGCAAAGGAGGAACCACCTGACGTGTGGGTCGATCTCCAGCAGGCGCTGGTGTGTCGTCGTACTGCTGGGAAGGCTGTGTCATTGGTGGTGCGCCACTCAATTGCGAAGGACGAAGTGTGTCGTGCTGCCCCTCAGCCATGTACGCGTCCAGGTCGAAAGGCGTCGGAGATCGTCGGCCATAACGCTCGGAGTGTCCGGAGACCTCCTCGTCGTCGTAGTCGTAGTCATCCATCTCAGACCCTATAAGAAGAAAGTTGTTATGCAAAAGCTAACAATAATTTATACTATGAGGAGAAATTAGTAGTAGACCTTACCTGGAGCCATGCGTGGCACCGGCGAAGACGAGCCAGCAACGTCGCCAGTTGGTCGCCAACCACTATAGCTTGGACCTGCGCATAATGAATGAGACATGTCAGTAAGGAAAACATGTCAATAATCATTTGAACGAAATAGTATAGGGTTTGACCTGTTGTGAACACCGGAGGAGGAGGAGGAGGTGGTGCTGCAGTCCTAGGAGTGTAGGCCAGATGCTGAAACATAGGTCGCTCCGCCTTGGGTGCTGACTGAGAGGGGTGCGGGACGGCATCGGTATGCCGACAACAGGAAGTGCAAGAGTTAAGCTTGACGATGTCTGTGGCGGAGTCGTAAATCCTTTTCATCGCAAGAGAGATCTCGTGTCCGGTAAGCTGAATGCCCTGCCTCATGCGCTGTAGAACTGATCCCGACTCCACGGCGATCCGCTGTGCTAGATCAATCTATTAAGAGGACATCGAGTTTAAAATGAGTATTGACATATAACAGAAAATGATTTCAAAGACATAAGTTAGTAAAGATCGTACCGCCAGCAACGAGGCCTGGTCCCTGTGGCTCGGGTACGTGTCTCTCAGAGTCGAGGTGTGGCTTTGTCGCACCATGGGTGTGTGCGTGACCCTGGTCCGTGTGCGAGGGATGTACCAATGTAGGTACTCCTCGTAGGCCTCGGAGGTGAACGGCCTCGTCTCCTGTATGACGTCCTCCAACGCCTGGCCCCACTGTACCACCCACGGCTCCAAACGTGTCCACCAACTGGTGCCTGCCGCCTGCCCCTTCCGCGTGTAACTACATAAAGAGTGGAATTAGACAGAAAAAACCAAATATTTTATTGATTTAGTAGATGTAGTTGAATAACTTACGAGTGAACTGACGGCGTAACAACACGAGGAACCGTCAACGGGAACTCTTGGTGACGACCGAACTGACGCATCACCCGGTGAGGTGAGTACTCCTCGACGAAGATGTCGAAGACGAGGGCTTTCCGCGTAAGCCAGTACTCGCTGTCGATCGTGCAGAACGTCGACAACCCAGCCGGTGCTCGGGCAGCAACGTCCTCTGGGCTGTAAGGTGTCCAGCGCACGTCCTCGTCTCCTCGAATCCTGTCGAACTCCCAGACGTACCCAGGATAAGCCTTCTGAACCTGCAGGTTTGCCCAAGTAGACTCCATAGAAATAAAACAAATCAATTAGATATACAGAATGAAGTAAAAGTGTACAAAATCACGGCAAGTGAGAAGAACTAACCCGACGTCGGCACCACAAGGAGCCCATGGTTGGGCCGTCTTCCTCGCTGTCACCGTAGAAAACTCCTCCGTAAGTCGACAGGTCCACGTGTGGACGTCCGATACTGAATCGCTCGTATGCCCACATCTGGAGGAGCAATGGGCAACCAGCGAGGATGGCGTTGGGGTCCGCCTTTGTGCAAGCGTCAGAAAGGCCTCGGTACGTCACTGCCAAGATAGCAGAAGCCCAACTGTACTGGGGAACAGCGTCAAGCGGTGCGTCCGCAATCGCACGGGCAAAGTGGATCAGCTGCTTGCCCACAGAGTTCCCGTGTGAACTTGTGAACATGATCCAACCAAACAACCAAAGGAGGTACGCCTCCAAGTGCCTCGACACAGTGGCCTCATCTGCATCCGGGTGAATGTAGTCCGCCTGCATGTCACGATAGAAAAACAAATGTTACCTATAGGTATCGGAAATTGAACATGCAAATGAAATGTACGACATGATGTATCACTTTACCTGAAACTGTAGTAGCCACTTCTTCGTTGGCCCGTGGTGCTGGTCACCAGGAATAGTCCGGTACGGTGGAGCACCTGGCGCACGAACGGTACGGTGCCGACGGTCCAAATTGGAGTCGAGTAACTCCAACTCAGCTCCACCCCCCGTCGCCATACCTATACACGTTGCTTGTAAAATCAGGAAATAACATACACATTATAGGAATCTAGTCGCATTACAACTCAAAGTCTCACAATACATTACAACACGAAATACAATGTCCATAATAACTTAGTTCGCATGACATAGTTTACACAACACGAAACGCATTAAAGACGTTACTTGACATACAACAACATGGATCAACCTAGAGTAAAGAACAATAATGCTTCAACGAACTGTTCCATCCATCCTTGGTACTCCACGACGTGTATGAGGACGACGACCATCTTGTGGATTCCCGGAAGGGCCCCCTCTGTTGTCTTCTTACCAGGGCACTTCTTGTAGGTATGTCCGGTCCCATCACACTTCGTACATCTGTCCTCCAGTCTTCCTGTATCAGACTCGTCCATATCATTTCTAATACGCCGTGTCTTGCGACGACCACGCTTCTGCCTCAATTTTTCATTATCATGACCACGTAGGTAGTTACGGCCAGGGTTGTTTGTGAATGTGCCAAATATAGAAAACCCATAGATCTCTGCATTCCATGTTGTCATGACTATCTCCTTTGAAAAATATTGCGACACATAACGCTTGGGTGCCAAATTTGTAAGTGAACAAGCTGCTATAACATGCGAGCATGGCCTGTGTAGAAGCTTTGGCTTCATACAGGAGCATGTGCATGACTCATTGCGGACAATGCACTCTTGTACTATCCTCTCGCGGTTGCCACCACGACGGCCCCTGTCTCTACAAAGAATCTCAAAACGATTCTTTGCTGTGCCCATAGGTCGAGCACGGTGGAAACTTGCCTTCTTAATTTTTTTCTCCATGTAACTTGTCATGAATGACGGAAATACCAATTTGTTATCGGCCATAGCATGACAAGCAGTTGCATATCTTTCACGAAAGTACTTGCATATCCCATGCAAAATCCCCTCGACTATTGCAACAAGAGGCAATCCTCTCAAAAAACGAATAACCCAGTTGTACACCTCTGCCAAGTTTGATGTCATTATTCCATACCTACAACCATCTGTATCGTACAACAATGACCACTTTTCCTTTGGCTCATGCTCAATCCAATCAGAAAAGCACCTAATAGATGACCCTGATCTCCGGACAACGTTCCTCGGGGCATTCGTGGGAAGGCCACAAAGAGGAACAAAGCTATCAGCAGGGTTAGGGTTCGGCCTGTTCGACAGCTCTTCAGTTTGTTTTGTTGTCAACTCATCAAGGCACTGCCACATTGCATTAAACTTTCTCTGTTGATTCTGGTTGCATAACCTTTTAAACATGTTCATCAGATGCTTATTTTTGAAATGTCTAAAAAAGTTCGCACCCAAGTGCCTCATGCACCACCTGGATTGTATGTCAGGCCAACGAGCTGGAACACCACGCTCAACGGAACCATGTTGCATATCCATTATCGCCTTCAGCAAACCTGGATGTCGGTCGTGTATGACACAAACATTAGGTCTTCCTTGAACCACTGCCAGCTTTACACGCTCCAAAAACCAATACCAGCTATCTGTGTTCTCACTCTCCACAAAGGCAAATGCCAATGGTACAACTTGATTGTTCCCATCGACTCCAATGGCAGTCAAAATCTGCCCTTTATACTTTCCTGTGAGGAAGGTACCGTCTATGCAGAGAATTGGCCTGCAATGACGAAATGCCATGATGGATTGACCCAATGCAAAGAATGCACGGTGAAGGATCAATTTCCCAGGCTCTTTTTGATTTGGCAAATCCATGATATCATAATACGTACCAACATTCCTCTGCCTGATGGTTTCTAACAACTGTGGCAGGTTCTCATAAGAAGCTTCATATGAACCAAATCTCTTCTCTATCACCTTCTGCTTCGCTTTCCAAGCCTTTGAGTAGCTTATGGTGTACTTAAAATCCTCCTCTATAGTGTTGATTATAGATTTTGGCTCATACCTTAAGTTATCCACAATTCTAGGATACATGTAATCAGCAATGAATTTGGAGGTCAGAGCTGAATTGCACTTTTCCAATTCTTCCAACTGACATGTATGATCCTTCACTATAGAGCATTTCCAGAGCAGACTCCACTTTTGCTCGTGAGCATGCACCCTGAACGGACACTGTGTGAACACACACTTAACGTCATACAGTTTTCTGCTTGATTTGACAACCACAAAGGACCTCTTCACCGATAGAGACCAGTACTTCACAGCAGTCATCACATCATCTTTGTCTTTGTACAGAGCTCCCTCTGTCACCTCATTCTCGTGGTACTCCCATGGGACAGAGTACCCTTCATTGATAGCCAAATTTTCAAAATTTTGATTGTTCCACTCAGCTGGGATAGGAATCTCATTCTCGTCGTCTGAAGAGTCAACTTCAGGAAGATTCTCAAACTCCTGGTCCTCCCTCCTCATTTCCTCAACTATGTATTCTATCCGTTCTCCTTCGTCTGCTTCACCGGTCGGTTCCACAGATGA
The DNA here is from genome assembly GCA_007726485.1 of Eragrostis curvula. Lineage (NCBI taxonomy): Eukaryota > Viridiplantae > Streptophyta > Magnoliopsida > Poales > Poaceae > Eragrostis > Eragrostis curvula. The sequence goes on along the minus strand of CM017444.1, from coordinate 19,890,287 downwards.
CGGATTTTGCTCACCCGTCTCAATTTGTGTCTCGCCTTCCTCTTCATCCACCATGTCTGCACCACCAACCTCATCGACAGCATCTACCTCAACCACCTCCTTCAGATATGCCTGAGCAAGGAGGACAAGAGGCCACCCACGTTCTACAGCCTTGTCCACATATTTCCTCCATGTCGATGTTGCATTCAAAGGCACTAACTCCCAGTAAAATCCCTCCCGTGCACGACTGACCATACCCATCAGGTTCAGTCCGTGTTGGTCTGTGTCAAGCTAAAACAGCCGCATCAACCAATTGTGCACACCAGTAATTATCCTCTCATTTGGCCTTGTGATTCCTCTATAAACTGATGAAAACCCAGACAGATCAACCCCCTCTACCCCATGAACAATATCCCCTTCTCCATAAAAAATTTGAAACATTATCTTATCTGACATACCTGTCAACCACCGAGATTCAAATTAACTATATTAAGATCTATTATACATCTAGATCTATTAACTACTACTACCTCCATCCCTTAATATAGGTAGTTTTAGAGTTCGAAATTTTTCCCTAAATATAGGTAGTTTTACATATAAGACAAACTCTGTGGTTGGTGGGAGGGTTGGTGGAGGTGTGAGTTGAGTTAAAAATGAAGGGTATGATAGTCTTTTACCACCTTGACTATTTTCTTGTTTGAAAGCTAAAAGGCCCTACATTTAGGGACGGAGGGAGTAGATCTTTAACTCAAATTACATACTGCCTTATAATACATCCAGATCTATTAACTACTATTTTTCTAGTAACTACTATTTTTTATTATATCTAAACTATTTATTTAAATACTACACAATTTACAGCTATATAAAAATGCTGCTTCTATTATATCTAAATATTTATTTCCATAATCTATAGCTACAACAGTCGTAAAATATGAATACAACTATATTATGCTAAACTATTTATTTAAATACTAGTAAATCTAGATCTACCGTACAGGATATTGCTTCTACTGAAAATACACTATTTCTACATCTAAAGCTACATTTGCAACTACTCTTTTCTATACGAATTGAAAAACTTACCGAAGTTGCGACTCGTCGGGCAGCACGCTCTCCTCCCTTCTCTTCTCCTCACCTCTCTTCTCCACCCTTCTCTTCTCCTCCCTTCTCTTCTCCTCCCCTCTCCCTTTCTCTCTCTTCTCCTCCCCTCTCCCTCTCTCTTTTGTTTTTTTTCGAATTTATGTGCAATTTAGGCCGAAATTCGGTCGTTTATAGGCCTCGGAGTCAGTCGCCCGACCGTTGGGCGACTGAGCCCCACCTCCGCGCCTTGTCGCCCCTTCAACGGGACATTTGAGAACCTGTCGCCCGCGCGTGGGGCGACTGGGCCCCACCAGACCGCGCCCCGGCCTTGTCGCCCTTTCAACGGGAAATTTGAACTCTTGTCACCCACGCGTGGGGCGACTGGGCCCCACCAGACCGCGCCCCGGCCTTATCGCCCTTTCAACGGGAAATTTGAACCCTTGTCGCCCGCGCGTGGGGCGACTGGCCGCAATCGCCCATCCTTCGGGCGACTGGTCGACTAGTTTTGCAATTTTCGAAAATGTGCGGTTATTAATAAAAATATAATAAAAAAATCGATTAAAAATAAAAAAAATTCTGGTGTGTGGAGGCGTGGCCGTGGCATCTTCTGTGGGCCTGTTCGATCTTCCTTCTGTGGGCCATCCCTAATGAACTAATGCCGCAGAGCGACAGTGGCAGATAAGAAAATGAATTTTGATTCGATAGCAAATAAGAGAAGTGCAAAATTTCGATCACAAATAAGAGAAGTGCAAAATTTCGATGGCAAATAAAAAAAGACTATTACTTTTGATGGCCAATAAGAAATTTGCTCTATTTATTTGGACCCAAAACGGGAAGGAAAACCTAAATTACGATTTGACATTAATAGTGAGAAGCGCAGGTACATTACATGGAAGATCAGAAGAACATCTAGATCCTAGAGACTAGAGAGTGCTCAACTATGTTTAGTTGGGCATTTAACCATGTTGATTAGAAGAATATTTTTTGAAACAAGCCACCCACATTTATGTTTAGTTAGGCGTTTAACCATGTTGATCAGAAGAACATTTTCTAAAACTAAGCCACCTACACTTATGTTTAGTTAGGCGTTTAACCATGTTGATCAGAAAACATTTTCAAAAACTAAGCCACCCACACATGTTTAGTTAGGCGTTTACCATGTTGATTAAATGAATAGCTGTAATAATCGGAGTGGGTGGGGGGGGGGGGGGGGGGGGGGAACCGAAATTGTTTCCAAGCACTTTTGAAAAGCTCATGTAAAAAGGATTCATTTTGTACGACCTTGATTGATAGTTTTGGTTACCCCAAGAGTGTTTGCACCAAACGGTTTTTGTGCTGAAAATATCTGGACGGTGGACAGTGTGGGCTGCGCAAACCGGCAGAACAAAAAGTAGGATGGCTGTGGCTGCAGCCTCCTTCGGTATGACCTGTGTAATCACGTCGTTGCAATTTGTATCATATGTTATCTTTCCTAAAACTTGTCACAACGGGGTGGTGGCGCAGTTGGCTAGCGCGTAGGTCTCATAGCTATTTGAGTTATCCTGAGGTCGAGAGTTCGAGCCTCTCTCACCCCATGATCTCCAGCAATGATGAAAAGCTCTTGTGGCAACATGGGTCGCCACTTACTACATCTGACCACCAGATGACACGAGCTAAGCAGAGCTGATTTTTTTTCTTTTTGATTTTTCCCCTGTGACTCAACGTAAATACATCTCGGAGAAAACTGAAAGTCAAATGCCACGACGTCTGACCACGTTGAAAGACGGTACTGTATGTGTTCTAATGTGGAATCACCTGGTCCCAAGCAGAGGATCTCCCTCGCGTTAACTTATCCATTGGGGTGCCTCGCTGCCGCTGCCTTGGATGGTTTCACGTTAAGGTTTTCTGTAGCTTGGGAAATTTTGAGTTTGGATTACGCTCCCCTGCTGAAACCAAAGGGGGTACAATCCCCAGGAAACAAAAATGGTCAAGGAAATTCAGAAACAAAATATAGGAAGATTAATACAATATAAATCGCAAAGGGTTTTTGTGCTCCCTGACTGCAACAAGTCAGATGTGATCCTAGCACATTGAGTAACATGGCTACTAGATATCTTACAGTTTGATGTAGGCAGATTGTGTGACCCATGAAGAAAAGTCTGATTCAGTGTAGATAAGGATGCATTATAGATGTTTCAGGTCCACCAACATCCATGGTCGCTAATTTTGATCAAATCAATAGAAGGAAAGGTCCCTTATCTGATTTGAATTCCGTCCTTCTTCAAATATGATATGCCTCAAGTGCGTAGACTTTCCTATAATGATTGCAATGATTTTCTCCATTTTGCCAATTCATATTTGGTTTGAAGTTTATTACTATAATATACACATTATGCAAAAATATATATTACCTAAATAGATGTACTTTAAATTGCAAAAATCGAAAGAAAAATATTAAAAAAGGATAATCTGTTTCATGATTATGAAATAGAGTTTTTTTAGTATTATTCCTCATTAGATTTTTGAAATTTAAAGTACATTAGTAATTCTATTTAATAAGATTCTAATCTAATTAGTAGTTTATTATTTTCTTTTTTTATTTATTAGTTTCACACTATCCTTAAATAAAGGATAGAGCAATTCTTTTTTAGTCGTCGATAACGTTGGCTCCTGGTGATGAGGACATGAAACCATCCCCTGCACTGAGCTACCACAAGTTGTCTCCAACTTGGGCCTCGGGTTTGGTGTCGAGGAGCAGCCTACACTAAATTAAACGTCCATATCAAAATAAGCACATAAAGATAAGAAAGGTAACCTTTTCAATGTATTTTCACCTGACAAAATTCATTTTGTGACAACGGAACTTGTAGAAACAAATTGATTTTCAAAATCTTTTTTGGTGCAGCGTCACCATCTTTGGCATGTGGGCCCATGTAACCCGTCTGAGCCCATTAGGGGCGCGTGCAAATGGTCTTCTATGATCCTAGAAATTGTATTATCAGAAGCCTTCTCCAAGTTAGGGTTTAGATTTTCTTGAGTTCTAGTTTTCCTTGCGAGACAAGCATTCTTATTTGTGGTGATTAGTCCGTTCGATATTAAAGCATTCTTCATAGTACTTGAGCTATTAGTTTGGCTACCGTGAGAAAGGGAGATAAATGCTTGTTCTACTTATTTGTGGTGATTAGTCCGTTCGATAAAAAACTTGAATCTTTTATCCTTTTGACGCTTCATATCTATATGCAATTTTTTTTTTGGTGATATTAGTCCTTGTTGTACTAGTTTTCACTTTCTTAGTTGTATTATTCGATTTGCTTGCAGGAAAAGCCTTTTTAGCGAGGTCAATCAAGTTGTACTTGGTTGGTAACCAAAGAACATTGGTGTCAGTTGTTGGGGTTTACCCAAGAACAGTGGTGTGGCGGTTGCAGGGGTTTGAATTCTTTCAGTTACAAGCCCGGATCATCACCGTTAAGTCTCCACCAATAGAATTTATCATATATCAGAATATCGGGAATCCAGTTCTGGTCACCTGGTAGTCAGCAGCAACGTAGGCGGCTGTTAGGTACAATGTTGGCAGTAGAAAACTCTGAAACATGTCAATTAACATAGTAGACAAAGATAAAAGGACGTAGGTGGATTACTTCTCATATTACAACAAGGGTGGTAGGACCCTTTTTTTTTGGGTAGGAATCCTACTCTTAGTGAAGTTGGCCACTACTCCCTCCGTTTTTAAATTGTTGTCGCCATTGACTTTTTTAGCTATGTTTGACCATTCGTCTTATTCAAAAAAGTTTAAAAAATATTATATATTTTGTTATGATTTGTTTCATCTCCAATGTAATTTTGAACATAACGTATAATTTTGTATATTCGAACAAATATTTTGAATAAAACGAATGGTCAAACGTTAATAAAAAAAGTCAATGGCGACAACAATTTAAAAACGGAGAGAGTACATAATAGGACGACCTTCTAGAGGTTCTTGTCGTTTAGGACTAACAGGTTTGGGTTCAGCAAACGAGGGCATATAAGTTGGAGCGATAAATTAGAACCTAACTTGCACCAAAATACATCTGCAAAATCACACACTTGAGCCATTGCTTCTACTCTGTGGTGATGGACTCGTACAACGGCCGCATGGTCTCATTGATGAAGCGGGGGATGTCCAGGGTCACGTTCTGGCCACCAAGGAAGTACTTGAAAATCTCACCCTTCCGGTGTATGGAGAGCGGGTCGGCGAACACGGGGTGGTCCCTGGGGTACTTGTCCTTGAGCGTCGTCTCCTCCGCCGTCACCTCGTACTCGACGTACCGCAGCCCCATGTCCGGCACGGGGTCACCGTAGTCGTACCGGCTGGCCCATTTCAGCTCCCCCCAGGGGATGATCTGCACGATCGTGCCGTTGTGCGGCAGGAACACCATGTTGGTGAGCCCGGCGCCGTGCACGCCCACCAACACGTCGCACGAGTTCACCACGTTAGCGAACCGGGCCAGGTCGCTCATGTCCTTGGGCGTTGCGGCGACCACCTCGAACCCGAGCTCGGCCAGGGCGGCGATGACGTCGGCCTCGTTCGTCAGTGACCTCCAGTTGCGCCGCAGCAGCATGACGAGCCGGGGCCTCTTCCTGATTTGCTGCTGCTGCTGCTTTCCGCCGGAGCTCCGGCGGCGGCTCACCGGCGTCGAGAGCGGCCGCGGCAGCGAGAAGACGGAGCGGAGGAACTCCCTGAACCCGACCATGGTGAGGCCGTTCCGGGCCCGTGCCGGGTCGATTCCCAGCATGCCGTGGCTCTCCAGCCCTACGCGCGCCGCCGGGAAGCACCGCACGACGTCGTCGCCGTCCATGTCGACGACGGGGTAGAACGACAGCGCGGCGACGATCCTCCGGTACTTGGCGAACCACCTCGCGTCGTGGTCGGCGACGACCAGCTGCACGTGGCCGCCGTACTCGCGCGCCGTCACGTAGAGCGGGATGACGACGTCGCTCATGGCGTGGAAGAAGTTGGTGCCGCACCCGCCGACGGAGAACACCACCGCGGGGACGCCGGCGTGGCGCACCGTGCAACGCGGCGGCGGGAGGGGGTCGCCGCCGCCGCCGCCGGCGTCGAGCTCGCGGATGGCGAGCTCACGGATCCGCGACATGGTGCCCTCCTCCCATTTCCGCGTGTACGGGCGGATCCGGATGACCGAGTTGCTGTTGTTCTTGTCCGGCCGGTAGGTGGTGGAGGACGGCGAGGAGACGACGTACACCATGCCGTATTTGCCGTGGATGCGGACGTCCCCTTGCATTTCGCAGAAGTTTGAGTGGATATCGCTGAAGTTGCAGGTGAGCTTGCTTGTTTCTGCCGGTGGTGGTGCCACACCTGCAAATCAATCACAGTTGGGATAAGACAGTTCAGTAAATTCCCCTTTGGTTGGGCGCCATAAACCCATTAATTGTGTATGCACACAACGTTCTTGAGTCATGCATTGTGTACTTCAATTACCTGAATTTACCAAAGAAGTAACTTTTGGCCCCTTCGTTGCAAGGAGTTGTTGACCTTGGTGAGTATTATCTGAAGCAAATTGCATTGATTCATGTCAGATTTCAAAAACGAACAGACATTCGATTCAATACTCACAGTTATATGTTTTGATCTGCACAGCCTATTTGCCTACCTTTTGAAGCTTCTGACTTGGATACACCAAGTGGCACTTGCTGCTGCCGTCTTGCACTGTGGAAACCTTCAATAGACAGGTGAATTATTTGCATCATAAGCTGATTGTAGACCATCTCATCAAAAAATAAAAGGAGAAACATGATAATGGATACAACGATGAGACGGCAGTTCACTTACAGTGAGCATCCTGCAGCATCAAATCGCTCTTGAGCACAACGAAGCCTGTCTTGAGCACAACGTAAAGAACAAGAGGCAGCAGGAGCCACACGGCCCGGCCGCTGCCGATCAGCTTGTTGCACTCGTGCCGCTTCCCCTTCATGGCACACAAGCTAGAGCTAGAAGAAGACATCTCCAACTCTCCTGTGCGTCGTCAGTGTGAATGTGTGATACAAATGTCTAACATCTTCCGTATATAGTATGCGCTTTGGAACGCGAGCAAAATAAAAACTGTGCGTTGGTTGACTTGGATATGATGCAGCATTAAAGTCCATGCATATTAACACTGACGGAATCAAAATTAAAATAGTGCAGTGATTTGAATTGCAACAACGTGGAGCTAGTACTGATCAACATCCACTAGGGGCGTGATTGGTTTTCGTTTGCGGTGAACTTGGCTTGCATTCGGTAGCCAGGCTGCCGTTATCCCGGCCATGTGCATGCAAGACAAAAGCGTTTGGTTGGTTGCTGCTACTGATGCCGGCTGACAACACCAGATGTTTGGACGCCTGCGCGAGGACGTGAGGACTGCTGAAAACTGAAGGCTGGACGCACGCGGAGCATCGCGCGAGCCAGGCTCGCCAGAAACGAATCTCGATTTCGTTTCCCTGGAGCCAGGCCGCGGCGGCAGATTTGCATGACTCGGGCCAGGCCCCATTGGGCCAGGCCCCATTGAACACCCAGGCAACCAATCATACGAATCCTGCATCTCACGAGCCAGGCCAGGGCATATCCATGTAACCAATCGCACCTTAGGTGCCTGCTGGGAGTATTTAGAGTGAGCACATCCATGTGAACCGTTATGAGGCTTCTTTCTGTTTTTCGCTTTTCCGGAGAATTTTTCGCTAGAGGGGTAGCTTACATGCTAACTCTTCCGTATATTTCGATGTTCAAATTAACATTCAAATTATAGTCCCCTGAAAACAATAGAACGTCTGCTCAAACAATAGTTCTGGCAAAAGATAACTTATATATATGATATGTCATTATCTCATGATCATATTTATATACTTGGTCAACTGCATCTGGCTTGCGGATCGCGTGATCAAACTATGTGGGGTGGGGAGCACGTGACCACACTATATTAGCAGCCCCTATATTAGCAGGTTCTGTCTGCGCAATTGCACAGGCCCCTAGAAAATCAGGGGCCACAATCTGTTGTATTAGCCTTCAGTAATAACAAGTTAACAACTGCATGTGCCTAACATGTAGTACAGATATAATAATAAAGTGAGCAGACGCCTTAGCTGCTTTGGGTGGTCGCCTGTGGCTGCCTGATGCTGATCCAATTCGGACAGTATTCCTGATTGTATTGGGCTGTTGGTGGCTAGCGTTTCTGCAGCCTCACAGGTTTAATGGAATCTTCCATTTTCAATAAATAAATAAATAAATAAAGTGAGCAGGCGCTCCAATCTACCGATATCCATCAAGATGCTCTCAGATCAGAGGCTATTTAGGGGGTGTTCGTTTCCCCCCCTCTAAATTTTAGACCTCTAAAATCAAAGAGAATCTTGTCATTTAAAAGCATTAAATAAAATTTAATGGCAAAACCTTTTTGACAGATGAATGCTCATTTCGAGACGAATTTAATGAGCCTAATTAATCTATGTTTTGCTATAGTAATGCTACAGTAACCATCATTTAATCACGGCTTAATTACCTTCATTAGATTCGTCTCGCGAATTAGACCCGGAGTTCTGCAGTTAGTTTTGTAATTAAACTTTATTTAATATTTCTAAATAATAAAATTCTTTTTGATGTGACCCTTCTAAAATTTAGACCTCTGGAAACGAACACCCCCTTAGTTTCACAGGATCCCAATCTTAGGGTCAAAAAAGGCAGATTCCGTAGTTCTAAGTTTTGGGTAATGCGCTTTCTCGCGGCAGTCCTCATTTCAAATTCAGCACAGAGCATTCAAAATGGTTGGTACGGCCCTGCTATCTGGCACTGAAAGTCAGCGCAGGATCCACGCGCGAAGGTTGTATCATGCTGGGACGCCAAGACCTATTTGGAAATTTCTTCTACTGTATTTGTATCCTCAAGAAGGCATAATTATAGGAGACATGCATAAGCTTTGAAACTTGGAGGAAGGCACGTGAATAGATCCTATCGATATGCATATGCCGTGAGTTAACAGATGCCCATTAGTCTTCATATTCATCTGACTGCATGTATATGCATGCTTCATGCGAAGGGCATATCTTATTCTTACTTTTTTTTCTGGACGGACATAGGAGGACACACCGGAAGTATTATTACAGGTAATAGTATAGCTGCTTTGGGTCGCCTGTGCCTGTCTGATGCTGATCCAATTCTGATCAATATTCCTGATTGTATACAGCTGTTGGTGGCTAGCGATTCTGCAGCCTCACAGGTTTAATGGAATCTTCCATTGTCAATAAATAAATAAATTGAGCAGGCGCAGGCCCATGTCTTCCTTCTTCCAGTGAAACTCTCCATTCTACCTGTTCAGAGTCTCTTCCAACTGCAGAATGTAGTGTATGATGATTATTTCTTTTTGGCAGAACAGGTACTAGGTTTTGTAAACCCAATTCTATTTCAGATTAACTGGTAATTTAGCCAATACTATAACTCCGCTGCCTCGATCACATATGTTTGTAGTGTTTTAGTTTTTGAGCTCATTCAGTACTCATTTGCCCCTCAATTGACGCTATATTTTTCAAATAGGCCTTTGATATTCATTGAACAAGAACAGATAAAAGGTTGGCTGCTTTTCTTACTAAGTGCGGGTAGATGTGACTAACTAAACTAGATCAGCCTGAGCCCAAGCGGCGCGACCTCGCCGGCAGCGTCGGTCGCACTACAAGGGCAGGGATAGAAGAGATATTAAGAACTCTTGATATATTTCTTGCTTAATTGATTCACGTTGCCATGCCATCCATTATATAGGAGCCAGGCTTACAATCGTATTAGACTCTGACTCTATCTCTTATCTGGTAATTCCTAAATTAACTAACCCCAACTCTAATCGGACCAACTAATGGGCCTGGTTTACGCATATGACAATTCCCCCCTCCTTCGAAGATAGCTCGTCCTCGAGCTGTGGACTGACTTCATAACAACTAAAGACTCAACGCGACAAGACTAAAAACAAACTTGATACTGAATCTTTTACATCTCGACTCAATATCATATTTTCTCCTAAAATTACTAGAGTCTGCCTTGAATATATAATTGGCTGAAAACAGGACTAAACCTTGACTGCCATCATCAGCCTATTCCTTGGGCTGGAAGCTGGCGCAAAGCTAGACCAAGGTGGCCCATAAGTGGCAGCTCGTGTGAAGAACCCATCGTAACCCTAGCCAAGCTCTGCCTTGCACGCACAACACCAGCCGCCTTGCTCTGCCTTGCACTTGCACGCACAACTGCCGTCCTGCACCTATGAAGCAAACCACAAGCTCTTCCACCTCCTGCGCGGATCCGTGGCGAACGGCGCAGCACACCACCGAGCACCATCGCACGCACGGAACGAGGGTTCAGCGAGCTGCCCGCGCTTCGCAGGAGCGTCCACAACGGAGCATCCCGACGCACGGCGAGTGGCCGACGGACGCGGCTCCCCTTCCAGTGCTTTGCGACCACAATGTTGTCAATCCGTTGACTGCCGCCATCGATCTGGTGGTTGTCACCGTCCATCTGGTTTGGGTCTCCTTCTATCTGGTGGTTGCCGTCGTCTATCCGTTGGTCGTTGCCTTCGATTTGGTGGCCAGGATCCCCGTGGTGAGGAGCGGCGCAACAGAGAGCAGGTTGGGCTGCTCTCTTTTCCTCCTCAGCTGCCCTCATCCTCTCCATGGTGACCTTCATCTCCTCCAGAATTGCCGAGGCCCCGTCGATATACATGCCTGGAAGTCGAAAGGTGCCCACGTCATGGGCTTGGCAGCAAAAGCCATGGGAAGGGATCGTTGTCTCTGATACCAATTTGTCACTAACAAAACTAGATCGGCCTGAACCCAAGCGGCATGACCTCGCCGGCAGCGTCAGACACACTACAAGGGCAGGGATAGAAAATATACTAGGAACTCTTGATATATTTCTTGCTTAATTGATTCAAGTTGCCATGCCCTCCATTATATAGGAGCCAGGCTTACAATCGTATTGGACTCTGTCTCTTATTTGGTAATTCCTAAATTAACTAACCCCAACTCTAATCGGATCAACTAATGGGCCTGGTTTACACCCATGACAGTAGAGAGAGAGAGAGAGAGAGGGGCAAGTGATGAGAAACAAGCATGGTACTAGGTGTGAGGACGGAGGAGGTGAATAGAAACGATAGGCTGGTTTTTCTGGGAGCAAACGGCCTCCTCATGACGCATGCTACTCTCATGGACCCCGTCCTGAGAGAGTGTGAGATGCATGCGCCTATTGTTTCGGCATTGGCATAACAATGAAATGAAACATAAACGGAAAGAAAGAGACAACGTAGACATGCGTCAATAGAGCATCCCCGACTCACCAGCTTCTATTGCAAGCCTCTCTTTTCGTTGCCTTCTTGTTAGGAAACTTTTCCTTTTGTTTTCTTCTCTTTTTATTTTAACTTAAACTCCGTCAATATTAGCCATCTCAGCAAAATCAGTTGTGTTCATTTGCGCATGATGAGGATCGATGAAACATCTTTTTTCCTACTGGTTGTGTCCATTCACCAAAGAGGTCGTATCGATATTTGGACGGTCTGTGAGCTAACCTCCCGCACGCGGACTCCTCATCATTCATGCCTAGTAAACACACACTGTTATATGTTTAACAAATATGGACAGCGGAGCACATTTATCCTTGTAAATAACAGATGGATGTGCCGCCAGTGATCTGCATCTTCTATCTGAACTCAACTGAAGAGGCATGCGTGCCATCTACTATTGATCGATTCCCATGCGTGCTGAATCGTCTGTGGTTCGTGTTGGGGGATCGAAGGTCTTGATGGGACGAGTCGAAGCCCTCCAACGGTTGATAGAAACGTTCTGTTTCTGGCGAAGCCCTCTAAGGTTGTCGATGCCTTCGAATCACCTCGCGAAGCCCTCTTCGCTCGTCGTCGTTGTCTTCTGGTTGGAGCGAAGCCCTCTTTTCTGGTCCGCGATGCCGGACGATGAGGTTCTTGCTCAGGTTCCCTGCAGTTCAGTTGCGCGAAGCCCTCCTTCTCCCGCGATGCCGGGCGAAGGGGTCGAGTGATTTAAGAGATCGGAATGCGGTGCGAATGAATCCTCCTTTGGCTCGTGGCCCGAAAAACAGATGTCATTACAAGATCATCTTCCTCCATATTTATAAGGGGGAGAGTGATCATATTTACAAGCATGCCCTTGGCTGCCTTAACATGGATTTTAGGTTGCCTTATGTGAGTATGGCTTGGCCTTCGCTATCTCCCTTGCCGTGTACTTGTTGCTAGGACCCCAACATTAGCCCTCAACTGACGAAGTGGCACGTGTAACGAGGTCCTGAGTCAGTTTCTTTCGAGTTCTGCAACAAGTCTGTTCGTCACGTCTTTTCGTCTTAACGTCGCGTCCTTTCATTGCTCGATGTCTGACCCGCTTCCCGGTGTGTTTCGGTTGCTATAAAAAGCGTGTCGATCTTGGCTTGCTGCTTGAGTTCTCTTTTGACTCTTGTCGCTAGCCTTTCCTTGTCTCCTTCGCTTCTTACGATCTTTCCCCTTCGCTCATTTAGTGCTTGCTTTTTGCGAAGATGGCTCCGAAAAAGATCTCTTTGGCTCAAAGGCCTTTTAATAACAACTTCGGTCCCTCTGACTGTACCGAAGCCTTCCTTGATAGCGCCTTTCTTTCCGCCTTTGGAGCCCGGGAATGTGCTCGTTCTCCCGGTTCTCACACAGTTCCTGAGCCAGGACCTGATGAAGCCGTTGTCTTCCTTGATTATTTTCTTTTTGGCCTTCGCGTTCCGGCTCACCCCTTCGTAGCGCAGGTCCTTCGTGCCTTCTGTTTGGAGATACATCAATTGACTCCTAGTGCCTTCGTTAGGCTTGCTTCTTTTATTTGGGCTTGTAAGTCCGAAGGCGCTGAGCCCAGCTTGGCTGTCTTTACTCGCAATTATAAGCTTCACTTTCAGCCCACCTCCGCTGATCATTCAGATAGCTTCGGTGTGATTAATTTTGTTCCCATTAGACATGGGTATGCCCCTTCGTATAGCTTGACCAATAAGGTTCTCACGCCTTGGAAGCACAGATGGTTTTATGTGAAGTTTGGCGAAGGTTCAGGGATTGTTAGTACCATGAAGCATCCTGAGTGGCTGATAAATGTCCAGGTTGAACCAGATGCCAACTTTGAAGTTTGCACTGATGCTCTTCGAAGGGTTAGTTCCCTTTTGAGTACCCGTGACCTTGTCGAAGAGTACATCTCTGCTGGGGTTAGTCCACTTGGTTCTGGCTTGGAGCTTCATTTTGCAGAAGAGAGATATGCCAATGGCCTCCGCAAATATTTGCTGACTGGCGAAGGTCTTCCTGTTGTCGATGTTGAGAGTCGGGTCAAGGGTGTTCTTGGCTCTTATATTGAGAAGGAAGCCGTAGGCCGCGAAGAAGCTCATCTACCAGCCCGTTTTAACCGGTCTTTTACAGCTCGTGGTCAGGCTTATGATGACTATGGGGCTCCTGCCCCGAAGAGGCAGAAACGCTCTAAGGCTTCGACTGCTGAAAATGCTGGTCCTTCGCGGAAGCGTCGTCGTACTGAAAGCAGTTCGCATCGTGGACCAGCTTTAGTCGTGAATCCTATCAGTTCTGCTCCCCCTCCGGATGTTTCCAGTGGTGAGGAAGGCGAAGGCTCTGAATCTAGCGAAGATCCCTTCGCTGAAATGCCTCGTTTCTTCCCTTATGATAATGAGGAACCAGTAGCGTTTTCGGACAGCAAAGAAGGGACTGAACTGAAGCTTCCCTCGCTTACCTCGTCTGATGTCTTCCCTAGCGAAGAGCTTTCGGAAGATGTTACTAGAATCATGGGGGATCTTCGCTTTTATCGCGAAAGGCGAAAACTTGCCTGCGTTGACTCCGGATGGCTTTTGAAATCTCTTTACACTAATCATATCAAGGTATGTTTTTATCCCTTTACTTATTTTCTTTTATTTCAAGATACGCTTTGCTCTAAAGCCTCTCTTTTTTTTCAGTCCCCTCCGGTTGTAGGCGCTATTGACACCCAGTTCCGCTTCATTCACACTCGCCTTAACCGCACTAAGGGGAAGCTTCGCGAAGCTACGCGTCAGCTTAATGAGAAGCGAACGGAGGAAAGGAAGTCTTTGACTTCTCTTTTTAATATTTGCAAGAACTTGAGGGATGCCATAACTTTTCTTGGCGGTGGGGTTTCAGACTTCCCTTTGCCGAATGCTTCGGCCATTGAGTTCGCCGAATGGATTTCAGCGAACTCTGGCTCTCTGAAGGAAGTGGCCAGGAATTATGGCGTCGTTGCTGGAGCTGCTGGTATTGAAGAAGCCTTCGCGCAGCTGAGCTTATCTGGAGATAGCGTTAGCCCAATATTGGATGATGGCTTCGCTGTTTCGACCGAAACAGAATCAGTTGCGGAAGTGGCTCGACAGTCAGCGAGGAAGTTAATTCCTCATTGGAGCACTGTTGGCCCTGGACGTATTTCTGCTATCTTCGAAGCTTCTGTTGAAGGTCAGAACGCAAGCCCTTCGGTCGACCAGAATGCTGGTTCCTCTAGTGGTCGGGATGCCACTGACAGCAAAGGCTCTAGTACTTCGAGTGAGTCTGGCGATGATTCTTCCGAAGAATAACTGCTGTTTTGTTTTGAATTTTGTAGAAAACTTTACTTTAAACGAAGGTTAACTCTGTATATTTATTTAGTTTGCCCTTCGATTAATGTATTTGAATGACCTTGTTGGTCTCTACGCGATGTCTGAAATTTGTTTTAGTATTTCTCTTTCGCGTTTCATTTCCCTTGTTTTTGGGAGGAATTCTGCCTGATCGAAGGCTTCTTCTTTTGAAGCTTCGATTCGTAGTGAACAATGGACTATTTTGCCTTTTGTTCTTTTCATGTCCTTTCTGAACGCAATCGAAGGGTGTAAGCTTTTTGGCGCATTTGTCCTTCGACTTTTTTTTTTTCTTTGTATGTTTTTCATGTCCTTTTGGACGCGGTCAAAGGTTATTGGCTTTTAACGCCTGACCTTCGACTTTTAGCTTTTGATGTCTTTTTCTTCCCTTTTTTAGGGGATGTCGTCTGTTCAATTTTGTCTTTTAGGACAGTAAACGCGAAGAATGTCTTGTTGGAGGGGAAAAAATTTTATTCCTCGGTCCTGCCTCGTTAAAAACCTTACTCCGTTCGGAGGGATCCCCTTTTGCAAGGAAAAGAGTACAGGCCGGTTTTTCTTTTATACATGGTATTTTTTTAGCTTTTCTACATTCCATGTGTGGCTAACTTCCTCTCCTTCGGAGCTTAGCAGTCTGAAGGCTCTTTCGTTTACAGTTGCCTTCGCTATGAATGGACCTTCCCATTTGCTCTGTAGCTTTCCCACAGTCTTCTCGTTTGGCTTTCGCCGAAGTACCAGATCCCCATCTCTTATTCCCTTCGGTCTGATGTTTTTGTTTTTCCATTTTAGGGTTTCCTCTTCATATTTCTGAAGGTTGAGGACAGCATCGTTGCGAACTTCTTCCAAGCTTTCCTTCGAAGTTATAGTTGACTCATCAGAGTTTCCTGCTAGGCTTCGAAGTGACTTGTTTTGAATTTCTTCTGGTGTCATTGCTTCTTCTCCGAAGAGTAACTTGAAAGGACTGAAACCAGTTGACCTGGATGGAGTTGTTCTTAACGACCAGAGTACTGAATGAAGTTCCTCTGGCCATTTTCCTTTTTTGATGTTTAGCAGCCTCTTTTGTACTGCTTCGAATATTCTTTTATTTGCACTTTCGACAGCTCCATTTGATTGGGGGTGATATAATGATGCGAAGCGTAAGTTTATTCCCAACGACTCGCAGAATTCTGTGAACAGATGACTGTCAAACTGTTTCCCGTTGTCCACTACCATCTTTTTAGGTACTCCGAATCTGCAGATTATCGCTTGCCAGACAAATTTTTTCATGTTTTCTGAAGTGATCGAAGCTACTGCTCTGAACTCGATCCACTTTGAGAAGTAATCCATTGCGACGAAGGTATACTGGAGATTTCCTGGAGCTGCCGGTTGTTTTCCAACTATATCGATGCCCCATTGGTAGAACGGCCAAATGGGTTGCATTAACTGTACTTCTGCTGCCAGGCTTCGCTGATGTCTTGCGAAGAATTGGCATTCAGTACATTTCTTGACTATTTCTTCTGCGTCTTTGGTGGCCGTTGGCCAGTAGAAACCCATTCTGTACACCTTCGCGACAAGAGGCCTTGATGCGATGTGAGATCCACACATGCCAGAATGTATTTCAAGAAGGAGTTGTTTTCCGTCTTCTGGTAGAATGCATCGCAACCAGGCCTGACAGACTCCTCCTTTGTATAGTTGACCTTCGATTAATTTGTAATTTCTTGCCTTTTGCGCTATTCTCTTTTCTTCGGCTTCGTCTTGAGGTTCATACTGATTATTAAGGTGGGCTATTATCGGAGCCCTCCAATCTTCCCATTTCTGGAAGAGGTGGTGAACTCTTTTTGCTGATTCTTCGGCTGTTGATATGTTTAGAATTTCGAAGAAAACGTCTGGAGGGAGACCTTCGCCTTTAGCGGCGGCCTTCGCTATAGCATCTGCTTCTTGATTCAGATTTCTCTTTAGGCTTTGCACAGTGAAACCTTTGAAATATTTTTGCATTTTCATGACCGCTTTATGATACTTGATCAGTTCTTGGTCCTTCGTCTTGTAATTGTTTTCGACTTGATTTGCTACTACTTCAGAATCTGTGCTAATGAGCACTCTTTTTGCACCCAATGCCTTTGCTTTGCGAAGCCCCAATAATACTCCTTCGTATTCTGCAATATTGTTGGTTGACTGAAAGTCTAACTTGACAGCATATCTTAGTTTGATTCCCGAAGGTGATGTTATTACTGCCGCTGCTCCGGCTCCAGTTGCTCCCCATGCACCGTCAGTGAATATTGTCCAGCAAGATTCTTCAGTTTGGACAGAGGCTTCGGGAGTAGGAGGGGTCCATTCTGCTATGAAGTCTGCAAGAGTTGCTGCCTTGATGGCTGTTCTTGCTTTAAACTCGATGTCGAAGGGCGCCAATTCTGTTGACCATTTTCCTATTCGTCCAATCGCTTCCCTCTTCGCAGTGTGTCCCGAAGGGGGAAAGAGGTTGGAATTATTATTTTCCTGTCACTGAAATAATGTTTCAATTTCCTTGAGGCCATGACTACTGCGTAGGCCATCTTTTCTATTTCTGAGTAGAACAGCTTCGCTCCCGACAGGGCTTCGGAGACGAAGTACACAGGTTTTTGAACTTTGTCTTCGCTGTGCTCTTGAACAAGTACTGCACTTACGGCTGATACCGAAACTGCAATGTATAAGAGCAGGTCTTCCCTTGGTCTTGGGCTGGCCAGAGCAGTTAATTCTGTAAGAGCTCTTTTTATGCCTTCGAAGGCTTCTTATTGTTCAGATCCCCATTGAAATTTTTCCTTCGCTCGGAGTGATTTGAAAATGGGATTACTTCGTTTCGCCCGTTTCGGAATGAATCTGCTTAAAGAGTTAAGCCTTCCAGCTAGTCTCTGCACATTTTTTAGACATTTTGGTGGGGCGAGGTCCTGTATGGATTCGATCTTCTTGTTGTTAGTTTCGATCCCTCGTTGGGAAACCATGAATCCCAATAGTTTGCCTGATTCAACTCCGAAGACGCATTTTGCTGGGTTCAGCTTTACATTGTGCTTTCTCAGATTCTCGAAGGTCTCATCTAGGTCTTCCAAATGGTCAGCCCTTTCTATTGTCTTTACAACTATGTCGTCTACATATGCTTCAACATTTCTTCCCAGTTGGTTTTCGAAGATCATCTTCACAAGTCTGGCGAATGTTGCTCCTGCGTTCCGAAGGCCAAAAGGCATTCTTACGAAGCAAAAGGTTCCATCGTAAGTGATGAAGGCTGTCTTTTCTTCGTCTTCCTTCGCCATATGAATCTGGTGATAACCTGAATACGCATCTAGGAAACTTAATAGTTGACAACCGGCTACCGAATCAGTTATTGTATTGATTCGGTCCAGTGGGAAGTTGTCTTTAGGGCAAGCTTTGTTTAGCCTTGTGAAGTCGATGCACATTCTCCATTCTCCTGTCTTCTTTTTGACGAGAACGACATTGGATAACCAGCTCGAGAATATTGTTGGTCTTATGACACCGGCTTTTAGCAACTTGTTCACCTCGTTTGTTGCGGTTACCTTCTTCTCTTCCGACGCCTTTATTATCTTGTCTGCGAAGGGTCTTATTTTTGGATTGACTTTTAACTCGTGCTGGATTGTCTCTCTTTTGACTCCAGTGATGTCTTATGGTGACCATGCGAAGATGTCAGAGTTTTGTTTCAAGAACCTGATTATTTGTTCTCTTTCGTTTTGAGATAGACCCTTTCCTATCTTGATCGTTCTTTCTGGTTTCTTTGGCCATAAGATTACTTCTTCAACTTCGCTTGAAGGCTCGAGCTTTGCTTGTTCTGCCTTCGCTTGTTGGTCCTCGTGTTCGTTCTCTTTTGAGTTGTCTTCTTTGCTACTTCTTGGTCTGAAGGGGTTACAGCATATGCTGATGGTGCCTTGCAACGAAGGTATCTTCATCATCAGGTAATTGTGATGGATTGCAGCTCCAAAAGCTACTATGATTTGTCTTCCGAAGATTGCGTTGTATTCGCTGGATGAGTCTATGACTATAAACTCTGTCTCTTGAGTTATCGATCTATCTTCATCTTCGAAGGTTACTTTCAACATTACTTTGCCGATCGAAGATGCTTCTTCTCCGCCGAAATCCTTCAGCGTTGTTTTGCTGGCATTTTCATGGCTGTTGATTTGCATGCGAATCAAAGTATCTTTGAAAATGATATTTTCTGGGCTTCCGTTGTCAATCATGATTCTGTGAACCATATAGCCTTCGATGTCGGCTTTGATCACGAAGACATCTGTATGTGGATAATCGGAGACTCTGCTGTCGTCCGTTGTGAAACGGATGGTTGAATGCTTCCATCCCTCCCGTTCTGTTTTTACCTTCGCAGCTTTTGCCTGATGGTAGTCTTGTTTTCTTTTCATCGTGGGTTCGGCCCACGGACGGCGCCAAATGTTGGGGGATCGAAGGTCTTAATGGGACGAGTCGAAGCCCTCCAACGGTTGATAGAAACGTTCTGGTTCTGGCGAAGCCCTCGAAGGTTGTCGATGCCTTCGAATCACCTCGCGAAGCCCTCTTCGCTCGTCGTCGTTGTCTTCTGGTTGGAGCGAAGCCCTCTTTTCTGGTCCGCGATGCCGGACGAAGAGGTTCTTGCTCAGGTTCCCTGCAGTTCAGTTGCGCGAAGCCCTCCTTCTCCCGCGATGCCGGGCGAAGGGGTCGAGTGATTTAAGAGATCGGAATGCGGTGCGAATGAATCCTCCTTTGGCTCGTGGCCCGAAAAACAGATGTCATTACAAGATCATCTCCCTCCATATTTATAAGGGAGAGAGTGATCATATTTACAAGCATGCCCTTGGCTGCCTTAACATGGATTTTAGGTTGCCTTATGTGAGTATGGCTTGGCCTTCGCTATCTCCCTTGCCGTGTACTTGTTGCTAGGACCCCAACAGTTCGCTGACTTGGGACGCGCATTAAACATGAGAGCTGTTAAAGAAATTGCAGCCACCAGAGCGCGAGTTAGTTGCCGTGAGTAGATATAATCTGCCACTGGTCACTAACAGATGCATAGAGACATAATGATTTCTAGGGTGCATATCTATGGCAAAGTGCAATTTCACCCCTTAAAACTTGAATGTTACTAACCGTCACGTTGAACTCCAAAACCGAGTAACTTTGATCCCTGAACAGTAAAAACAGAGCGGGGTCATAGTGTTGATATTAATGAAATCATAATATGCGAATCATTGGGGGTGAACTTGCCTACGCCTGAGAGTCACCGCGTGGATTTCCCAAAGATAGCTCACTGACTTGATGATCCTGAACACATTATCTGGTGCTGGAAGTCAGCAAATGCCACGTAAAGGACGGATCATGCTGGGAAATGGATCTGAGCTCTGAAGTCCAAACAACTAAATGGAAAACTCTCTGCAAAATCTATTCGAGTCACAGACATCACTACCACCACGCATAACAGGTTTTATCCAAAGCAAGTAAATATTCAAACGATAGGGAGACTGGACGACCCAACATGTACGGATGTCTCCGGTTCAAAATTCACTTTGTTTTTAGTTCTACTTCCAGTTCCATAGGTTAAAAAATACGCTTCTTAACTCCCTACCAAATATATATGTTTTCTGTACTTGAATTAAAGTTTTGGATCATATGAAGTTATCCCAGCACTAAGACAGTATAAGACAGATCCATACATATAAGCCACTCAACTTTTCTTTCCTCTCGAAGTATGCATGAAATTAATTATCAACCCTGTCGATCTATCTGATTGGTAATGGCTATGGTAATAACAAAATATTCCTTCCTGTCACATGATTTCTCTAATTGGGCTGTTTGGATCCCTGTAATTGGGCTGAATTGAATCTCTTTCCGTGAGCTGGCCTGTTTGGATGTCACGCGGAATCGAATCGTCATTTCTGGCCCTTTCTAAACATCGAGCCGATGGCCCGCAACACATTCGGACCCCAAACCACAGGAAACGCTCGAAATTCTCCTCTCCCCGATCTCTCCCCGACCTCGACCCCCGGCGCCACCATCGCCGGTAGGCTTGCACGCCGTCGGCGGCGGCGGCGACGGATCCCCGCAGGCGAGCAAGGGAGCAAGGCCGCCGGCGTGCG
The DNA here is from genome assembly GCA_007726485.1 of Eragrostis curvula. Classification (NCBI taxonomy): domain Eukaryota; kingdom Viridiplantae; phylum Streptophyta; class Magnoliopsida; order Poales; family Poaceae; genus Eragrostis; species Eragrostis curvula. Next base: position 19,869,530 of record CM017444.1, on the reverse strand, counting down.
CCTCCACTCGCCGCTGGCCTGAATCCCAGCCGCGCAGCCAAAGCAGGGCGGCCTATCCCTCTCCGCGCGTCGTCTCCCCGTCCTCGTGTTCTCCCATGGCGGCGCCCATGGCGCACGGCGGCGGCGCGTTGATTCCACGCAGAGATTGATTCCCGCGACCCATGGCGGCGTGCGCGTCACAGGCAGCGAAGCTGAAGCCGAAGCAGGGCAGGGCACGGGCGCGACGCGCGGCGGCAGGGACGGCGTGTGGCACGGGGACAACGCGCGGCGGCAGGGACGGCGTGTGGCACGGGGACAACGCGCGGCTGTGCGCAGGAGAACGACAAGGTGACATGCCTCCGTCGTCTGCGCCATGCCCCACCCACGCATCTCTTTCTGCCGGAGCGCTGCCTGCCGCCGTCTCGAAGCGCCGCCACGGCCGAGCCGACGGCTGCCGCCTCCCGTGTACGCGTCCAATAATTAGCATTACATATTCTCCTCTGATGCTTGTCAGCCTGCGTGATATATCATCGTCGATCGTTCCTTTGAATCAGATGGTCTAAAGAAGTCTTGGATTCAATATTATACTGATTCTACATGCAAGTCCCCAAACAGCGTTTTGATTTCAATTCTAAATATTTAATTCTGTGTACAGCCAAACAAGAAAAATAGAAATGATTTTGTTTCCAGATGATTCAATTCGAGTTGATTCAATTCTTGAAATTTGATTCCTAGAAAGACTTACATTTCTGGGGAACCAAACACCCCCTAACATACATTAGTTACTAAAATAACACAATCACCACAGAATCAGATTCCCTTGAGGTCACTACCTACAACATAGCTTCACAACTTCTGAAATATAATTTTACATTCGACAACTAGCTCCACAATCAGCGCAGGCAAAAACAATGAAATTGCTGCTAACTGACGGTTACATGTGCTGAATATTTTTTTTTTAGAACTGCAGAAGCTTTGCAGATCAGAAGCATGGCCGGCATATGAGAGATTAGAAATGATTCACGCGGTGATCTGCACCCAACATTTAATGTCATGGTTTCACTTACAACAGTCCAACTGCGAAAACCGGACCAAACCGGTTTTACTGGTTTTCATGAAAACCAGAAAAACGAATCAAAAGTTTAGAATTGAATTTGAACGAAATTTGAAAGCAAACCGAGCGGTTTTTCCAGTTTATCGGTTGTTTTTTCGGTTTACCGATCGGTTTTGTGGTTTCCGATCGGTTGTGCTGGTTTTTTTTTAGTTTACCAGTTGTTTTTTCTGGTTTACCGACCGGTTTATCCGATTTCAAAATTTCAATTTCGAATTTTAAATCCGAAAACTGGCTGGCCAACCTCACCGGATAGGATCGGTTTTTCCGGTTTTCCGAAAAAACCGGTCTAGTTTTGATCTGTTTTGCAAACCTTGACTGATGTTGAAAGTGAACGTAATAAGTTTAGAAAGAGGAAGCATAAACTATTCAAGTTCTGATTCAGGCTCTGAGAACTATGATGTTTCACACTTTCAATAAAGAGAAGGGAAGAATATAACCTCAGGCTCAAAGAAAAGAAGTAGCTAAACTAATTTTTTATCCCTAGAGATGAGTATTGGAAGGATGTAACATTAAACATCCTACCAAGATATCTTAACTGTAACACAAATGAATTTTTGTAATAAGAAATCATTGAAAAATTTAAAAAGTATAGGGTGAAATGTAAGAGGAAAAAGCATAGTTTGGCTGGAAGGGAAAGAACACGCACATGACAACAACGGAGTTTTTGTTTGTTATTTATTTCTTGGATATGCTTCATGACGCTTTCCATCTCTCTCTCTTCTTTGTTAGTCTGTCATTTCACGTTTATTCCTTTTTTTTTTTCTATTTTTTGTTTTTCAGATCTTATGCATATCGATCCTTCTCCCCTTCCCTCTTAGATTATTTACAAAACAGCTTGTCCACAAAAACTTTAGCTGACGAGAACTGAAAGTCACTAGTGCCAACTCTTCAAAGTTAACACCAGGGTTTTCATTAGTTTTCCTCGAACGAATCTATAAAGCAAATGTTTTTTTTTTTTGCGAATGTGATTTGCTTTATTCTATTTTTTTATGTAAAACTTCTTTATTTGGCTCACATGGTTGGAGTTAAATTCATAGTTCAGTTATATATGTTTATGGTATAGACTCTTTTCATTTCACATGCCTCTTCTATATGTTACAAAATTTGTAGCCCCAAAGCACAGGCATGTAACTAGTAACTAGTTTACTTGAATCCACAACACGGTCTAATTAAGTTTAATAATCAAATATTGCACTAGGAATTCTTTACTAAAAGGTTCCATTTTATAAAAAAAGTCTCATATTCAATTTTAAAAGGTGTCACATATAAAAAATATTACATTTATTTGTCACAAAAGTTTACCTTACCGCACTAGATTGTTCCAGCTCCTATCGTTAATACAAAAAACATATCGGGCGGAATAATGGGCTGAAAGTGGAAAAAAAGTAGATGGGCTGTAACGAGCTCGCCGTGGTATTGAGCGGAGGGGCCGGAACGCGGGGAACCAGATAATGGGCCAGAACACAGCGCCGCCCATCTCTTGGACGGACTGACCGACCCACCACCGGTCGCCAAGCTCCCAACTCCAGGTCGCCGCAACGCTCCGCCGCTCCTCCCCAGCTGCACCCGCCGCGCCGCCGCTCCTCCCTCCCTTCCCGTCGACCCTAGCGGCGGGGTTGGGGCCGTGCGGAGGCTCGATTTCACCTTTCGTTGGTGAGTAAACAAGCACTCCTTTCTCGCTCTGACGGATTCCACCACCGTTGTCCCACGCGCTGGTTTCCGTTCCGTTCCCCGTTAAATCCAAAATCATTGTTTGCTTTTCCCTTGTTCCCCTCTCCAGGTAGCTGTGGACTCGCGCGCTGCCAGCCGCCCTGCTGCTGATCCAATCAGGGCGTGTTTGTGTTCAGCTTTCTTCCTCAGCGCGTAGGGTTTGTTCTTCCAGCCGAGGTGGAGACGTGGTATATTTCCTGAGGAATTTTATCGGATTCTGCCCTGCAGCAGCGATGAAGATGTTAGTGCCCCTCTCTCACCAGCTGCTTCAATCTTGTTTGTTCTCCTCCATTTAATGTTTGTTTGTTGTTTTTTGAACATTTACTGTTTGTTACTTCTATATGTTAGTCTGCTCAGCTGCAAACTTTGGCCCTGAGCAACATTGTCCATGGTTTGATGTCATGAAAAATGGTATCCAGGGCATACCTTCCTATGTGCGCTATCACTTCACTAGTTATCATCTTGTGGTTTGTTAGATTTTCTGTATGTAATTTAGTGATAGACGGGTAATAAATTACTTTATGGTAAATGGGTAATAAAATGTTGTGACAGTCATTCTGTTAGACATTAAATACTCTGCCTCACATCTGCTCTAAGGTTACTCCCAATGGGATGGTTCATGGGGTATCCTCTTGTAAACACTAAATCTGTTGTTGCTCAATAACGTGAAGGAGCCAGAGGGTGCAAACCTGGATCATGGGAATCAAATGTGTGTATGTGCTTATCAGCCTTACTTGCGGTTTAAAGCCCGTAATAAACAGTGCCCCTTGTTGTCCTGCAGAGAGAAAGCCAATGCTGGGGCCCTTACAAACTTCGAAGTTCTTGACTTCCTGCGATCAAGAGGGGCCAAAATAGATCCTATGGGATGCTTGGGGGCTGTGGCTGCATCAGAGTGTAAGGTGATTACTTACTCTTTTACGAAAAATAAGGCTTTATCCTCTCTACTTGTATTTGTATTTTTTTTTTGAAGGTCACTTGTATTTGTTTTGCTCATATTGTTCACTAAGCGGTGCTAATAATCATCATCGTGTCACTTAGGTGTATGAGTACCTCTTAAAAACCCCTGCTTGCAACCAGACAAGGGAATCGATATATGAATTTGTGAAGAGAAGTGAGGGTTTCAGACTTGCCGAGGCTGATAAGCTACATGTGATCAACTGGAGACCATCCTCGCCTGCTGATGTTTTTGCGGTACTGTCATGCTATCCTGCTGAGAATGATCATAGTTTTTTAAGTTTTGCAATTTTACTATGGTAGTGCCAAGTAAGATATTGCAGTTAGAAGTTTCAGGATTGCCATGAAAGTGCCTTTCTGTGCAAGCTAAGATATTTGTCAATAGAAGCTAATATGTTCTCATATTGTAGTTGCACACCTGTACTCTATAACGATAAAACATAAATTGATTTTGTATCTTATTTTTATAAATATTATAAATTAGTTGAGCAATTATGCATACGCAAAATGTGCATGTAGCTTCTTTTGGGCTATCCTGCCTGGTAGTAGGTAATGCTTCGTTCCAAGAACTGCTCACGCATTACACTTGTAAGATTCATGTCATCAGGGGATCAAACTGTTCGCCCTGTACGTGCAATTTGATTGTAAAAGTTCTCTGTTAGAATAACCAATTGCAGTGACTTATACAGATATTTATAAGAATAAGACATTTGCAATAAGTGTAGAAAATCTGCTCAACTGTTTTGCCATCATGGTCATGTTTTCTTATTGTTCTAGTTGATTTCATCATCATCTGCAGATGATAGAAGAATGTGGAAGACGATTTTCCAAGGATGAACGAGGAGAACCATGCCTAGAAGATGAACGGGTCGAGCAATTTTTGGATATGGTAAAGGAAGTTTTGCCTCCACCCCCTCCAAAGGAAGAGGCGATGCAGGAGTGAATATGTTGTAAATCAACATGTTTGAGAGTTAGATTGTCAGAATGACGTAGAAGTGTTAAATTATGCCTGTAGCTGTATGGGTATAAATGTACTAGTGTGACAACTCTTCTTTGAGATTTGGCAGAAGACAATCTTGGTTGAAAATTAGTATATACGTGTCCAAAAGCATCAGTTAACACCAAGTTGAAATTCTTATGATCATGTGTCGCTTCTCTAATTGCCCTCTAGTTTTATTTTTCCAGTTATTCAAAAATTAGCATTTTCTTCACAATGTGCTGTTGTATACCTGATTTTAGCTTTTTCACATGAATCATGCATCACCATGTCGATGGTGACAAGTATTCTAATGCCAAATACAGCCATGTATTCTGAAGTGTATTTCTGTTGATGCCTTGTCCGTGATCACAATGTACAACGCTCCACTGATACCCTACTCTGTACAAACAATGCCTTCCATACTGACTTTGCAAATAACATCAAAGGGAGCAAAATGCGAAGAAAAGGTTAGCACAGAAGAACATCTCGTCAGAGCTACATTAGCAGGCACGGTCAACAGAAGAACGTGAAAGGGACAACAATCCCAAAGCCACCTGTTTGTTTCAGACTAATGAGCCTTACATATTTTTGACTAAGCGGCTCATTTGGATGTTAGATTTTCTTGGGAAGTCTCCGATAACCGTGCCCTGCCCTGGGAGCCTTCTCCAACAACAGTAGCAGCCCAACATTGTTGCCGCACTGTCCAATTGGGTACCTGCAAGCCATAGATGAAGAACAAATTTGTAAAGAACAAAGAGTTCAGATGTGCATATTTGGTCCACAGGAATAAGATGAACTCACTTGATGCGGGACGATTTCTTTCGCCACCAGATGATAGATGTGACCCACTGGGAGGGGAATGAAAAACAAATGCCATTAGCTTTTCTTTTTTTTTAAAAAAAAAAAACTTCTGTTATAAAGACATGGAGCTCTAATTTCGGCAGCTATCTTTTTTTTGGCATAAATTTGGGCCTACAGATGCAATACATAGGCTAAAGTTACCTATTATTCTCAATTTATATGTTTCCTGCTAACAGATAATGTCATGACGCAATGAAAAAGAAATCAGAGGTCTCATTTTCAACTGAAGTAGACATGTTGAATTACAGAAAGATTACTTTCTGACGCTTTTAGTCAATACAAATGTGAGCAACATTCCCCTAATGAACCAGCATTGACCAATTCAGTCATGATTATCAGAAACCGATGTGCAAGCAGCAGAATTTCACCACTTGCATATCGACAGAGCTTTGCTATGAAAAAAGTAAGTGTACAGAAAGCTCCTTATTCAAACAATTGAAATTGAAATCTTAATGAAGTACACTGAAATCTTTGAGCATTCCTATAGGATAAAAGGATCAATTGACAGATTACCTTGAGCACTGCAGCAAGGAACGAGGTCCCACGGAGTGGCTGCTTCTTCACCACCACCGCCCTCTGCATGATCACAGGCGCCTGCCTTGGCGGCCTCAAGGTGACAGTCATGGCTGGTTGTACGTTCCCGGATTTGTAGTAGCTGTGCTGCAGCTGCGCCACGGGCACCGCTCCCGGAACCGGCGGCGCGGCGGCTGCCTCGTTGCAGAGCTTCTGCGCGATCTCCCTGAGCAGCGTGACCTGCGCCTTGTCGGCGCCCATGTCGATGATGGCCTGGCGCATGGACTCCCGGTCCGCCTCCAGCGACAGCAGCCGCGAGCTGAGCCGCCGGCGCGCCTCCCCGTCCTCCGCCGCCTGCCAGCGGCCGCCGCAGTCGCTGCCTCCGCCCACCGGCGTGCTTCCGCCGTACCAGGACCCCGCGTCTGGCGGCGCGCCGCCGCCGCGGACGGCGTCGTCGACGGTGTACACCCTGTCGACGCAGCAGTCATCTTCGTCGTCCTGGAAAAACGCGCGGCCGTCGTCGCGGAAGTCGAGGCTGCTGCCGTCGTCGTCGGAGTAGGCGCGCGGGAAGGCGGAGCCTGGCGCGACGCGGATGATGGGCGTGGTGGTGGCGGCCACCGGCGTCGCGCCGCGCTCGAGGAGGTGGACGCGGTGGGCGAGGCGCGTGAGCTGGTCCCGCGGCGTCGCCTGAGCGGCGTCGAGCGCGTCCGCCTCGGACGACGTCGGCGGGTGGTCGATGCAGCACCGCAGCGCCGGGTAGTACCCGCCGCCGGCCGCCGGGGACGGCGACGCCGGCGCGCGAGGCGTGGCGCAGAAGGCAGCCCCACGCCGCGGGGTGGACGCCCCCGATGGGTGGCGGTGGTGGGCCTGGCGGCGCGGCGTCTCCCGCTGCTGCTGCTGCTGCTGGGCTGCGGCCGCGTCGCGCTTGGCGAGGGCCTCCTCGAGCGCCGCGAGCTCGGCGGCGTCGTGGGCCATCTTCTCCTCGGCGTAGCGGCGGAACTGGCGGGCCTCCATCATGGCCTCGGCCTTCTCGCGCTGCAGGCGCAGGATCATGGTCATGGCCTCGCTGGCGGCGCCCGCCGCCGCGCCGCGCTCCGCGTCGAGCTCGGCCTGCACGTCGGCGAGCGCCGCCTGGTGCCGCGCCAGCGCCTCGCGCAGCGCCGCCGCCTCGTCGCCGATCTCCACACGCACCACCGCAGGCGGCGCCTCTGGCGGGGCCCGACTGCTCCTGCTGCTCATCAGCGGCAGCATCGCCTGGTGATGGGCCGACGACAGCAGCACCTGCGGCGGCGACGGCCATGACGGCGAGGAGGCGGTCGTCGGCGCGGCTTGGGCGGTGGGGTGGCCGCAGAGCGGGCAGAGCGTGGGAGGAGGGTCGCCGGAGCCGTCGGCCATGGCGGTGGATGGACGGACGGCCGTGCGCGTCGCCGGCGGCGCGGGAAGGAGGCGCACGTGCGCGCGCGCACGCCAGGTATAGAAATGCCCAGGGCGTGTTAATTTTTGGTTTTCTCCATATCTGTCTTGGACGGTTGGCTGCTGTTTTTAGAAGGGGTTGCTTTTTGGTATTCTTGAGCTGGATGAAGATGGTACAGAAAGGGATCTGGAAATTCTTGGTGTGTAACGATCGTTTTGGGTACCACTGCTGGTCTCTACTGAATAACTTGTAGAATATTGCTAATTCTATTGAATTTTAAACTATTTTATATGTACATGTATGTTTGCCTTGGCAATACATGCACCGAAATACACATAAGACGTAGGAGAAACATGTGGTTAAATCAATGGATTTCGGTAAATAAAAATACTCACTCCATATGACATTTAGGACAGCAATCTACTGTAACTTGAAACTAAATTAGCTGTCTTAACCACCATAGTTATAAATCCTATATGTTCCAACCTTTCATTAACATGTATAAGTTAGATAGCCCCCTATAACCGACTTTTAGGCCATATTTGGCAGCGCTCTAGATCCAATAATTATTGAAGCTGTTAGGTCTAGGATAGAAGCATTAGGGGTGCCTTTTTGAATATACATCTTATTTGGTCCAGAAATAGATATCAAGACTTATTTTATTATACATATCCTACGAAATCCTGCACGGATTTCATAGCTGAAATCTTCCAAGCGTGCCTTTTATATAGTATATTAAATTGGGGTATGTACGTGCTGAATACAGTAATAGCGTAATCTTCATCTTAGTAATAGTCGACATGGGTGGTGAGCTCCTACTTATGTTCTAAGAAAATCAAAACTGTTCTGCACCCATGGATGTCTGCTCCTTGTGTTCTTAGAGCGTAGCACGTCATGAATTTAATAGTTTTTTCATCGCGTAGAGGTTATGCCGTGACCAATTTGCTACCACCAAAAGAAAGTTGTCCGGCTGGAATATGAAATGTACAGACTATTCTCATTTCTTCTGCTACCTACGCAAAACCAGTTGTCATAACGAATTGATAACGGGTATTGTTGTGGCCCTGAAAGAAATACAGTACTCAAGGCTACATAGTAGTGGCTCACATATTTTTTATTTTATTTTTCTCTATTCATACTGATTCAGCATACATAGTAACATAACACTACACAACAGCTTGCACTGAAGATGCAGGTGGTAACCAAACTAAGACCTTGCCAACTTGCACCTCGTGCTATTGTTATCAGGCAAAGTAAGTTCTAATAAATTAAGACACTATTTGTACCAAATAATTTGACAGAATGAGAAATGTGGGAAAATATAAATACCAAAACCATATCTAAATTTATCAACATTATATTTTTGCAACCTTGGAGCCAGTAAACATGATGGCACAAGGTTACCAAAACCATATCTAAATGAGAATGTATCCGTTTGTTCCAACTGTTACAAAACAGGCTTCATGAATTCAGAATGATCAGTAAAATGAAATATTGCTATATCAATCAATAAAAACATAAAAGAAATGTTGGCACTATCATTTGCCTCCCAAAACCTGCATCGGATAATTGAGTCCCCCATCCTCAATGCTAGCGGTTCATAGGGGTATGCATCCGCTCAACAATCCTATTCACAGCATCTCTTGTCATTACAAGGGTGTCATGCTGGAGGATGCTGTAAACGTTGAGGCCCTGAATTACAAAACAGTCCTAGGTATCAGGTTATTACTCTTGAGACATTGGGGAAACAGAAATACAGCAAAGCATATATCAGCTTGAGAAAGCATGCATTAGTGAGTCACTTACAATTGTAGGAATCACATTCACATAATGGAGATTCTGAGTAGCTAGTTTTATCTTTTTATCAATATCACCTCCATCAACCAACAGCACCTTCTTTGTGTCGTCCATCTGGCTTATATAATTCACAATGTTCTTTGTCTTGTGGCTAGGAATCTCAAGGTCCTCAAAGACCAAAAGCTGTCAAAGAAAGCATACAACTTTTAGCAATAAAAACAGTTACCCATGAACTGGAAGGTGAAAAATATTAGTCTGATATGCATTAAGCATTTGTACATCACCCAACATTTACATATTTCAAGGGAAACATGCTGTTGAGCCATACAGAAATTCATGAACGTTTATCATCAGATACTCTGCTTTTTATTTATTGACGTCAGGACAATCAAATCAAGAAATAAAAGAAAAACAGAGAGAGTACATTAAAGGTCCAATGAAAATGATCTGGAGCATGAAACTGGTTTGCAATCTATACATATAATTTTTTTCATATAATTGGCCTGTGAAAATGAAGGATAAGCATATTTTTCAGGTAATGTTTCACAATAAAATGTGTGCTACTGTATATTTGTATTTGCAAATGCAATTCATTTGTTATATTAGGGAGTCTGCCAATCAACTGCTGCATGATGGTCAACGTATCAAAGCATATAATGCCAGCATATCTCATCATCTTGAGCCTTCAAATGTGTAAGTTTTATAGGTCGCTGGAGCAAATATAAACACAAAAACTATGTCTCCAAGCTCAGAGGTATTTTTAAAAAAAATAATAATCAAATGCCTGCATTAACTTGGAAGACAAAGGCAAAACAAAGGAACCTGCCAACATCTAATAGGCCCATGCCACTAATATCGTGTGAAGTAACACCAAACTTCCTGTTTTCAGCGATAGAAAAATGAGATAGCAAAGCACCTTCCAAGTTGAGACATGATACAATTATCATCATTTCATCAATAAAACATTATTGTTATATAATAAATGAATCGGAGAACCAACAGTGACTGAAATGCAGGTGAAAAAGTGCTCGCACACTATGTAAGGTAGCATATACCTTCCCTTCAGCAGTCCGAGCAGATAGGGCGATCTTCAACCCCAGACGTCGAACCTTCTTTTGCAACTTGATTGCATGGCTCCTTGGTTTAGGCCCATGCATGGTTGCACCACCACGGAACTGTTTTGATATTGTTTAATTTAGTTCAAAAGTCCAATTTTTGATATTAATAAAAGCTACAAACCTGAGGGCATGACTCTAAGATACGAAGAGCAATCATATCGAAATGTATTATTTGGACATAAGAGTAGCCTACTAACCTGTGGGCCACGTAATGTTCCATGCCGTGCCCTTCCTGTTCCTTTTTGTTTGTAAGGCTTTCTTCCTGTGCCACTTACTTCGCTGATAGTTTTTGTTGAATGAGTGCCCTGCTCAGGACACAAGAACAACATATGAGAACATGTATAAACATAGAAACATAAAATTGCCTATACAGAGTACTGCATATCATTTTGATCATGTTTGAAGGATTTTTCTAATGCTGCAGATATAAGCAAAATACATTCACCGATCAGCATTTGCATGCGTGGACCTAGTAGCTTGACATAAATAGTAACACCATGGTCCTTGGTTGGGAATGGCAAACAATGAACAATGTGTTAATGCTTCAGTTGTTTCTTTCTTATTGAATCATGTTGCCACTAATTCACTTGAGACATAATTTGGTGGCAGTAACAGAAAGGGAAATAAGACTATTAGTATCTAAACCACATTTAATGCAACACATTTCAAAGAGTACACCATGCATCTAGCTAAAGAAAATAAAAATTGAGTGAAAGCATATATAACAGGGAAAAGGATATCAAAAACATTATAGAATATTTCTAGTGGGAATTAACGGGTGCACCTGTTGACGTTTGGCGAGTTGCCACCGTACAACTCTATGAACAATATCCTTCCTAATTGGAACATCGAAAACATCACCATCCAAAACCATATAACCCTTATCCTCATTGTGGAAGTTTGTCACTCTAGCTACCAGATCCTCATATTGCCCTAAAACATAAAACAAAACATTACTTCAGAAACAAAGTGATGCAGACAGTCTGAAGTTTGAATGTCAAGAACTAATGTTTCACAAATAAAAAACATATTATGGAACATCCATAGATAAGAAAAGTAAATATATATGCAATGTTGCACAAGACAGTACAAAGCACTAAGCACTGGTGACCACTGAGAAAGAGCAGAAACATAAAAATATTGGACTTCCCAAATCAAATCAATTTCCGTTGGAGAGCTGCACATGACTATATTAAAGCAGAAGTAATGTAAGCCCTAATTATATTCTACTAGTAACAGATAACAATACATATTGATTAAGACTTAAAAATAAAATAAGAAAACATTGATTAACCAGCATATATTTTTCTTTGTAAATAAAACATCAGTAGATTGCACAACTGTTCTTTCAATAACAATGTAAAAAGACCCTCTAAATTGACATTCTTTTTGAGAGGCCCACATCGTTAATGTTAACACAAAAAAAGAATGGAAGTGAAAAAGGAAACAAGATGGTACCGATCTTTCTCTCAGGTGTCCAAACAGTTTGGCTAGATAGGAGCTCTGGTGGAATAAGACCTTCATTTGATGGAACTACAAGAGTAGAATATCTGCTGGAATAGGTATTTGGAACATTCTGCAAAACTAAAAAATATATTTAGAAAAGCCTCCATAGTGTCACTAACATCAGTTGGAATAGATATTTGGAACATTATGCAAATAACTAAAAAAGATATTTAGAAAAGCAATCATACATCACTTGCTTTGATTCAGATAACAAATTATTCAAGTTAAACGAGGAGATCAGTATATTTTCACCTAAGAGACCTCCATAGTGTCACTAACATCAGTTGGCACTTTATTCATGTGTACGTGTAATACGATAAAACTATATCAACGTATAGCAAAAAGCCAAAACAGGTTCAACCATATTGATATGTGCCTCTCAAATCCTCAATATTGAGATAGCTGTCAAACAAATTGGCCTTCTAAGGAATATCGAATAAATCATCATTGATAGGAAAAACAGCTTGAAACTTGTATGGCAATCGATGAAATGAGAAAACACATGCACTACAGATATGAAATGATCAGTACCAACTAAACTAATTTGTTACAGCAGTATTAGGCAATGTGTAGTCTTTCATGTGAACAAACTTTCCTTAAGATGAGCTTCTTTTGACATTAGCCAAACTAAACTTGTATTCTCTTTCAAGTCACATGTCTAAGCAGGCAACTATCAAGTTACATTCTCGAACAACGATTGTAAAAATAGCATCACTGAATGATGAACTAAAATCGCTGTCGAGTTGAAATAATAAGTTAAAAAAAACAGCTCAAAGTCAGTCCTCAAGTATAAATTACTGATGAACAAGGCCAGAGTGAGTGAGTGACAAGTCAATCATCCAACTATGCTCCAATGGTGCTCAAATAAATAAATCTCGGTACATTGGGTCGCGCGCGACCACGACCTAAACTTGTAGAGAAATGCTAGGCCCAAAGAAAGCAACGCCTTAAACCACCGCTAAACCCTCCCAAACCCTAACTCAGAGGCCGCGGTTTATATGCTGCGACGCGCCGGGCACATCGAATCCCACGAGCAGATGCCAATTCGAACATAGGGACAGCGAGAGGGATCAGAGGGGGAATGGAGTCAGACCTTGGGGCGGCAGACGGCCTCGGGGAGGAGGTGCTGCGCGGGGCAAGGGGGCCTCGGCGTCGGCCCCACGACAATGGCGCGGAGGAGCGAGCCCGCGCGGCCCGCAAGCGCGCGCATCGGAGGCGCCGGGAATGGGGAGGAGTCGTGGCACCGGCTGCGATGGCGGCGGCGGCGAGCGAGATCGGAAAGGGAAGGGTTCGTGCGGAGAAGAGCAGCGGCGGCGGCGGTAGAGGTCTGTTTAGTCCGTCCGATTAAGATCAGACCGTCCTGATTGAGTCGGGGAGGGGAGCAGCGAAATGGGATGCCTCGGTCACTCCGGGCTCTCGCCGTGCCCTTTTTGCTCACTTTGCAATTCCGTACAAAACAAGGGAAATCATAGACACATTCAATCTCATTCTTATAGTTCAACTTAAACATCGATTAAAGCTTCTTTCAGTCTTACTACCGGAATATGTGTATTCTCAAGTACACAAAACTTACCGTGTGTTTCAGAGGAAGCAAACCTACGTGGAACAAACTTACTATTTCTTGGTTGGGAAACAAATAGCTGTTGGAATTAACCTTCGCATTCTCTAGAGGAGTAGGCTTCCCCCACTCAGTTACATAACATTAGGTAATACCAACATTACACGTCGATAACATGCGGCTCTCTTGCGTCGGTGTGAGATGCTAGCCACGACTGTTGGTTTGCGCGTCTGATGTTCCCACGGTCCTGTGCTAACAGGATCCAAATTGATGGCTCAATTGTCTTTATAAAGGCACCAACTTTTTCTCATGCTCCCTGGAGATGCTACTCACTGACAAGTCTGCCTCATTGCGACTTTTTGTCTTTATTCCTTATTTTCCATTGGAAACATTACCAATTCTTTATATGCCATCAAAATTTAGCAGTTCCTTTATCTACCATCGGATTGAAATTTGCATCCCCTATCTACCACTCTTGTCACTTTGGTTGATAGAAAATTTTACTCCTGACACTACAATATTCATGCTACAATAACAAAATAAAATCTTCTTAGCATGTATTTTATGTCAAAAAGAGTTTCAAATTTTTTGTTTGGAAATTAGGGATAATTTGAGGGAAAACAAAATATTGCCTCTAATTTTCATTAGAACATTTCGAAACTTCTTTTTGCATATAATATCCGCTGAAATGAACCCATTAATTTTGCTAAAGCAACACAAACAATGCAGCGGTAGCACCACAATGATCTAATTGCGAAAGTGGTTGGAGTGATAGATCAGGGAAATGAATTTTGACGTGATAGCCAGAATTGCAAGTTTTTTTTATGGCAAATAAGGATTATGTAATATTTTAGATGACAAATAAGGGATTTGCTCCTTCTAACAGGGTCTGAATGCGTCCATTCATATGGAGGTAGGTATTTTTGCATGTATGATAATATTTTGTTTCTGCACTGTGCTTTGCAAAATAAATAAAACTAAAAGACTGAACATTAACATTGACAAAAAAAAACTATGTACTTTTCTGGAACTTTTTCTTTCATAGAACTTGCAGGATATTGCTAATATAGGCCAGAATTATGATAGCTTAGGATCACGATAATGTTGTTATAACCAATTTGATGATGTTTTTTTTCACTATCCTATTTTTCTCGCGAAGAAGTACAAAGTGGAATCCAATAACGTTTCTCCATTGTTGAACAACTGAGGTTCAATCCATTAGAGTCAAACCAAGTCATTTCCTCATCCACTTTGTTTGGCGAGGGCCCTTGGATGTGTTGGTATAAAGCATAGGGGTAGACGAGCTGATGATGAATGTCGAATGGAAGCTCTTGAACTGGCTGCTGCGATCATATGGCTGGAACTTTCTGGATATGACTGGAATGTACAGCTCGGCCTTGCAAGTAGCAGAGCCTAAAGTATGCACACAATGGCTAGGTTTTGGTGCCAATTGGTTTTCCTGATGCCTCTCATTCTGAAGGAGCTAGCATTCTTTTCTTCTGCTTGAATGATCTAATATGTTGTGCTCCCCTATCAGAGATGAACAAACTAGCTTTGGTTGTGCTTTGCTCCTTTTTTATTAACAAACGTATATTATATATATAACCAAGTTGGATACCAAACGAGAGGCATGAAGTAAGAGGTGTGGAAAAGAAACATAATATGTGCAAGTGTAATGATACAAAAATTATTACATTTAGTTCAGCGGCCATCAGCTGAATTTTCTGTGTTAATAAAAAGAATCATGTGTTTATCAGCTTTTTGTCTGGTTCATCATTTATTGTGCATTCTGTTGTTACTGCTTATACATTTATTTTGCATTAGTTTTGCTAAGTGAGCATGTACAAAAAAAGCGTACCTATAAGCCAAAAAGTGCAAGTTACTTGCCCAGCCCAATATTTTCACATGAGCGGTTGTATGACGCCAACGCGCATGGTGCCGGATCCGGTGTGGCTGTCCTTGTGGCGCATTGTGTGGCCGCCATTTGATTGGCCACAATCAAAAATCCTTTTTTCCCGAAATTGTTAAATCTCCAGGAAATGCTAGAAACTTGTAAAATGTATAATAAATTGAATAAAGCTCAGAAAAATACCAATCTTATTTTGTGAGACTACCTGTGCTCCGATCTATCCAGCAAATGACAAATCGATGGAAATCACCTTCCTGTTTCCTGGATAAATTTTTAGGTGTTAGACTTTGTTTAAATCTTAATTAATTTTCTATTGCTCCGTAAATCCTATCTTCTAGTATGCTTGTAAATAATGTGCCAACACACTTAGGGAGCATTTTTCCACTGTCATGACATGCTTAATTATTTTGTTATGATCCAAAATCAAATTCTGCATTGTTGAAATTGTTATAAATAATCCGTATAACAATAAATCACCAAACTTCACTGTAAATTACTTTCAGTGGCACCCTTCACCAGAAAATGCCACTTGGCATAGATGAAATTTCGAAATACATTTATACACTTAATCTTTCAAGATAATAATTAATTTAATTGGGAGTTAATGAAGGAAATACTAATAATAAGAGAAATAACTAAATTTTGCACTTACAGTACTGTTTTGTTAAGTAATTAAATCTTAATTGCATCGTTCCATTGCATATGACTTGCCTTTCATTTCCTTGTCACGACATATAGCACACGAAGTGATCCAGGAGTAGCTGGAGGATCAGAATACTGACTAGTTCAAGAGGAGATATCAGCTGACTTTCTCTAGTAACTAACCACGCACTTGAGCCAGGCAAGCCCCGGTGCATTCTGTCCTATGTTTATGCATTAGGTTTATAGGTATGTTTGTGCATTAGGTTTATAGGAGTTGATTGGAACCATGTAATTGCACTAGGTGTACCCTTCCTGATTATCCTTGTTTACCCTGTTACAAGTATGTTAGTCTTTTGTCGATTGTTAGCGCTGCTATGCTTTGTTGCTAGTGATCGGTAGAAGTCGAATGGTAGTCGCATGATAGGATCATGATATCATGGATTGTATTAGAAGAATTTTGGGTTTGTTGGAGACCGGACGAGGATGTTTGATAGGAATGGTTGGAGAAGGCTGGGCCTTTACGGTGGTATCCCCATTTATGTTGATTAAGAACCGTTCGTTGTTGGCCCAGTTGAGCAAGTTTGAACGTACTGACCACATGCTATTTTTTATGGGCCCAGTAAACCGACTTAGCTTAACAATCGTGGGGACGAACCTTACCTTGCTGCTACGGGGAAATGGGATCATGGACAATGGCCCGGACGGGTGTCGCGTGGGGCCCAATATTTTGCCGGGAGCGGCAGCTAGATTTCGGCCTTGCGGGGGCTTCGTGAAAGGTTGCCATATGTGGCCTGTTCGCAGGCACGCATATGACGTGTGGTCAGGTTTCTCCTGCAGGATGTACATCGATGATGTCGCTCTCGGATATGAGCACCCTTGTTCAGAGTCACATCGTAGTGTGATTATGGATGATGATACTAATTATGTTACTGCTTTATTTATTGTTGTATTTACTGTTCTATCTATACTGATGCTTTGCTTTACTTGTTCTAGTTCTAGTGGCACACGATACTTGGTTAAAACTAAACTTGAGCTAAAACTTGAAAGTATAAGGACTCAGTAATTAGTGCTGTTTTTTGCAAGTATGAATCAGCCTACCCCTTGTAGCCTTTGCATGCTACAAGTCGGTTGTAGTTGGCCATGTTGACAGGTAAGTCGTCCTGAGTATTAGTTGCTTAGAGTTTGTCTCTTTATGTTTTTGTGCAGGTATCGTCTTTACTTCTTTGGTGGAGTTGCTTGCCATGTTCGTCTCCAGGTCCAAATCGTAGGGTTTCGATGTGCGGCCATGTATTGTCGAGTGTTGTCTGTGCTACTCAAGTGTTTTAAATCATTTGGACTTGATGTAATAACTTAAAGACTTAAATTGTGCTTTTTATGTGATGTATCGTCTGCGTCTGTTCTTTAGCATTTCCGACTCGATCTTGTGAGAAGCGGTAACGCTTCAGCTATTGAGCTGGCATATGAACTATTAGGCCCTGTTTGGATCCATTAAAACAAATAACCTCGACAACTAATTGTTAGTTGGATACATGGTAAGGCTACTAGCTAGAGATCCAAACAGGGCATCATTTTTTTTTTTTGCAGCTATAGTAGTTAGGTTTATTGGATTCAAACGAAGCCTTAATTTGTATGTTGCAAAGTTTAGCTCCCGTTCCAAATCACGAGCGGGGACACACCAAAGGATAGGGAAAAAAAGAGGATAAAAGCTCCGGTTTTTTGATTAACATGTACACTGGAAGAGCATTGTTTCAGTTGTGAAGTGAGATATGCACCCACTGTTCTTCAAGAGGATGCATTCGTTCTCCGACCTTCTTTTGGTGCCTCTCTCTTCCTACTCTGGGCGGAGGATAACCAACTTGATCTACTGTTTGCTCTGTAGATTGCCAATGGCCAGGTGCGTATTGTGCGTGACAGTGTCCACTCGGGCCCAGCTAACACTGTTCATGGCATGCAACTCGATCTGTTGAATGGTGGAACCCTGAGTGACGCCAGGAAGAAACGGTTGGTTAGACTGGAAATTTGACATGCAGTTAGGGAAAGAGAAGTCGATTGCTGTCAGGGCAGGGGAAGGAAGCATGTTATGTACATAGGGGGCTTTCAGTTCAGCAATGAGGTAGCCACCCTTTAATTACTGTCTGCTGTTATCCTGATGAAGAGGTGGTCCATCTCTGGTCCAACGGGTCTCTTTTTTGTTTTTCTTCTGAAGATAAAAATGTCTGATATTTCCTTTTGTAATTTTTTCGACGAGACTCGTCAAAGCTCCCGCAACTCCGGCGCCCTCCGCCCCTCCTCCATTCTGCCGTGCGGCCGCCAGAGCAAGCCGGCCGCCGGATGTTCGGCTGATGCAAGGACACCTGCACACCGACAGCAGGCCGCATATGGGATTCCGTAAAAGGCTGGAGGTCATGTTGGACGTGTCACTGGCATTGATATATGTGTCGTGTGATTTGCCTTTTTGATCTCGCTCTTTGAACTGCATCTGCCGTCCGCGGCTTCTGGCACAAATGGACTGCAGATCTCTTTTACTGTTGGTTCGTTAGTTTTAAAACTCAACTTAATTGATTTACAACTTAATTGATTTACAACGTAGTGCTCGCTCTCATAGCATTATATCAAGCACATGTACGAATAGGGGCGGAGTTAGAGCTCCATTGAGGGGGAAGGGGGGGGGGGGGGGGGGGGGCAAAACGACAGATGAAGCTACTAAGTCTTGTATTTTTGGGCCTGTAGATGCATAACTATGCATTTTAAGGGTGTCAATATAGTGAAAATTCATTGAACTACAATAAAATTTTCTTTTCTTGTGGGTGCAGCCGCACCCACACTCACACATGTAGCTCCGCCCCTGTGTACGATTGGTTGATTTTGAGCTGCTGCATTGTCGATCGAGAGCTGCACTAAATAAACAATAATCGGTACAATACTCTGCTAGAATGAGCAATATCTGAGAACCCAAACTCCAAGCAAGGACCTTTGGAAGATTGCTGAAGGCTAGCATCACCACGCAAGACTGTACGCATTGGATCCAGTGGCCACAAGGAGGGACTTCGTTGCTAACAAGTTCCCGATACCTTCCATGCCTAAAAATACTAGTGGTGTTGTGGCATAAGCACACCACGAGATCAACCTGGAGGAGGTTGTATGGGGGAATAACCAGATTTTTTTTTTTTTGAGAGAGAACAGGAGAGACTCGCGCCTCTACTGATTAATATATTAAAACCAAATAAAAGAGCATTGTACAACCCTCATTGGGGGGGGGGGGGGGGAGGGGAGGGGGAATAGAGAAAAGAAAACGAAGAAACAAAAAGATTACAGATTGTCTATCCATTGGAAAATACGGGGCAAGTATTTCTTTTTTGCACGATGGACAACCATCTGCATCTCTCTTTTGAAAATCACTCTGCATCCTTCAAGGGTCGGGTCAATGCCATTAAAAACCCAGTTGTTCCTTACTGTCCATATACTCCATGCCATGAGGATGATGACTTCCATATAGAATGGAATGTTCAGTTGTCTTTTGAGCCGTTTGATTGTTTCTGGAATGGCGGCTGCAGCAGAGATTTGTAACCCAATAATATTCCAGCATGCTTTTGCGAAGTTGCATCTCATGAACAAGTACATGGACACACTCTCAGGTCAACCACAGGGCAATCATGCCCTTGCCCTTGGTTTATTTCCTGCCAACCATCGTTGATCTTTTGGTGTGCCAACTGTATTATTTAGGCACGTAAACCTTTCGAAAAATATATCTCATAGCACTAGTCTACCCCCTTGCTGAGCTACGGATCAGACAAGTTAGATCCCCGCTGCAAATGATGCCACTAGTCTAAACATTACGGATATACACATATGCCTTAGCAGCTTAGGACTGGGAGACACAGGGAATGGACATGTAACCAGAAGTTTTGTCCGTAGTAAATTAATTTACCACATGCAGACGCTTTGGAAAATCTTGATTCTGCACATGCAAGTAGAAACAGACAGTGAAAAGAAAACTGGCGTGCGTGCACAAGCTAGCAAGCCTGGCTTGTGATGCCTTGACATCCAAGTTGGAATTCATTATTTCTGGCGAAACCTTGTCTTTGTTCATTCTTAATTACGTTGTGTCTTGTTATGGGCCGGGAACTCCACGCCATGGCCGCGCCCCCACCAGCAGCGGGCCCACGTGGCGTTTCTTGCCTCTTAAGTTAGAAGAGATTAGATTTACAATTTCCAGATTGTAATAGATTGAGAACAAGTTGTACCCTCTCTAGCTATATAAGGAAAGGCGGTCTATCAATAAAAGGCAAGAAGTAATTTAAGGGGTACTAGTTGAATGCCCGTGCGATGCTACGGGAGCCGAAGATTGCGTAGCGGCGCATGATATTGCACGGCTAAAGATATAGTTAAGCTGAAGATTGCATAGCGGCGTATGATATCACACGCGAAATCCAGACCCTTCATTCATCTATCATATTACATCTCAACCATCTGTTCTATAAAATTTCATTTCCCAATCCCAATCCCACTCCACATTTCCCAATTGCCAAACACCCCTGTTTTCTTTTTTAGAACAATGTATCGATACATATCGCCTCAAAAAAAAAAAGTACCAGTACATATTATTGCCTAAAAAAATGTACCGGTACATGGTATTGAACATGTGCATGATTGTACGTGAACTTTGGGCCTACGAAGTACTATCTCGCCCAGCAAGGAATTGTGGTTCAAAACTAACAATATCTGTTTATCTCCCATGGAATCAGAACAACGTCATCCATAATTAAACACGTACCAAATGACTACATGAAACAGCAATACAAAATTATTTGATAGATAGATAGATCTAAACCCGAAACATCCAATTACTTGCGAAGGCGCACAACAGCAGCTGGCCAGCCAAGATTGCTGGCGAGCTTGCCAGCGATGTCTTGTGTTTCGTCGTCAACATCATCTTTAGATGGATCAATTGTATCATCCTTCAGATTAACGTCGGGGTGATGCTTCTTGACCCGAGCGAGACCCTCGGCGGTGACGGATTTAGCTGCTTCATGCACAATGCCTTTGATCTCGCGGCTAAGCCACCTAATCATTGCACGAACACGCGCCATGAGTGCCTTAGTATCCTCGTTTTTGATCATCTCAAGGCCATAATCTCCGGCCTTCCCCATAGCTTGATCCTCATCCCTGCGGAGGTGAGTGAGCACAACACCCAGCTCGAATACAATGGGCTCAAGCACAAACGATAGACCTAGTACCAAAAACGATATGTTAAACCGAGCATCCATTATCTGTTTCAATCTAAAGGATGATAAGGAATACGATGTGAGACTCTAGATACGCGATCTTACTTTCTTCGATTGATGCGCGAATAGATTCCTCGAGCGCCTCAGGTGCCTCGTTGTCGTTGATATTGGGACGCTTGCCGGCGGCCTTCTCCTCCATCGTCTCTTTTCTCTTCCCTCCATCTAGCTTGCCGGCGGCTTTCTCCTCCATCGTCTCTTTCCTATTCCCTCCCTCCATGACCAGTGCTGGAAATCACAGGCGCAACTAAGGTATCTTGCGGTGGTGTCAACAGGAAGAGATGCTTTGGGCAGGGCTCAGAAGCTACGATATATATAGTGGGATGTAGAACCTTTGAGATGCACATTTTCCCTCGCCGTACCCTATTTTCATGCTATTAATCCAACGCCTGCACGTTTCCCAAATCGAAACGGCATCAAGACGCGCACCTGGCCAGGCGCCATCTGTTTATCTTTCGTGGAATCAGAACAGCATCGTCTATAAACCACACGCTAGTTATAATCTTTTTTTCTTTTTTGGCGACAATTGATTGCATGAGTTCCTGATGTGCTATACGCGTACGTGTGGACGGAAATAGCCTCCGCGACATGATCGGAGTTATCGACCACGACTACGTCCTGAAATTATCCTCCGCAACATATGCAAGCGTTTGCATTGCCAAGGCATCGAAAACGGACGATAGTTAACAAGTACTGCATGGATGCCATTGATCATTGGGAAAAACATTAAGAAGGTGAAAAAAAATCCTCACAAATCTGATGCATCACTCGGCAGGTTTGTTCATATATAATAATAAAATATAATAAAAAAGTGACAAATAGTAATTTCAACAATACTCAGTTAACCACAATTTATGTACTACTTCATTATTCTCAAGCATCAGAATCAGCATTCTTGTTCTTCATAATATTGGTTTGTGCATCCTTCAGTCGTTCACAGTAGGAATCAATGACGGAAACCAAGGAGATCATTGATTGCCACGCATCTGGAGGATGATCATTCTGTAGAAAATTTTTGGAAATATCGCAGGATGCAGATAGTACAATGGTCCTCATTTCGCATAGTTTTCTTTCCAGTACTCCGAGCTCATCCTCTACAGCTTCGACGCTACCGTAGCATCTGTTCATCCGGCAGTAGCTGGGATCCAGAACTGAAACATCGAAATGTTTCACGAGCATGTTTATAGCACAATAAAGTGTACTGGAAATGCTTCCTGCTACGTTTTCCGCTGATCCTCCTACAAAACAAAGATTCTCACCCACATGTTCCCTGATTTGTTCACATTCAACAGGGTTAATATTATCCACCTTCTTGTAAAGGTTCAAGACGTCCATGAACATGTCATCTTCCTGGTGAAAGCGAGTACTGTTAGCACAGACCACGAATCCAACTTTGGAAGCAACCTCTTCTAAGATACTTCTAAGCCCGCTGGTCAAAACGATCCCATGTTCCTGTAACAGGAGATTCAAATGTCGTAATCAGTAAAACAGCAACGAACACAAATATTAAACATTGTTGAATTCAGAAAACCGTTGTAACCATACGTACCCGGTATTTATTTTTCAAGAAGTCGACATAACCACCCCCAACACGATTAGTCGCCCTATTTCTATAGGAGCTCACATCATTGTCAATAGAATGTAGCCAACGCGAGGACTCTGAGCACACAACTTGCATCAGAGTACCACATTGTTCCGCACCCTCAAGTCCCATTAACCTGTCAGCAGCAATCTTGATATCCCCGATCAACATTGTAGTCTGCAAACTTGCATATAGATACGTCCTTCTACTACGTAGGATCCTTTTAACCAGTCCAACAGAATCCTGCCTAATTGCATCCACAGCGAACCAATTGTAATCATGAACTACAACGCGATGAAGTTCTTCTAGTCTGTCTAAAGCATTAAGTGCCGCGCATTGTTTCGCATGCCATTCCTGATCTACAGTGGAAGACTGTCTTGTCACCGAGATGATACCAGGTCCAAAACTATCACCAATCCCCATGATTTCCTCTACTACGTTGATGTCGCCTGGATTCGTAATGAAAAATTTCACCTCGAACGTACGCGGGCCATTACACACTGGTGTCACCTCCTTCCAAACAGGTTCAGAACCACCGAGTTCAGCAACGGCATCACGGAGTACCGACATGGCGTCGACATGCACCACTACAGGGGAGGCCTGCACAAAGATGAAAGAATTTATAAAAGAACTAATAAAAAAAAAGGATGATAAAGAAACACAAAATAAAAGTAGACAAACCAACCATTTGCTATGGTTTATACCAGGGCACGATAGACTTTAAGGATATGAGTCGAGTGAGGTAGACGTAAACAATGGCTAGGGTTCAAGATCGGAGGCACGGGACGCGACTCTTTATACTGAGCTTCGAAGGTCACTTCCACGGGATGAGAGGGCCCACGTTACAATCCGCGTATCACCGCCACGAGATACGACTCCATAATTCGCGCCGTGCCAACCTCCGATCCAACAATCACGGAGAAAAAGCGGAATGCACAGCGATGCAGCGTACGAAAAAGCTAGAAATCAGCGTCGGAGGTAACCATCGACGCGGGATATCAGAGGAAATAATCACGCGTATCACCTCCGACCTAACCATACCAAAACCGTTCAAAAAATCTGATCTCTTTGAGGGTTTTCGCACGCTTTTGGTATTATTCTATGGGACTACCTTTTTTTTTTGAAGAAACTTCTCTGGGACTACCTATACATAGGGCGTTCTACAGTTAACTGGTAGGTCGGCCCAATAGCCCATCAAATTTGAGCAGCCCAGCCCATCTTGAATGTCAACAATTTGAAATAAAAGAGTCAACGTTTTTGTAATTCTATTTCAACGATTACCCTGGAGTGGAGGTGAAACTTCGGAAGATATGAGTTTTCTTCACTACTATGTGACGAATTAGTAATTATTTTGTTACCCATTTGTTTGGTATCCGATTAAAAAAGTACAAGCATGGACACCATTATTCAATGGGGTAACATACCAAAAGGTGAATAAAAATTCTCACAGATATGATGCATCACTCGGTAGGTTTGTTCATATATAATAAAATATAATAAAAAAGTGACAAATAGTAACTTCAACACGACTCAATGAACCACAATCCGTGTACTACTTCATTATTCTCGAGTAGGAGAATCAGCATTCTAGTTCCTCATAATACTGGTTTCTGCATCCTTGAGTCGTTCACTGTGGGAATCAATGGTGGAAACCAAGGAGATCATTGATTGCCACGCATCCGAAAGATGATCATTCTCTAGAAATATTTTGTAAACATCACATGATGCAGATAGTACAACCGACCTCATTTCGCATAGTTTTCTCTCCAGGACTCCAAGCTCATCCTCAACAGCTTTGATGCTATTGTAGCATCTGTTCATCCGGCGGTAGCTGAGATCCAGAACTGTCACACCGAAACGTTTCACGAGCCCTCTTATGGCACAGTAAAGTGTACTGGAAACGGATCTTTTTACACTTCTCATAGATTCTCCTACGAAACTAAGAGTCTCACCCATGTGCTCAATGATTATTTCACCTACAACAGGATTAATATTTCCGTCCTTTTTCTTATGAAGGTTCAAGACGTCCTCGAACGTGCCATCTTCTTCGTCCGGCACAGTATCGTGAGCACCGACCACGAAGCCAACTTTCGAAGCAACCTCTTCTAATATACTTCTAAGACCGCTGGTTAAAACGATCCCATGTTCCTGCATATGGAGATTCACACATCGTAATGAGAAAAACAGTAACGACAAGATATTAAACATTGTTGCATTCAAAAAACCGTTGTAACCATACGTACCCGGTAATCATTTTTCAAGAAGTCGACATACACACCTCCAACCAGATTAGTCGCCCTATTTTTGTAGGAGGTCATATCATTGTCTATAGAACGCAGCCAACGTGATGACTCTGAGCACACAACTTGCATGCGAGTACCACATTCTCGAACACCCTCAAGTCCCATGAACCTATCAGCAGCATTCTTCATCTCCCAGATCAACGCAATAGTCTTAAAGTATGCAGATAGATACGTAAATCTACTATGTCGGATCCTTTAAACCAGTCCAACTGAATCCTGCCTAATTGCCTCCACAGCGAACCAATTGTAGTCAGGAACAAAAACGCAATGAAGTTCTTCTAGTCTGTCTAAAGCATTAAGTGTCGCGCATTGTTTCGCATGCCATTCCTGATCTACAGTGGAAGCCTGTCCTGTCACCGCGACGAAACCACGTCCTAAATTATCACCAACCCTGGTGATTTCCACTACTTCGTTGATGTCGCCTGGATTCGTAATGAATAATTTCACCTCGAAGATCCGCTGGCCATGAAGTACTGGTGTCAGCTCATTCCAAAAAGGTTCAGAACCACCGAGTTCAGCGATGGCATCATGGAGTACCGTTGTGGCGTCGACATGCACCACTATAGGGAAGGCCTGCACAAAAATGAAAGAATTTATAAAAGAAGAACAAATAAAAAGAACATCACAAAAGATCATAAAAGAACACAAACCATTATCTATGCTTTATCGCAGGGCACGATAGACGTCAAGGATCTAAGCCGAGTGAGGTAGACGTAAACAATGGCGAGGGTTTGCGATCGGAGGCATGAGATGCGGCTCTTTATACTGAGCTTCGAAGGTCACTTCCATGGGATGAGAGGGCCCATGTTACATCCGCGTATCGCCGCCACAAGATACGACTCCATAATTCGCGCAATGCCAACCTCCGATCCAAAAATCAAGGAGAAAAAACGGAATACACAGCGATGCAGCGTAGGAAAGGGCTCGAAATTCGCTTTGGAGGTATCGGAGGAAAGTAATCGCGCATATCACATCCAACCTAACCCTAGCGAATGTTGGCAGTCCTAAGGCCTAACAGAAATTAATCCGCAAGCGTACGGATACCGATGTAGCTTTCACCCAGGAGTATTCCTAAGGTATCGAATCCACAGGGAATGAACTGTGTACTAATACTCAAAACCTATGCAGAATATCCGTAAACAGGGGCACACTAAGCAGAGAAGTAATGCAGTAAAAGTAATAGTCCTTTGGCCAGGTAATCTAATGCAAGGTATTAAATAACTGAGCAATTCGATAAGGTTCTTGCTATGTCATCTACTTCGGGGCACGGCCTCCACCAAAACACGCGACCCGATAATTAGGTTCAACGTGTCCTGACAGCGGACCGAGTCTAGGCCCTACACACTCAACCCGAACGTGGTGGACTACAGAGACCGGTGCATCTGTCACATACACTCGCGGCTACCACATCATCCCGTGGGGTTAAGGGCAACTCAGGATAAATCAAAGTATAAACACTACATTCACACCTATCATTTATACTAGCATCTAGTGTACATTCTAGAACTAGTAAATGTAGTAAATAAGAAATACTTACTACAAACCTGAATCCCATAAATGATAAAGAAGAAACCATACCTTATTGCTCAATCAATAATATCCTTACATGTTACCCGGCCTGGAAGACTAGGGAGACTACTCCCAGGCGGAGTACATACCCGAGGCGCCGAAGAAGAAGAGCTCCGGCATATCCGGAGCTTCCGTCCTTCCTCTGCCCCTCACTCACTAACTACTTCTACTAACCACTCGACAGAGCTTCGCTACTCAGAAATGTATCTAAACTTGTGTATCTCAAGGTGTGAGTTGTTCTGGAGCTGGAAAGGGGTATTTATAGGACCATCAGGACCGGGGGGTTCTTATAGCCGAAGATGGAGTGCCAGGCCCGCCAAGTCAGGCCGGCCGGCCCCCCTACTAGGCCGGCCGGCCCTCCATTGTGGCGGTTGGCCACCGCCTTCCGTGTGGACGCTCCAGATGTGCTCCTGGTGTTGGTCTGGAGGTTGGTTACTTGGTGGGGGCGGCAGAAGTGGAGTAACCGTCAAGTTTAGGCCCAAAATCCCACTTTCTGTATGTCGGTTGTTCATCCACCTAATTGGCACTTGGGCTTGATGTTTTGGGATGTTTGTAGCCCACTGGAGGAAGCTCGGGCCCAAAGAAGACAGAAGTAGGCCGGCCGGCCAGGAAGTTTCTGCATTTCCTCAAATTCTTCTGCAATCAAAATATCACCAAAACTTATGGAAAGCCATTAGTCCATAAAAAGTATTCATTTTATTCTTGATTGATGGCTTTTATAAGCTTGAGTTGGCGGTAAAAGTGGTCATTAAGCACCGCCAACATCCCCCCCAGACTTAGATCTTTGCTCATCCCGAGCAAAAAGATTGAACCAAAGAAAAGGCACCACCAAGGAGTTATGGCAAAATTATTTCAACAATTACTTCAGGCTCACTATGTGGAAGTGGCTAAAGCTCATTGTCTTCAAGAGTTGAGAGACTGAATAGCAATAATCAAAGATTCTTTCAAACTCAAAATCCCTCGGGTTTCAAAAACTTCCCCCCTTTCTTGTATCACAAAATTCATAATATGAGCCACTCAATGTGGTGAAAAAGCCTTTCTCCACTCAAAATATATCTCCCCTATCTCTAATAGGCTTGTAGTTGGAACTTGGTATGGAGAGCACAATCTTTTTGCAGAATTTTGTAAGGCTAGGAAAGAATTCTAAAGAGAATATTGCACATCCTCATTATTCAGTCAAGAGTAGAATTGATGCATGTGGTGGGGGAGAAAATGAACTCACACTTTGGGAGAATTTTGATCTATGCCATGCCCACTTTGAATTTTTGAAGTCAGCCATATTGGCTCTTTCTTTTTTCTTCTTTTTTTTTCAGGGAACTCTCTCTCTCTCTCCCTCCCTCTCTTTTTGCTTTTTTTTTTGAGAGAGAGTTCCTGCAATGTATGAGGCAACTTTTGTGGCTTCGTCGACTTTCTTCCATGCGTTTGGGGGCATGAACATAGGGACAAAAACTCTTTGAAGATGTGACTTCGCTTGAATTTTGAGTCAAGCAAACTATCTAGTGGAATCATTCGAGAACACACGCGAAGGATAAAGACTGAACTTTGAGGAGTGCATTTTTCTCAAGAGAATTAAATCTTAACCGAACTCATAGCAGAAAGATTGGCTTTTGAGGAGTTCATACCTATATATTTTTTTTTGGCTCTAATAGGCTTTTGAAGATGAATTTTTGTGACAACAAGTTCGAAAGGAAATCTTGATTCTCAAGAAGATCAAGAGAAGAAAGAAATCAAGACTTATGCATATATCGAATCTAACAACAAAATAGACAAGAGCTTCCTTAAATATATTTTTGTGAGCAAGAAGAAATAGCAAAATAAAAATGCCATAAAACCGATGATATGAAAGAACTTTATTAGGTTCATCTTCGGAAACAATTTTGTTTTGTTTTCAGGGTATGTGGGTATGTGAAACAGAGGAAGGGGGTAAGGTAATAATAACAGGAAAACCTGGACCTGATTTGAGCTTGTGCAAGACCGGTAGAGTCCCTCCCTTGTCTCCTCTCTGTTTCCTTATGTGTGCACAACTTCGTTCCTGCGCACTCGGGTAAACGTGAGCGTATAAAGGTTGGTTTATGTGGTTGCCCACATAAACCAACACACAATTTAATAAAGTGCTCCCATTAACATGTAGGTATTTTCATTTTATTTTATTAGAGAAATGAAAAAGGTAGGATAAAGGAAATAATGCTGGTTTAAAGTCGGAGCTAGACCGTAGATGAAGATATTTTTAACCTTGAGTAAATTCGAGGACATCTACTTCCTCGAGAGCAGGCATGGAGGGTTCTAGGAACATTTTTAACCGCTGGCCATTTACCTTAAAAAGGCTTCCATCATCGCTATGTAGAGTGACGGCTCAATGTGTGGAAGTTTCCACAACAGTGTAAGGGCCGTCCCATCTACTCCGAAGTTTACCATGGCCAAATATTTTAATGCGGGAGTTAAAAAGTAGTACCTTATCTCCTGGCACAAAATGCTTCTCCAGGATGCACTTGTCGTGCCATTTCTTAGTTCTTTCCTTGTATAGCTTGGAGCTATGGTACGCCTTCTCCCTCCATTCTTCAAGCTCGGCAATTTGAATTTGCCGCTTGACTTGGGCTTGATCTAAATCCATGTTCCATTTACGGATTGCCCAATAAGCCTTGAGCTCCAGTTCGACAGGTAGATGGCATGTTTTCCCATATACCATGTTGTATGGGGTCATGCCAATGGGTGTCTTATAGGCTGTCCTGTAAGCCCATAATGCTTCATGAAATTTGCTTTTCCAGGACCTTCCCATCTTATTAACGGTCTTTTGGAAGATATTCTTGATTTGTTTATTCGAAGTCTCTGCTTGACCGTTGGTTTGTGGGTGATAGGCAGTTGCTACTCTATGCTCAATTCCATATTTGTGTAGCATTTCCTTGAAGGTTTTATCAATCAAGTGTGAACCCCCATCGCTAATAATCACCCTTGGTATGCCGAACCTTGGGAAGATGTGTTCTTGGAGCATTCTCTTTGAGTGGGTGGAATCTGCACTGTGGCATGGCATTGCTTCTACCCACTTTGAGACATAGTCCACTGCCACTAAGATATATTCATAGTTATCAGACTTCGGGAAGGGTCCCAGGAGGTCAATGCTCCATACATCAAAGATGTCAATTTGGTGATTATGTGTAAGGGGCATTGCATCTCGGGCATTGATTCCTCCGTGTATCTGGCAGTGAGGACATCTCCGTACATATTCTTTTATGTCTTGATACATGGTTTGCTAGTAGAATCCACTCTGCCAGACTTTAGCATTGGTACAGAATGCTCCATAGTGGCCCCCATGTGGCGAAGAGTGACATCTATCAATGATCTTCATACCTTCGCATATGGGAACACATCTTCTAAGTAGACCATCAGAGCAGACTTTATATAGATAAGGATCATCCCATAGATGGTGTCTACTATCCCTGATGAGCTTCTTCCTGTCCTCCCCTGGTGGTATGTATCCGGAAACGATATAGTTAACGATATTTGCATACCACGGGTTGATGCTTGTTATCTTGAGTAACATATCATCTCTCAAGTAGTCGTTGATGGGTAGTTCATTAGGATCTTCAACTTGTAGACGAGAGAGATGATCTGCCACTGTGTTTTCTACTCCTTTTCTGTCTTTGATTTCTATGTCAAATTCTTGGAGTAGTAGAATCCATCGGATAAGTCGTGGCTTTGCATCCTTCTTAGTTAACAGGTACTTTAGGGCTGCGTGGTCAGAATAGACTATCACTTTCGCGCCCACCAAGTATGACTTGAACTTGTCAATGGCATATACTACTGCTAGCAATTCCTTCTCTGTGGTGGCATAATTGAGTTGTGGCTCTGTGAGAGTCTTGCTTGCATAGGCTATGGCATGATGCTTCTTATCCTTGGTCTGTCCTAACACTGCCCCAACGGTATAATCACTTGCATCGCACATGATCTCAAATGGGAGCTTCCAATCTGGAGGTTGAATAATGGGGGCTGAGATTCATGCTTGCTTGAGCTCATTAAATGCCTCCATAACCTCAAATCAAAGACGAATGGTGCATCCTTGGCTAGCAGACTGGTGAGAGGTCTGGCATTCTTGGAGAAGTCTTTTATAAATCTCCTGTAGAACCCAGCATGCCCCAGGAAACTTCGGATCCCTTTAATGTTCCTCGGGGGTGGAAGTGACTCAATGACTTCAATTTTGGCCTTGTCAACTTCTATCCCTCTGGCAGAGACCTTGTGTCCTAAGACAATCCCCTCGGTTACCATGAAATGGCATTTCTCCCAGTTCAGGACTAGATCGACTTCCTTACACCTTTGTAGCACCTTCTCTAAGTTTCGCAGGCATCCATCAAATGTCCCTCCATAAACAGAGAAATCATCCATGAATACCTCCATTACTTTCTCGACAAGATCTGAGAAGATAGCTATCATGCATCTTTGGAAGGAAGCCGGTGCATTGCATAATCCAAACGACATCCTGCGATATGCGAATGTGCCATAGGGACATGTGAAGGTTGTCTTGTCTTGGTCATCAGGATGGATAGGAATTTGATGATATCTTGAATAACCATCGAGGAAGCAGAAGAATGAGTGCTTTGCCAGACGTTCGAGCATCTCATCGATGAAAGGAAGCGGGTAATGATCTTTTCGTGTTGCCTTATTTAGCTTCCTGTAATCGATGCACATTCGCCACCCTGTCACTATGCGCTGAGGGATTAATTCATTCTTCTCATTTCGCACAACAGTCATCCCTCCTTTCTTTGGCACAACCTGAACAAGACTGACCCATTGACTGTCTTGTACTGGATAAATAATCCCTGCCTTGAGTAGCTTCAAGATTTCCTTCTTCACTACTTCTCTCATGGCATTGTTATGACGTCGTTGGTGTTCATGAACAGGCTTGTGATCAGGTTCCATTGGGATTCTGTGTGTACAAAACTGTGGACTAATCCCCTTGAGGTCTGCCAGTGAGTAGCCTATTACTGATCAATATTTCTTCAGCAAGGCTACTAGCTTCTTCTCTTGTGTCATGGAGATCTTGTCACTGATAATGACTGGGGTACTTTGATCTCCAAAGAGAAAGCTATACTTGAGACCTGATGGTAGTGGCTTTAACTCGACAGGTGTTGGCTTAGCCTCTTCTTGTTTGTTTAACTCAACGTAGGGAGAATGATCCTCATCTTCTGTGAAGAATTGAGCTTCTTCTTCAATGTTGAGTTGTGATGCTTCCAATAATTCAACAGCTGCTGCTTCCTCAATGGCTGCAAATTCCTCCATATATTCAGACGATGCTTCACCCTTGGTGTTGAGCGTGCGTCTGAGGTCAATGGGGAAGCTTTCTTTCCCAATTGGCACATCCAATCTCTCCTCATGATCCATTAGTTTGGAGAGTGCAAGGATTGGAGTTCCAATTAGAAGGAAATCCAGGTCGGGGATGTCAAAAATGTGGAAGTTCAAAGTCATGGTCTGCCCATTTATTTTCATCTCCACATCTCGCAAGACTCCTTCTGCTGGGTAGAATCTTCTTCCCAAGGTCAACCTTTTTCCAGATGGTGATAGGTTGCCTAAAGTAGGCACATGAAGGTTGGCTAGATATCTTGACATGATATTGACTTTAGCCTTCATATCGTATCTAGCTTTCCTTCTTGACATGTAATGAGATTCTAGCATTCCACTTCTTGAAGCCAATCCTCACCAAGAACAACAGATAATTGTTGCAATCTCTCTTCTTGTTCTTCTTTATCTTCCCTATCTAGCTCTTCAGGGTCATCATTGTCGGGGTGACAATTCCTCTCTATTGGATATGATCTTGTGTCCCCAAATTTGGTGAGATCAATCTCCTTCTCGTATGGTACAAGAGGAAGAATTGGTTCCACCACCTGATGGCTTTGATCTTCGGCAAGAGAATGACCACCTTGGAAAAACTTAGGATTCGTCAGGCAGGCAGAGAACGAGTCTTGTACTACCTCTGGAGCTGACAGTGGTTGAGGAGGTTCTGGTTGGGGTTTCACCACACATGCTTCTTCTTGTTGTCTTTCTGGTTGCATGGCTGAAGGTACCTCTACGATAGCATGAGTTTCTTCTTTCTAAGGTTCAGGTGCACATGCTTCATAGAAATCCAGATTGCTAAGGATTTTTCCAAGAACCTCAAACCCTTCTTTAGTTGTCTTGTACAAGAAAGACCCTCCTGAGGCTATATCCAGAAAGTCACGGCCCTTTGGAGTGAGTCCCGCTGCAAAATGTTGAAGGATTATTGGTGATGAAATTCCCAAATCTGGCCCTTCATGGGTGTAGGATAGGAAGCGGTCCCAGGCAGCACCTAGTGGCTCATCAGTGCCCCGCTCGAAGGCAAAGATCTTCTTGCGAAGAGCAATGACCTTCCAGAGAGGGAAGTGCTTGAGGCAGAAGAGCTTTCTGAGAGTGACGCAGTCTTCTTTTGCTTCACCCACACGCCTAGTATACCAGAGTTCTGCTTTGCTGGTGATCGAGAATGGAAACAACATCCATTTAAAGGTGTCCTGCGGGACGCCTGATCTCGACACAGTGGAGCAGAGTCTTTCGAAGTAGCGCATATGCGTGTATGGATTTTCATTGTCCTCCCCATAGAATACAGATTCCCGGACCAGTGATATCAGCTCTGGACGAATCTCATAGCTTTGAGCTGTAATTGGTTCAGATGCTGGTGGAGGCTCCAGTAGTGCTCCATTCAGAGCAATGGCGTCGAAGATTGAAGGTGTTTCCATGGTATAGCAATAATAGAAAAAGAAAAACAAACAAAAACAAAAATAAAAGAAAATAAACCTATTCACGGATGACTCTAGATTCGAGTTCTAGTACAGCTACCGTTCCCCGGCAACGGCGCCAGAAAGCTTGTTGGCAGTCCTAAGGCCTAATAGAAATTAATCCGCAAGCGTACGGATACCGATGTAGCTTTCACCCAGGAGTATTCCTAAGGTATCGAATCCACAGGGAACGAACTGTGTACTAATACTCAAAACCTATGCAGTCCGTAAATAGGGGCACACTAAGCAGAGAAGTAATGCAGTAAAAGTGATAGTCCTCTGGCCAGGTAATCTAATGCAAGGTATTAAATAACTGAGCAATTCGATAAGGTTCTTGCTATGTCATCTACTTCGGGGCACGGCCTCCACCAAAACACGCAACCCGATAATTAGGTTCAACGTGTCCTGACAGCGGACCGAGTCTAAGCCCTACACACTCAACCCGAACATGGTGGACTACAGAGACCGGTGCATCTGTCACATACACTCGCGGCTACCACATCATCCCGTGGGGTTAAGGGCAACTCAGGATAAATCAAAGTATAAACACCACGTTTACACCTATCATTTATACTAGCATCTAGTGTACATTCTAGAATTAGTAAATGTAGTAAATAAGAAATACTTACTACAAACCTGAATCCCATAAATGATAAAGAAGAAACCATACCTTATTGCTCAATCAATAATATCCTTACATGTTACCCGGCCTGGAAGACTAGGGACACTACTCCCAGGCGGAGTACATACCCGAGGCGCCGAAGAAGAAGAGCTCCGGCATATCCGGAGCTTCCGTCCTTCCTCTGCCCCTCACTCACTAACTACTTCTACTAACCACTCAACAGAGCTTCGCTACTCAGAAATGTATCTAAACTTGTGTATCTCAAGGTGCGAGTTGTTCTGGAGCTGGAAAGGGGTATTTATAGGACCATCAGGACCGGGGGGTTCTTATAGCCGAAGATGGAGTGCCAGGCCCGCCAAGTCAGGCCGGCCGCCCCCCCTACTAGGCCGGCCGGCCCTCCATTGTGGTGGTTGGCCACCGCCTTCCGTGTGGACGCTCCAGATGCGCTCCTGGTGTCGGTTTGGAGGTCGGTTACTTGCTGGAGGCGGCAGAAGTGGAGTAACCGTCAAGTTTAGGCCCAAAAGCCCACTTTCTTTATGTCGGTTGTTCATCCACCTAATTGGCACTTGGGCTTGATGTTTTGGGATGTTTGTAGCCCACTGGAGGAAGCTCGGGCCCAAAGGAGACAGAAGTAGGCCGGCCGGCCAGGAAGTTTCTGCATTTCCTCAAATTCTTCAGCGGGCCATAACTTCTGCTCCTGAACTCCGAATTGGGGAAACCAAAAGTCCATTTTGGCTATCTCAGAGAGGGCTTCCTAATGGTGAGGTCAAATATATTATTTGGATAATTTATCTTCATGACCAAATCCCTCTTTTCTTCACAGTTTGTGGTGATTTTCCTTCGTAAATAATCCTGCAATCAAAATATCATCAAAACTTGTGGAAAGCCATTAGTCCATAAAAAGTATTCATTTTATTCTTGATTTATGGCTTTTATAAACTTGTGTTGGCGGTAAAAGTGGTCATTAAGCACCGCCAATAGCGAACCATTCAATAAAATTTGTTTTTTAAGGGTTTTGCAAGGTGTTCGTATTGTTACCTCGTCTTCAATTAGTTTGTTTGAAAGCCCAAAGGAAAAGTTTTTGCCTACCAAAACAAGCGGACCAAAGGATGATGTGGGACTACCAAAATCAAGTTTGTTACTACCTCATCGAAGGGCTCAAAATCCGCATCGAAGGGAAGCTCCGACGCATGCATATCAGTGGCAACCAATCACGCACTTACCTCCGACCATATAATCGTACGCATGGCTACTCCCATTAATGAACAAATCCCCACAAATCGTGATTTGTTACCAATCTGTTTCAACATTACCATTTTGGTATCTGTCGCCGCTGCGTACGGCGCAAAGGGCGTGAAACCCGCATCGAAGGTAACCACTGACGCAGGGTTACGGAGGCAAGTAAGGTGTATCGCCCATCTATAAAATGGGACTGCCATTCACCCTCTACTTCAAATCCAACATCTCGCCAGTTTCTTTCCTAACGTCGTCCGCTAAGAACAATCCGCCGCGCATCATCAGCATCAAGAGTCAACCACATGTAATTCGACGCCGTCTCTTTCTTTTCACCAACTTTCGATGACAAACAATAAATATTTAACCAATGGTTGTACTTAATACTATCGTAGGACGATCAATGACATTACTGTCGCATCAGAGCATCCACTCACTGACGCTGACCAGCAGACAACGCTGGATATGATGGACTACACATGCGAGCAGATGGAGACTAAAGACGAAAACACCTCCCCTGCCGTCACCTTCGCATCGGCGTCCATTGAACAAGGGAGTAATAATCCGTTGACTCCCTCTGAGAAGAAAGCACTGTAAGTAATAATAATCGGATGTCGATGATCTATTACCGTAGTCTGGTTAAAATAACATTTCTATGCAATAACTGATTAACTGCAACGATAATCGATATCGATGATCTGACAGTATTTTAATATCCACTGCAATCGTCTTCGTTTTCTTCATGTCATTTGGGGAACTTATACCGTACCCGAATGTAGTGCCTTTTCATGCATCTGATTAAAATCACCAACCAAATTTCATCTCCAGTGTACTGTGAATTATTAAAATTGCCGGCATATTGTACTCGTAATTTCACTTATTTTTTTCATGCTAATGACAAATTGTATCTGTTTTACATGCTCAGATTTACGCATATGACAGATCTCCCACTTGACATGTGTGTGGAGATATTGCAGTCTCTAGATGAAATCGGAAAACTTGCATTTGGAGCGGTCTGCCCATTCTTCTGAAAAGCTACAAAGGAGATCGAGTGCATTAAACCAGGAATCCCGTTCCTTATCACGTCCGCATACGGTGAAGGTGAATGGGGCATCGAGCGTGACCTCGAGTCAGGCGAATTTGGACTGCATGATGTTGCTACCATGTCATCGTTCTAAAACAATTCCTCAGTCCTCCGAAACAGATCCTGGATCAGCGGCAAGGACGACTGGCTCGCCACGGAGAGTAATGACTTTGTTACCATTAGCCTCACAAACCCAATTACGGGGATTGTCCGTGCATTACCAATCATTTCACGTGTCGCCGGTATTGGAATCGAGGCGAGGTATGCTGCACAATGGGAGCCCGTCTACGTCCAGCGTGCTGTGCTGACTCGCACGCCGAGGCACCGCGAAGGTTACTTTGTCATTACCATCCATTCTACTGGACTTGTGGCATTCACCGAAGAGGGAAAGGACAGATGGTACGCGCTGAATGGAGCAATCAAGAATGGAAGATCAACGGAATTTCATGACGCTATTTTGCACGACGGGAAAATTATTGCTGTGGACAGCAAGGGTGACATTTATTCATGGGACGTGAAAGGCAATCTTAGTCACCCCTCTAAGTTTAAGGGACCGAAAATTTGGGTAACAAACAATATATGGGTTAAATATCGCTTCCAGCTTGCATTGTCGTACAATGGCAACCTTATATGCTTGTGTGTGTGGGGGCGAGCACTCTATGAGAGTCCGGGACGAATCTCCCATGACAGATTTAGGTACATCGATCTCCAACCCTTTGCACAAATAAATAAATGTTCATTATGTATATATATTCATCATGACCGTCTATCTTTTGTTCCCAAATATACTGATGCAACGATGTAAACCTATACAAATACAGGTTTGATGTGGAAGATGTATATGGATGGGAACACAATTCGTTCAATAGGAAATGGGAAACGATCATCAAGCTGGGCGAACGCACTATCTTCATCGGGGCAAACACTACCTTCATGCTCAAATCAAGCGCCAACGATGGAATCAAACCCGACGCCGTGTACATATCAGACATGACCTGTTCCAAGCACGCGGGCGTCTTTGACCTAGCAGCGGAGAATGAACCTCATCCGGCCAACAAAAGAATAACCTTACCTGTTGCTGGCCATTCGCTTCAGATTCCAATGTGGTTCCGCCCATCTACATGTAATGTCTAAGTCATTAGTTAGTTTTTGGGGCATTGGCGTTTTTACCCCTGGTTTGCATGTCAATCGTGATTTTACCCCTCGTTTTCAACTTTGTGATTTTACCCCTCGTTTTTCAAACTGAAGCAAAAACCTACCCCTATTTTGCAATTTTAACCCCCGTTTTTCTTCAAAACCAGGGGTAAATAGGGGTAAGTTTTTGATTTAGTTTGAAAAAACAAGGGTAAAATTGCAAAGTTAAAAAACGAGGGGTAAAATCACAATTGGCTTCGAAACCAAGGGTAAAAACACCAAATTCCCTTAGTTACTCTTTCAAATTCGACACCTTTATATATCGAATAACAATTAATTAGCATGGTTTCTATTTATGCGACACTATTTTTTTGGTTTGCATTTCGAGACACGAAGAGAGAAGCGTGCTTCCAACACACAACAAAATAACTTGAAGCGATGTAGACGCGTTTGGTTTGATTTAGACCCATTTACATGGGCCAAATCTATCGCGTCCGCCAGCCCATGTAACAAACGACAAAAGTCCTCCCTCGTCCGATGGCACGGTCTCCAGAACAGTCGTCCCCTTAACCCATTCGCGTCGCGTCGCGTCACATCGTCTCCAGCTCCATCTCCATTGACAGCCGTCTTTCTCGCCGGCGGCGATGGCGCCAGAGACGCGTGCAAGGAAGAAGATCAGGATGGAGAGTACCAGCTCGACGACTTCAACACGAGCGGACGCCAGTCCGTTCGCCAACTCCGGAAACTCTTCCTCCACCAGCGGTGGACATGGGGGACCAAGGACAAAGGGATCTTCCGATCCCAGCAACAGCAATGGAAGCTCGGACTCATCAAGGCCAGACGACCTCGGCGAGCTACGGGTAAGTTGTTCCGTACAAAAACCCGATTTCTCGTGACGCGCATTGACTGTACTGTAGATAAGATGAAGCTTGGGGAGAATAGCATCTGATTCATTAGCTCTCGATTTTAGATGTCTTGGCAGCAATTGAGCATGGGGATAGTACATTAGATAACACGGCAGCAACCATGGTGCTACATTTTGGTTTAATTTAACGAACCTACTGGTACTTACACTATAGATCCCGGGTGAAATCAGACTGCCGCCGGCGTTGGTGAACGAGCCAGACTGGCGAGGCAAGGACCCGCAAAAACGTCGTTGCATCCACGACAAAGTGGCAAAGCGGAAGGTTTGTTGGGGAGGAAAGCACACTGGTCGGCGATTCATAGGCTGCCCCCTCGAGGTTAGATCATGGAACATGTGATTCTTGTACAGACGCTCTGTTATCGAATATCATTTCTCACCACCCAATATCATGCATTCGAGTTGTACGTAGGAAGGTAAACAGTGTAAATACGTACACTGGCACGACGACGAATGGAATCCGAGGGTGCAGAGGACTATCCGCGATTGGGAGACAGACAACAAAGAGGCAAACGAAGAAGCCGCGAGAGCCAGGGATGATGCGGACAGAGCTCAGGCAGAACTCGCCAATGCAGTTAATTTGAGGAACCAAGCCATCCAAGAGAAGCAAGAGACCATCAAACAGATGGAAACGATGAGGCTAGAGCTAACCAAACAGAACCACGATGCAATGCGTCATGCGGATGAGAAGAACAAAGCTTGAATGATGGCAATGATAATGGTACTGCTAGTTCTCAAGAAATAAGTGTGTTAGACCTTTGTGGGCATGCTAGTTTGGGAGTAGTCAAAACCGGTTTACAATTATCAGTATTGCATGCCTTGTGCAGATGATACTAATCAGCAAGACCGTTTGTTGCTTGTGTTTTGTTATATAATGAATTAACGTATCAGATGATTGTCTTTTTTTCTGCCAATGGGATTCTTTTGCATCTACGTATTATTAAGTTCGTACACGGCAAAACCAAATTACACGTCTCAAAACAAACCGTGACATAAACAAAACTGCTAATAACAGATGAGCAAGTATTCCGCACAAATGATCATCAAAAGTAGATGCGGGCCGGTCATCTGCCTCCGTCACCACTGTAGACATTTAAACAACATTGACTATACGAGCCAAGAAATAGCGAGCCTCACGATGCGCTGTGCATAGGAATGGGTGTAACGCAGCTCTTGAAGCTGAATAAAAAGAATTTCACGCTTCAGAAACTGGCAGGCTTAATCACTAACCACAAATGAAAAATGCGCAGTGTCGGAAGCTAACAAACCTTGCAACTGGTTGGACTCTGTAGTCTGCGGAGAGAATACGATGTGGCTGTGTGATGTCATGACATACAGACCTATACATGTTATAAAAATCAGTACACAGCCACATATTGTCTAAACCAACATACGACTTGAGAAAATTCACAAACCTCTGGTCCTGTCTGCCCTCACGTGAACAGCAGCAACAATTTCTAATTTAGACGCTGCCTTGCGCCATTGAACAATTGTCCTCTCGAGTTGTACACAACGAACGTGGATAACGACCATCTTACCCCTGTAATAAGAACAAAATAATAAGTACCAGAAGGTACGTCAACAACAAAGACATGATTTATACACACCTATTATCCATAAGCACCGCATACACGCTTGGTATATGCAACATGTTCACTCCAGCTTTAATTTTGGATACATATACAGCCATTCCTATGAAATCTGACAATTTCAACAATACAACGAATCAAACACGGTATTATTTATGCAAGAACATACAGAACAAGATTACAGTGACACACGCAAGAATATACCTGCAAATGTATTGTGGGCGCGAGTCAACATGTTTTCGATCTCTAGGAAAGTTGGTGGGCATAGAGGAATATAAACAGACCTATCAACAATATTTACTTGACTATCGGGAGACAGGTAAACGTAGTAGTGCGCATCAATTGTCCAAGCGAAAACCATATAGTCCGGCGCCTCAAAAAGCAAACACCTAAAAAAGACCCTCTTAAAATCATATATGTTGCCTTCGACGATGTTGTGGTTGAGCACCGTACATTGACCCCCGAACGCCAATGCTTCCATCCTTGTGCCCTACAAATTATATCATCGGATCTTAAAAAGTTCAGCAAATGTACGTAAATTGAAATGTAAACAAACCTCCTCGTCCACCAATATGAATCTCATATAGGGCTCTCCGCCTTCGACACGAATACCACCTTTCCAAAAAACGCTCGCAGTCACGTCCCAACTTCCATTTTTGTTACCAGGACATACATTACGGAATTGAATCCGCCTGTGTAAACCATCGATGAAGCGAACCTTGTAGAAGAGTGAATTCATCGCGAAAGAAAACACAAAAATATATATCTATAAAATATCCCAAATACCGTTCGTATCTCTCAGTTGCTTCAGCGTCTGATGAAGGAAGCAACGGGATGGGTTTCTCCGTATCCTTAGAGCTGTGTAATAACATGGAAAAAACACCAACATACCAATCATACCGAATGCATAGCTAAATTGAACAAAAAAATACCGCAAGAATAATAAGAAATCCAAGATTTGTATGCTCCGACGTACTCTAACGAGGATGCATTAACATCGAGGCTTAGAAGTACTGCTTCTATAGCCGGAGATGGGCGCTTGGCACCCAAACCGTCGGCACCGTCGTATTCAGACGGAGATGCATCGACCTCAAGGTCAAGAGGTAACGATTCTATAGTCACACAACGACGCTTTGCTGGCCTCTCCAAGCATGGCATCGGAAGCAATGCGACATCTAAAGAAACACATTGGGAGCTGTGCAAAACAAACAATCAAAAACAGTTAGTAGGTATACGCGAATAACAAAGAATTTAGGCAACCCACGATTCTGATACTCCGGCGTCCACAGAAGGAACAGGTTCGCGGATCATTGCCGACATCTTATCTACTCGTTCAGATCTGTTCAAAGAGACGCATTAATAATTACAAGAAAAAGCACAGATAGTATTAGTAATTAAAAAAACATAAAGCAACGATTGGACCAACGATTCACATGCTTCGACGTATACTGTCGATGTTGAATCACCATCGCGTTCGAAAATCCCGTCCTCATTCGAAGGGACAAAAGCATCAAGAACCATCACAACGCGTAGGTTTTGAACTCCAGGTGGCGGAGATGGTTCAAGAATGAGAAAACCTAGGGTTTCAGTCTGTAAGTTTATAGACCACAGTGAACCGACACGAATCACAGACCACAGAAAAATGGGCCGGCCCAACACAGAATTCTCGAACGTTCTGGAGAACCCAATTTTTCTGACTTTTTGTATTCGTCCCTTTTTTTTTTTTGAAAAACTTGAAGAAGATCGCATTTTGAATTCGTCCGTAGGGCCGGAGTAACCTAAAGTGAATCGGGACGGACGAATCCAACCGACATGCACGCCTCCTAACACGGTGCGAGTGGACGTCCCTTCCGTCTATACAGCGGCGTAATGGGACCCATAGGACTTGTGCCGTTAAACACGAGGACAGGCTCCTGTCTTATCCACACGCCTACTTCCCAAGGATACATCACTCTATCGTCTACTTCGACAGCCCACCCCTTCCTCACTGAGAAATCCCCCCACCCCCCAACACTGCCGCTCCGATTCCCCAACCTCTCGCTGCCTTGGGCCACCATGTCAAGCAATGTCGAAATCGATCCAAATCAAGAACAGCAGATCCAAATCAACGATTTGGATGCGCCGCCGAAGGGGAGAGCATCCGGCGAGAAGGGTTCCGCCGCCACCAGCGACCACAAGCCTAATCCTTCCACCAAGGGGAGAGCATCCGGCGACGACCGGGACGGCGACCATGAGCAGCCCATCCGTCTGCCGTCGCCACCGCCCGGTGTCATTTTACACGGAGCGTTCCGCGATAGGAAAGACAAACCAAGAGGCCCTCTCGGCGTATCCAAAGTGGGCCGGAGGCAGTTGGTGCAGATGGTGGATGAGAAGAAGATCCCCAGCATGGCGGTGGTGCGGGAGCCAACAGGTTAGGATGATCCCAAACCCCTAAATGATGAGGTGGTGGTGTTCGAAATTTTCTTTGATGCCGGACTCGACATCCCGTCCTTGCCGCTGGTAGAAGAGGTCCTTCGTGAGTACCTCCTGGAACTCCCACAGCTTTCACCCAGCGCAGTGCACCGACTCACCGTTTACCAGTGGGCGATGTTCACACAGGGAGAGGTTGCAATCGGTAAGCATTTTGCAGCCCTTCATATGGCGGTCAGCCAACCAAGGAGGAGCGGTCCCAAGAAAGCTATGTTGGCGCACTACGGTTGTATCAACTTCCAGTTGCAGACAGAGTATGAGGAATCACCAGATTTCCCCTCATGGGTTAGCGCATCTAAGTGGAAACAAGGATGGGCAAAGAGCTGGTTCTACTACAAAGTAGGGAGACAGTCATTGTTGCGCTCGACAGGCCGCGACATCAAGTTCGTTGAGTATCCTGAAGTGGAGATCAGCGATCTAATGATTAAGAGGAAGATGGGAGCAATGAGGAAGATTGCATCATATTTGGGGATGAGGGACCTGACAGAGGAATACATGATGCTAAGGGTTCATCCTTTGGGTGAGAAGTGTCAACACAAATTCACCAACAGAGAAGGAGAGGAACTTGGAAAATACGCAGGTCCACTGACCAAAGAAAGTAAGTATCAACACAGAGTGTACATATTGCTCGCAAATTACTATTTTTTCGATCTAGTAATTATTTGTTTCATGGTACATTCAAATCCAAAAACTTAAATCTGTTGAGTGTTGCCTATGTCTGCTAATTAATTTGTAGTGTCTAAAATGCAAAACAATCTTATGCTCATTGTGACATCGTTATATGCTGTGCAAATTTGTTGTCTGTTGTGCTGAAAGCTTGAATGACATGATGGAGACAACATAGCATTTGGTTATCCTGTATATAACACCTAACAAGGACAACATAGTAACAAATTCCAGAGGCCCAGTCATGATGCATTAAAATACCATGTGTTAATATGCATCCACTGTCCAATTTTTGTCAGTTAATTAGCCAACAAAGGAATTAACTTTATCCATACATGTTTTAGTGAATTTTCCAACTAACCAACTTATTTTTGTCACGGAGCTTTTTGTGCAGCATACAACGCCTCCGAGTGCCTTATGCCGGTAGATGCCATACAATGCGCTGTTGCCTTGATAAACAGTCCGGTAAGAAAGGAGGTTACTGCAAGAGAAAAAAATACAAATACAAGGTGGGCAAGGAGAAATCAGATATGCGAATCCCTTAGGATAGAAACGCCTCCAGCTGAGGGGGAAGAGGGAATAAACAAAGAGAGGGAGTCAGAAACGGAACGGACGGGAGATGAAGATTCTGAGGAAAAGAAGGAACCCCCAAACACAAACAAGACAAAAGCAGTGGGCTTGAGGCGTTCCGGTCGTAAACATATGGCAGAGTCCTCAAGTATTCAAGGCAATAAATCTGCTTTCGTTGGAGATGATGCTGACAACAACATCAAACATTCCAAGAAGTCCAACAAGCGAAACAAGAACAATTAAACAGAAGATGAACATGAAGAAGACAAACATCCTGGACCTTCAGGCAACACGAAAAGACAAAGGAAAAGAGCTCCGTTTATTGCCACTCCATCTGAAAACACAAAGAG
The DNA here is from genome assembly GCA_007726485.1 of Eragrostis curvula. NCBI lineage: Eukaryota > Viridiplantae > Streptophyta > Magnoliopsida > Poales > Poaceae > Eragrostis > Eragrostis curvula. The sequence goes on along the minus strand of CM017444.1, from coordinate 19,825,325 downwards.
TACGCAATCTTACATACATTTACAGTGCTCACAGATTTTTAAATCCTCTTATTCCATTGTAACTGATACTATTTTCGTAGGCAATATACTTTGTCTGTCAGACGACACATAGAACAAAGAATCGCATGAAGAAAATTCCAATGCGAAGCAGCTTGCCAGCCAACCGGATGCGCTGATTGATCATCTAAGAGCGACGATACAATGCATACCCAAGGAGACTCTCGATGCATTCGAAAACGCTACACAATCTCTGAATCATACATACGTCAACCCCACTGGTCCATTTCATCACATAAACTTGCTGGTACGTGGTCATCAGAAAATCAGTAAATATTAAACGACAATATGTGCTTTCGATCTTTGGCGTGACTTAATTGTTTCTGTCACCAGGCAATGTTTCAAATATTATAGGCAGCGTCGGAGCACAACGCAGGCAGCGTCGGAGCACAACGCCATCATAGCTTCGATGCAGCAACAGCACAGCCAAGAGATGGAGAAGCAACGCCAAGAGTTGGACAAGCTCCATGAAGAGACGTCTGAGGCCAAAAGAATTCTTCAAACGCGGCTCCATACTGCCGAGAAAAAGGCCAACAGATTGAATGAGAAACTGACATTATTGACTGAAGAGAACAAACGCAATTTGGAGGCTGCCTCCGAATGCGTACATGAAATATACTCAGCATTGAAGACGCTGGGAGCAGAACCAAGCGAGCAACCAAATCCAGTAGATACGTTGAAGGAAAAGTTGGATTCGATATCAGATGGATGCAAGATTGTGCAGTGTTGACGGTCGTTACGGACCAATTTCGACCGTCAACTAGCTCAATAAACAAGAAGGATTGGACATTCTTTACACGCACTTTATTTAAGAATAACCTATTTCCACATGTACCTCTAGATTTTAGTGTGCAGGTGGAATAAGGGAGAAATCCAGGTGAAATCATGCCCCAAGGCGACGAATCAACACTTCTACAAAACAACGTTCGCCGCGGGAATACAACTCCAAGACAAAAGGCCAAATCTCGTCAAAGTCCAACACAAGTAAGGCCAAATGCACCTGGACCAGAGAAGTAGACCCAGAGGGGGAGCCACCTGCCAAAGCCCAGCCCAGGAGGGGCCGGGCATAGGTCGGCCGACCCCCCCTGGCCAGGTCGGCCGACCTGGCAGGGTGGCCCCCTGGGCCCATCTTTCTATGGCGGTTTGTAACCGACCTCTGAAGGTCGGTTCCCCCTGCATTAAATGCCACCGACCTCGGGAACCGCCTCAAAGTTGCCGACCTTCAAGGACTATATAAGGAGGGGTACCCCCCCTCCTTCCAAGACACACAATACACAAGGATCATTCCCTCCTCCTCACACTAGAGCTAGAGGCAATTCTAGGTAGTGCTAGGCTGAGTAGTGGGTTGCCCTATTGCTCCCAAAGTCTTGTGGAGAATTGGGTAGCGCTCTTGTATCCTTTCTCTCTCTTTGTAAGACTTGTTATTTAACCTATGGAATACAAGTATTCATATAGTTGTTATGAGCTTGCTAGTTCTATCATGATCTTGTATGATCGTTCATTGTTCGTTCATGCTCGTTCATCATTCGTTCTTCGTTCGTTCATACTCGATCATCAATTATTCTTGAACTTGCTTAATCGTTCATCGTTCGTCGCTCGTTCTTGAGCGACGAACGCTTATGCATGACTTAGTGCTAGCTTTGATCCCTTTTATCTAGTTTATGCTAGTTAGGCTAGTTGTTCTCGTGTTTAGGCATCGGGCTCATTGTCCTGCAAAGGTGCTCTAGATTTATCACCCCGTCGATCCAAAGGGTTGGGGGTGCCTCGAGGGATCTAGAGTCGTGGTTAGTAACGCCGGCATGGTGCCGGGGTAGTCTATCCACCCTTGGGTATGTGCGTGTCCCACGGTTTGTAGAGGTAGGTGGCAGGAAGTGACAGCCCTGTCCATCCAAAGGAACCCTCCATGTTCGGGCACGGCATAGGAGTACGTAAATAGGCCGGAGTCGCGAGGCAGACCTTGCGTATGCCGGATCTCCCGATGTTGCCTAGGCATTAGACGCTTGCTTGTGCTTGCATGACGCTAGATGATAGGTAGAGGTTGTGCACGCTATATGAATGTTGTACCTTTGGAGTAGTAGCTCGCTAGTCTAACTTAGCATTGCTTAGGATTGTCTCTCGGCTTTTATTAGAGAGAGTGGAATGCTTTCGTGTGTGTCACACTATCCTTATTATTATTAAACCTTACCCCTGCATTGGAATGTGGTTATATCACTTATCATTTGTAACACCATGAACATAAGTACTCTTGTCAACCATGTCTTCCGTTGGGAAAATATAAATACGATACCCTGGAATACTCTCGGGTGAAATGCTACAACGGGTTATCCGTCCGCTTGCGGATATTCTATTTAACATGACAAACCTTATAATTCATATCTAGTACTTGTTACTAGTTGTGGATTATTTGGTTAAATAGTGCAAGTGAACAATTCCATAACCCCCGGCGTCTCCCCGCGGTCGCGTGTTTCCCGCGTGACCGTAAGAGACGCCAACAAGCATTTCTGGCGCCGTTGCCGGGGAAGACATTGGTTAACAAGAATACAATGATTGTTCATGATTACACTTGATATGGTTTAACCATTGCCCATGCAGGATAACCTTGATCTGTTTTCTCTTTGAAGTGAAAACAGGATAGTGTATGCGTGGAGTCGACTTGCCGAAAAACTTCGTTGATAATCCCGAGTCACTTGTGAGGAAGACTCGACACCGCGTCGTCGTCTCCCCTCAAGTACTCTCGACAAGCGAACCCGCATCTTCCGCACCATCTACGTCAAACGTCATGGCTGAAAGGACCCTTCGTGAATACTCCGCGCCCACCGTCGCCAATGTGCCCATTGGACCCAACGTCGACGTTGGTGACGCCGGACTTAACATAAGGTCCAGCCTCATCACGATGGTGCAAGCCATACCCTTTTGTGGGAAGGCTTCCGAGGACGCCAACTCTCATCTCCAACAATTCCTAGAGATATGCAACACGTCAGGCACGGGAGAAGGCAATCAAGATGCTATCAAGCTCCGTTTGTTTCCGCTCTCCCTCCTTGGGAAAGCGAAACAATGGTTCTATGCAAACCGCGCCAATATTGACACTTGGGACAAATGTTCTACTGCGTTCCTCGCTAAGTTCTTCCCGATGGGCAAAACCAATGCCCATTCGTGGAAGAATTGCAAGCTTCCAGCAAGCAACAAATGAATCCATACCCGAGGCATGGGAAAGGCTCCAAGAATACACATCAGCCTGCCCACACCATGGGATGGAAGAATGGCTCATTCTTCAACACTTTTACAACATGTTAACACCAACAGCCCGTGGACATATGGATGCCGCTGCTGGAGGAGCCTTCTTCTCCAAAACCGTTACTCAAGCAAAAGATCTTATAGAGAAGAGGGTCTCCAATCAAGGGTGGAGCGATGATCGACTCCAAACACGCTCAAAAGGCATCCACCCTGTCAAGGAAGTGGACATGTTGTCCGCCAAACTTGAGCTTCTCATGAAGCGTTTGGATGAACACACTTCAAGTGGTAGTGTTCGTGCATTGGACTCACACATGACGTGTGAGGAATGCGGGGATACGGGCCATATGGGGAAGAATTGCCCCCACACCCAAGAAGATGCGTTCTACATGAACAACAACAACGGGTATCGTCCAAACGGAGGTCAAGGATATAATCAAAATCAAAATAGAGGTAACAATTTTCCTGGTTTTTACAATAATCAGCCCTCTTTGAAAGATTTGGTTCTTGGCCAAGCTAAAATCAATGAATCAATCAACAAAAAGCTTGCTGCCAACGATAAAGTTTTAGAAAATATAAATTCACAGCTAGAAGGTTTTTCTTTCGCTTTTAAAAATCAGCTGAGTTTTAACAAAATGATAGAAACTCAAATAGCTCAGCTTGCTGCTCTCGTTCCTTCTGCTAATTCCGAGCAGATTCCTGGGCAACCAGAATCTCTCATTGAAAAGGTTAACGTTATCACTACGAGAGGGGAAATATTCTCTCGTAAGACTAACCATGCAGGGGAGAACAGGCAAATAAGAGAAGAACCTTCTACAATAAAAGCTGATCCAGGCTTTCCAGTAATCCCTTGTGCAATCAAGAGATTCCACTTCAACTACGCACTGTGCGACCTTGGGGCCAGCGTGAGCATTATGCCCAAGGCAATCTTCGAGCAATTAAAGTACAAGTTCCTCACGCTAACAGTGATGCGGCTACAATTGGCCGACTCATCCTTTCGCTTTCCAATGGGGATTGCGGAAGATGTGCCGGTATTCATAAGATGCCACACCGTCCCGGTGAACTTTGTGGTGCTGGACATGGATATTGACAAGGAAACGCCCCTCATCTTGGGACGTCCCTTCCTTAGCACCACAAAGGCCCAAATTGATGTTGGAGTTGGAGAAATCCGCCTCTACATCAATGGGAAGGAGGAAAAGTTCGAGTTTCAACCCCGAAAAGAACAATGCTCGATGATCAAGATCAAGTATGGGCCAAACCCCTCAAACATCAAAGAAGTTGAAGTGACCCCGAGAAAGACGGATAGTCTCATTGCTCTTTGGAAGCAAATTGACAAACGTGAGAACCCGTCATGGTACCAACCCAAGAAGCCCGCAACAACAAGGCCGGGGTTATGGGTCAAGAAATCGACCCCTCAAATTGAGAAGCCACCAACACAACCCAAGATCAAACAAATGTGGCAAGTAAAGAAGGTGCAGCCATCTTCATCCTCTTCTCCAAGGACGGGGCCGGCACCTGAAGAATGAAACGCATGGAGAAGTCCATGCTCGCCGGACTTAAAACGGCGAAGCCCTGGCCGACAGGATAATCGGCATTATCATTTATTTTTTCCTTTTGATTTTCCTTTTCAAACCCACCACTTGCATTAAAAAAAAACTTCAAAATCACCTTGCATATTTTATTTCACCACAAGAAATTCTTATTTCAATCGTTTGAATTTTCTCCGCCAGCATATTTGAATTTTCATCTCGCCATGCATACAAAAATTAATCTCCAAAAATATTTGGTTCTTCAAAACTTTTTTCACTCTTTTGTGCAAGGTTTTGGAGTACCTTTGTACCACTACAATAAATTTTTCACATGTTGGGATTTTTCTGACACTTTCTCTCTTCTAGTTTCAATTTTTCCGAAAACCATTTGAATTTCGAGGCATGATTTTATTTGGAAATCTTTCTGAGCAATATTTCCGAGGATTTACTGGACATAGCAGCCAAGGTCATGAATCATATGACCGTTGGAGGCCATGGGCCAAGAGGGGGAGCAAGTGGGCCCCACAGGGGGTCGGCCGACCCCCATTTTTTCAGGTCGGCCGACCTGTGGCAGCCACTGCTGCCCCCCATCTTTTCCCCAACAGTCATATTCCCCCTCCAACGTTCCAAAACGGCTACATTTCGGGCTATAAGTTGGAGTGGCCGGCCTGAGGCTCTCTCCCCCTCACACACACTCATTTCATTCCTCATTCACTTCACTTTCTTACTCACAAGGTTCTCCTTTGCTCTCACTTTGTGCTTGCCTCAAAATTCTGCATAAAAAAAAAACTCCTCTCCCACTGTTCTTCCAGTTTGTGTTTTGATTTGTTTTTGTTTTTTTTTTCGAGTTGCGATTTTCTTGCCCACAAGAACAACCGACGGTTTCGCCGATTCAATTTTCCCTAACATAACCCGTTTGGAGTTTTTGTTCTCGTGTTCTTGCTCTCCTCGCTGCAGCCATGTCGGGAGCGAAGCGGCTGTACGGATCGCTGAAGAAGTCCCTAAGCTCAAGCTCAAGTCCAAGCTCTTCACGCCGAAGCACGCGCGCGCGCCCCGTGGTCGAACCACCGCCAAGTCCACCACATGCAGCCGAAGAAGAGAGCAACAACGAGCATCATCTCCTCGCCGACATCGACCTCGACTTGGTGGGCGAGCAAGAGACGAACGCCTACGCACTTCTCCAAAACCGTATCTTTGCTCCTACGCGAGCATTTGACACGGAGCTGCTGCAACAAACAGGTATGGATGCTGAATTTTCTCGAGTATTCAAAGCTATAGGGTGGAAAGATTTTGCTAGTGTACATGAGCCGGGTTCCCGCTTGCTTACACTTCAGTTTTTATGCACCCTACGAGTAGTAGATGAAGGTATTACTTTTCGGTTTTTCCGGGAAGAATACCGTTTGAAATGGAAGGACCTTAGCATGATACTCGGCTTTAATACTCGCTGCAATGTTGATATTGATAATGCCCTTCCTGATTTTTCAAAGCTTGGATTTTGGGAAAGGATTACGGGTTTTTCAACTTGTGTGCAGCCTAGAACTAATCACATCCATCACCCTACTTTGTGCTTTTTGCACATGTGGATTGGCATCACTCTTTTTCCTAGGAGTGATATTAGAGTTGTGCGCGAGGATGAAATGAAAATTCTTTATGCTATGGTTGAGAAAATTAAGATTTCTCCTGTGCAATACATGATTCACCAATGGCTAGATAATTTTGGGATGATAGGACCTATCGAGTGCACTTCATTGATTACACGTATCGCTGCAGGAGTAGGTGCTTTGCATGATGCTAATGTTGAATATATTGATACTCCTCGCATGCTCATAAACAAAGATTATCTTATTCGCGGTCATACACTTAAGCGTGGTCCAAATGATTCCCTCATATTTTATTTTGTCGGGTATACAAACGAGTTTCGGTTACCTAACCCGGATCTTCGCTTGTATACTTGCAAAAATCTAACCATTGAGCTCCAAGAAATGGAGAGTGCGCGCAGGAGTATTTCTTCTCGCAGGGGAACGCGCAGGTCGGAGCAGCCATCAAGTTCCGAGGCACCCACACCGCAGATCATGGCTCATGGCGGCCCGGGGTATGGTCACACCGGGTATTTTCCCGGTGTATACTCAGTCCCGCTACCGCACATGGCCGGGGGCTCGGCGTGGCAAACCTCGGGGCATGACCCAAGGATGTTCACTCCGCAACAACAATGGGAGGAACACTCCTCCGACTCTGGTGCGACTCAAGGTTTTCACCTTGAGCAAGAAATGAACAACCTCTCCGAGCAAATGGGAAGGCTCGAGACCACGACAGAAGACACTCAATACGCGCTGAATCAACACATCCTACAAACCCATCAGTGGCAAGAACGCACCGACACCCAGCTCACCAACCTCACCAACATGACGGAGCGGGGACAAGCCGATCTTTCGGCTTACTTTCGCCACATGGGGTTCAATCCACCAAACCCATGAGCAAGAACAAGCTTGGGGGGGGGGGGAGACACCATGCCCCCCGCTAAGGTATCATGTATCGCAACTTGTATCCTTTTCCTTTCATTTTTGCTTGTTCTTGCTTCTCATATGAAAAACAAAATAAAAATAACAAAACTAAAAAGAACAAAAATAATTAGTGTAGTTTCTTTTTATGTGCTGTAAAAATGTTTCTTTTCCTTCTATGTTGAGATGATGAATAGTTGCTCTGCCGTATTTCTCTCTTGTGCCTAGTTTATAACTTAGTATTCTCCAAGTTTTGAGTTTGTTGGCTGAAAAATACTTGCTTAGAACCTGAAACTTGTGGGTAGCATACGCTTGCACTGAACCTAAGTTGTTGTGAGAGATGATATGGTAAAAAGAGCTGATACAATCTCGTTCCAAGTTAAGCTTGAAAACTCCGGAGCTTTTTGTTTTCGAAAATCATAAAAAATTTTATAAGTTCCTCAGTGATGATAAATTCCTACCAAAGCCATATGTAGTACTTAATGAAAAACCTTACATATTCTGCTTGTCATTTCATTGAGCTTTATCAAAATTGTGTGACCCTAGTGAGATGCTTTTCATACTCTCATGATCAAGATCACGTACACATTCCACCTCATATGCTAAACTTCTACACCGGAAGTTAGCAGCATGTCATACCATCCACCAAAATAAAGACACTCCTCACAATTTATCACCTCTCTTGAAATATCAAAATTAGGCATGGCTATGCAAAAGAAAGAAAGAAAATAAAGCTCACAGAAGATGAGCATGAAAAGAAAAAGAAAATTTATCTGCTCTCATCTTGAGCATGGAAAAAGAAAGAAGAAAAGATAGCCATGCCCAAAATATAAAATAAAGAGAGGTGAACAAAAAGAGGAGTAGTCACTTACACCACCATCCACATATACACACTTGCACATCTTGATCTTTGATTGTATGGCTTGCTATCTCCGTGGATCCACTCTTTTGGTTTTGCAAAATATGAATGCAAGTATGCCTCTCTTCATATCCTACCTTGAGCTCCATAAAAAGCCTATTAGATGTAGGATGAGGCAACACACATGCCTTGGTAAGGGATAAAAACACCACTTGAGCGACTCGAGAGTATCACTTGAGGAACTTGGTTTTATTTTTGAAAATCTTTTTGAAAACCTCCGGAGAATAAAAGCAAGACAAGGAATGAGAAAACAAATGCTCGTACACCGTTCTCTCTCTCAACCGCCCAAGGTGAAGTATAAAGCAAAAGCCCCATAAGGACTAAGGGAAAAGGGTGAGTTACCTTGGCCAACTTATTCAACTCAAGGATGAGTATCTTTGTTACACACTTGGTACCTTTGAGAAGTAGGCATTGTAGCAACTCCTGATCAACAACCTAAAGTCATACTTCTTGCTCGGGACGAGCAAGGGGTAAGCTTGGGGGAGTTGTTGACGGTCGTTACGGACCAATTTCGACCGTCAACTAGCTCAATAAACAAGAATGATTGGACATTCTTTACACGCACTTTATTTAAGAATAACCTATTTCCACATGTACCTCTAGATTTTAGTGTGCAGGTGGAATAAGGGAGAAATCCAGGTGAAATCATGCCCCAAGGCGACGAATCAACACTTCTACAAAACAACGTTCGCCGCGGGAATACAACTCCAAGACAAAAGGCCAAATCTCGTCAAAGTCCAACACAAGTAAGGCCAAATGCACCTGGACCAGAGAAGTAGACCCAGAGGGGGAGCCACCTGCCAAAGCCCAGCCCAGGAGGGGCCAGGCACAGGTCGGCCGACCCCCCCTGGCCAGGTCGGTCGACCTGGCAGGGTGGCCCCCTGGGCCCATCTTTCTATGGCGGTTTGTAACCGACCTCTGAAGGTCGGTTCCCCCTGCATTAAATGCCACCGACCTCGGGAACCGCCTCAAAGTTGCCGACCTTCAAGGACTATATAAGGAGGGGTACCCCCCTCCTTCCAAGACACACAATACACAAGGATCATTCCCTCCTCCTCACACTTGCATTGGAATGTGGTTATATCACTTATCATTTGTAACACCATGAACATAAGTACTCTTGTCAACCATGTCTTCCTTTGGGAAAATATAAATACGATACCCTGGAATACTCTCGGGTGAAATGCTACAACGGGTTATCCGTCCGCTTGCGGATATTCTATTTAACATGACAAACCTTATAATTCATATCTAGTACTTGTTACTAGTTGTGGATTATTTGGTTAAATAGTGCAAGTGAACAATTCCATAACCCCCGGCGTCTCCCCGCGGTCGCGTGTTTCCCGCGTGACCGTAAGAGACGCCAACATGCAGACAAGCGCACGGTCGTACGGGGCCTGGTGCGCCAAGTCGTCGTACCGACTTGCGTATGGTCTTCTCTCCAAAAAGAGATGTGACCACCTGGGCGCGACAGTTCCTAAAAACCAGGATGTTGCTCATGCACTGCTATCTGAAATCCCGTCAGCTGCAGAGGAGGCATGACAAGGCTTCAAACGGAACGTGTGGGAAGTCGTTGGTCAAAAATTAACCATCTTGACCATAGAAGATTTCAAGGGCGACAATCTGCCAAAGGCAAAAAGCTCAGCAAATACCTCTGACAAGATGCTGACCAATAAGATTATCCAATAGAAGTTAGTTCTTTACTCTTGTTTCGTATTAGTATGCTTATATATTTCTGACTATTTGCATCTAACATTTTTAATTACTACTGGATCGCAAAAAATGTGTAAACTAATGTTAGTCCAGTGTCACACCTGTTGACCTAACCTCCGCATGCCTCATAAGTGATGTGTTCTACAGAAGAATCCCGCTCAAGGACGAACACGTCAACAAAGACTCTGAACAATCAAGCGTCTCGCACCACTACGTCATTTGAAGCCGGAAGCATCCAACAACCGATCGATCATCTGGACCTGAACGCGACCAAGAACCTGAGCACAGGTACCAACCACCATTCCCAGAAATCAATTAAGTCAGTATTAACCCAAGACGCACTCCCATCGAGCGAGCTACCCCAGGCATCTAGTCCAAAGTTACAGACGCCACATCTGTCTAGAAAATCTCCGACGTGCAACCAGAGGACGGGTAAACCTAAGACGGACGACGTGCTGGATCTAAAAGGGAAGACACCATGTGCTTCAACAGCGGCATCGAACTCCAACCCTTTGAAGAAACAATCGGAACAGAACTCGACAGATTCTGACGCCACCTTCTACAATAGTGATTGGGAGAATAATTTAAGCCCCGTTGACGAAGAGATCGCCGATGTCGCTACGACCCGGCAACTCCTCGCCAGGCATGCAACGCAGAAGGAACCTCGACACATATCCCTTCGACCCAGCGACACAACCGGCACCTACTCGATGTCAGGTTATGCTGACAATGAATTCATGCCATCCCAGAGGTCGGTCTGTACCAGTTAAGAGAGAAAGAAGCTCTAATCAACGTGGTACAAGCACGAAATGATCGAATCGTGGTAGAAGCGCAGGCCAGTCAAATCGTGGTAGAAGCGCAGGATGGTGGAAACGTGATAGAAGCTCCCTCGGGTCGGGTGATGGTACATCCGCAGGGGAGTCGGGCAGAAAAGCAAAAGGGGTTCAATATCTACTATTTGGGTGATGGAATCTCCGAACAAACACACGACTATTTCTCTTGTGTGTGTACATACACTGTTTGTGTAATCTCTACTACATAATAAAAGAGAACCCGTCGTCAGCACACATAAACAAGGTGGGGCCCCCTGGTGCGATGGTGGGGCCACCGATTGAGGACCGCCTTCGATACCACGCCGCCTTCGATTCCGTGTCTCTGCGTTATGAGGGACTCTCGATCCTAACGTCCATTTTGCATCTGAGGACCCACGTTTCTTTCGTCGTTGGTATGTGATCCGTGCCGCCTGGGTGGATCTTCTCCTGTTTGTTCATGATCGGAGGACCCGTTTTCATTTCGTCGTTAGTGTGCGGTCCACCTTATCAGCCTCCGCACGCGTATCTATCGGCCGCTCGGTCTATCCTCCCCCGTTTGTTCATGATCGGAGGACCCGCGTTCATTTCGTCGTTGGTGTGCCCTCCGCCCAACCATTTCGTTGTTGGTGTGCCTTCCGCCCTATCAGCCTCCGCACGCCAAGCTATCGGCCGCTCGGTCGATCCTCCGCCGTTTGTTCATGATCCGAGGACCTGTGTTCATTCCGTCGTTGGTGTACCCTTGACCCTCCGCACGGAAACTTACAGCCCCTCGGTCGATCATCTACTGTTTGTTCATGATCCGAGGACCGCGTTCATTTCGTCGTTGGTGTGCCCTTGACCCTCCGCAGGGAAACTTATAGCCCCTCGGTCGATCATCCGCCGTTTGTTCATAATCGGAGGACCCGCGTTCATTTCGTCGTTGGTGTGCCCTCCGCCCTACCATTTCGTTGTTGGTGTGCCTTCTGCCCTATCAGCCTCCGCACGCCAAGCTATCGGCCACTCGGTCTATCCTCCGCCATTTGTTCATGATCGGAGGACCCGTGTTCATTTCGTTGTTGGTGTGCCCTCCATCCTACCATTTCATTGTTGGTGTGCCTTCCGCCCTATCAGCCACCGCACGCCAAGCTATCGGTCGCTCGGTCGATCCTCCTCCGTTTGTTCATGATCTGAGAACCCACGTTCATTTTGTCGTTGGTTTGCCCTTGTCCCTCCGCACGGGAAACTTACAGCCCCTCGGTCGATCCTGCGTCGTTTGTTCATGATCGGAGGACCCGCGTTCATTTTGTCGTTGGTGTGCCTTCCGCCCTATCAGCCTCTTCACGCGAAGCTATCGGCCGCTCGGTCGATCCTCCGCCGTTTGTTCATGATCCGAGGACCCGCGTTCATTTCGTCATTGGTGTGCCCTTGACCCTCCGCATGGAAACTTACAGCCCCTCGGTCGATCATCCGCCGTTTGTTCATGATCGGAGGACCCGCGTTCATTTCGTCGTTGGTGTGCGCTCCGCCCTATTAGCCTCCGCACGGGCCCCTCGGTCGATCCTCTGCCCTTTGTTTATGATCCGAGGATCCGTGTTCATTTCATCGTTGGTGTGCCCTTGTCCCTGTCAGCCTCCGCACGGAAACTTATAGCCCCGTTGTCGATCCTCCGCTGTTTGTTCATGATCGGAGTACCCGCGTTCATTTTGTCGTTGGTGTGCGCTCCACCCTATTAGCCTCCGCACGGGCCCCTCGGTCGATCCTCCGCCGTTTATTTATGATCTGAGGATCCGTGTTCATTTCGTCGTTGGTGTGCCCTTGTCCCTGTCAGCCTTCGCACGGGAAGCTTACAGCCCCGTTGTCGATCCTCCGCCGTTTGTTCATGATCGGAGGACCCGCGTTCATTTTGTCGTTGGTGTGCGCTCCGCCCTATTAGCCTCCGCACGGGCCCCTCGATCGATCCTCCGCCATTTGTTTATGATCCGGGGATCAATGTTCATTTCGTCGTTGGTGTGCCCTTGTCCCTGTCAGCCTCCACACGGGAAGCTTACAGCCCCTCTGTCGATCCTCCGCCATTTGTTCATGATCGGAGGACTCGCATTCATTTCGTTGTTGGTGTGCGCTCCACCCTATCAGCCTCCGCACGGGCCCCTCGTCGATCCTGCGCCATTTGTTCATGATCCGACGACCCGTGTTCATTTCATCGTTGGTGTAGCAGTCAAACCGTCGGCCATGATTGTGTAGCCCCTATCACACTTCGCAATGGAAAGCGTCGGGCGCCGTCAAGCCCTGTGCACATACTTTGACATCCGTACGTCCATTGCGGATCTGACGGCACATTTTGAAATCGCCGTAATTTTCGCTTCCCCCGATTAGCGGTCAGCATTTCCATATGTCGTGTCTACTCTGACCCTCAGCCCTAACTCCGCCTTCGTTGCCATCTGATGCCCGTTCCTGATCAGAGGGATCATGTTAAATCAGTATTTGCTTTTGCTTCCCCCCATATACCGTTCGACCATTTTCGTTCTTGGTTCAAATCGACCTCGCTTTTCTTGTAAACCTAATTGCGTGACCCATTTCAACTGTCGTAGCTTTGCATCTGCGCCGCCGGAGGTCGTACCTCTGTATCGGCTCCGACTTTGTGTTCCTTGAGTCACTCGTTGGTGAGAGTTGGATGCCACATTACCGAAGCATCGTCACTTGTAGTCGGAGGTCGCTAAAAGTTGACATCTTGGCTCCCGTGATCGGTATCCAATTGTGGCATAACTCTCTGTGATATTGGCTTGCTTGCGGCGTGTTTGATCAGATCTGGTATTTTCAGATTGTAGAACATGGATTCAAACATCAACGGCGGAGATCGGACATCGGTCTCCGATGTATCGGAAAACTCCAACATTTAACCAAAGGTGAATCTTCGATGCTTTTGATCTGATTCATCCTTCGATGGTATACATCTTGTTGTGCTGACGTGATTCGTTATGTAGCGGAGACGTAACTCGCGTCGAAGAGTTCCTCTATCAGATCTGACAAATACGATTGATTCAATAGCCGTATCCTTGCCACAGAGTGTTCAGGCATGTGTTTATGTTTTTAGTTTTAGTTTTGTTTTTTAGATTTTATTTTTTATATAATAGTTCTTGCGATTTGATTTTTTATGCAGCAGAGACAGAACTCGCGTCGAAGGGTTCCTCTATCAGATCTGACAAACACAGTTTGTTCAGCAGCCGAATGCTCGCCACGGAGTGTTGGCACGCAGGCATGTGCTCCTATTTTAATAATATTTTAAGTGGTAAAGAATGTTGGATTTGTTTATATATAGTTTGTAATCATCTTGTATTCTGCAGTCGGGCCAGGGATCTATTATAAATTCTGCAGAGAAGCATGATGTACCTAATGGTAGGAAGCGGGTCCGTTCAAAGCCCTCTCTTACCGATGAGCAGAGAGAAGAGAGAAATAGATTGCGGAGGGAGCAGTATGCACGGAAACGGAGTCAGATGTCTAACGCTGAAATTCAAGAGAGTAACACAAAATGGCATGTAATATCGGAGGCTGCGCGTGTTGAGCGAAATCGGAAACGTCGTGAAAAGTACCGGCGCGACAAGGAAGCGAAGGCACTGGCATCAGGTACTGCTTCTCGTGCGCAAATTATTTTTCGATGTGTTACGACTTACGACATCCATCATTTATGCAGACATCAATAAATAAAATATTGATCCGATACGAGGAGCTCATGACGTGCAGCATACTAATGGATCTGGTATCTGTTTCTGTGGTTGGACCAAAATCATTGGTCATATAGTTTGTGATAATAAATGGGTCTTAAAAAGGTGTCTGTTTTAATATTTTCAGGTACATCCCAAATGGACGAACCGTTTGACATGCAACGGAATTTAGTTAATCCTAAATTCTGAAAATACTAATTAAATTGCTATAGGCCTTTAATTAATTCTTTTTACCTCCAGAAAATGCTAACTAACTGTTTTTAACCCTAAAATAAATCCAAAATATGCCAACTTATTTATTTAAAATCCTTTAGATAAATAGCATCGCCGTAGATCGTTCCTAGAGTCATCTTCGTCGATCGTTATCGACTCCGATCTTTCCGGGAGCTTTTCCGAAGGCCGTAACTAGTGCGTTACGACTCCGAATTCAGCGATTCTTTCACCAACCTTCATCGTAACTTGAAATCTGTCCGTGTTTGCATCTTTGCTTAGCTTTAGGCTTTATTTGGAGTTTATTGCTTCTTTTAGTGTTGCTTAGGCTTACTGTAGCTATCTTCGTTGTTTAGAAGAAGGCCAGGTCCCAGCTGAAGCCGAAGCCGACGACCCGAGCTACGTCGACGAAAGAGATCAAGTTCAAAGCATAGGATAAAGGCAAGTCCTAGTCATATTGAACCTACGATTTACATAATTAATACCTCAAACCTAAAATTGGCTATCTATACATGTATCTATATATATTGCATGGCTACTTTAAAATGTTGCTTAGTTATTTCCTATCCACTACAAATGCCTCACTATGCCATCCTGTTCCACCCACAATATTTTAACCCTAGGTTCTCCCGCATTACTTTATAATGCCGGGTGATTTTCCTTGTACTAGCACGCTTAGGTCTGGATCCCCTTGGCACTCTTCGGAGTTGCCGGTGTCTCTTTTCCAAGAGCACCCCAACCTTATGCTTATACCTTTTATAATGATGTTGTAACTAAGGCTGTAAACAAAGTTCGGGCTCGACAAGCTATTCGAACTCGGCTCGTCAAAAGCTCGATTCGAGCTCGGCTCGTGTGGAATTCAAGCCGAGCTCGAGCTTAAGTTGAAGCTCGCGAGCTCCATCAAGCCGAGCTCGAGCTGCTCGTTAAAGCTCGTTAACTTGCGATGTCAGTTTTCAGGAGATTCCCTCCATCGAAACTCAGAACTGGGGACAGGGAGACAACCACAGTCCACAGCTTTCCACCACCAGCGCCAAAGCCCAAGTTCCCACGAGCAAAACAGAGAATAAAACGAAATAAACAAGTCCAAATTCCATGCGCACTTTCTGGTCTTCATCCTCATCTATCCCCACTCCTACCTCTCAAGCAGCCTGCCACCTGTGCTTACGAACAGAAATTTCTTCGTGGAGCTCGCCATTGCTGCTGCTTAAGAGGTTGGATTTGGATTTGGGAAGAGGGAGCGCGCGCAGAATCTGCTCGACTAGCATCCGCTGCTGCTACTTGGCTGTTTATGGCTTGGAAGTGGAAGCCGCATGATGTCTGACTGTCTGGGATTCAAGGCCGCATGCCTCCGCCGGCCGGCGCTAAAGAGACATGTACACGGCGCTCCGCCACCGATGGTCGCGTGACGCCGGAAGCCTCAGGTACCCCTCGTCGTCTCTATCGCGACGAACTCAGATGCGTTGGGAAGCAAATAAACGAGCCTACTCGAATCGAGCTCGAGCCCTCACGAGCTTCATCGAGCCGAGTTCGAGCCCACAGACAGGCTCGGTGGGTTCCCAGGCTCGGCTCGGGCTCGGCTCGAGGTCCAGTCGAGCTCGAGCTTGAGGAGCCGGGCTCGCTCGAGCTCGGCTCGTTTACAGCCTTAGTTGTAACCTGCCTAGTGAAGAGGCTGTGAGGTTGGTGATGGTGATGAAGAAGAGGTGATATGTTAGATATCAAGGTACTTAGTGTTGTGGTCAATGTGCTTAATGTTTATGCAATGGTAATAATGCTGGTGATAATCATGGAACAACCTGGGTGGTTGGGTGTCAAGTTTCTGGGTGCAGGAGCAGACCGGGTACTTTGGTACTCGTGTGGTCCGATAGGCCCCTGTGGGTAGCGATTGGACACAATGCCTGCTCCGGCAGTATAAATGACCGAATCAAAGTGGCGAGCCGTTCTGCGCATCAAAACCGTACTACCACGCGCCCTGAAATGTGGCGGGGTGGAACCTTCCTTTCCTTGATGATCTAGCTGGATACCGTTGGGGATGGTGAAGCGCAGCAGGCAGGAGTCGATACCAGACCGTGATTGGTAATCTGGCAAGCGAATTCTGTGTATGGTCTAACCATGCCCCTGATGTTGCGCCGACGGGAGTCCGGCGAAGCATGGGGAAAGTTGAGGGTTCTGTTATTCCATTCTCTGCTAGCTCATGACTAACTGGAGATGGATTATCGTGTGGGTAAAGATGTACACACCCCTGCAGGGATAAATCTATTGCAATAGCCGCATCCTCGGTTATGGACACGCGTGGAAACGTTGACACATGAGGAATAGCTGGGAGTTTATGCTGTGTTTGGGTGTCTGGTGATGCTGTGAAGTTAGTCGGGTTTGCGGGGTAGTGAAATCCCCGGAATCAGCTAGTTGGTGATCCAGCAGGTGTGCCGAAGGCTGTCGGGCTTGTGTGCTACAGCATGTGAGAGTGGTGGTGCCGGCCAAGTGAGCCGAAGGCTGAGCTAGGGAGCTACAGCATAAATCTGTGGGCACTGGCGGGATGATAATCTTTCCCATGGCCAAACAACCCCAATTAATCATGACGTTGTTTGTGTTTTGCAAACTGCTTATACTTTAATTACATTGCATGATAAATCTGGCTTTCGTGCTTAAACTATGCCTTACGGCCTAAATCCTTGCTAGTTCTCTATAATGCATTCTTCCCAACCTCCTTGAGTAGTTGCTAGGACTTGCTGAGTACCTTCCGTACTCATATTTGCTGCTTTCAGTTGCTAAGCTGGAGGACCACGACGCCAGGATGGAGCCGAAGCGTGAAGATTAGTGGTTTCGCCCGCACCCAAGTCTGCCTGTGGCACGAGGGTTTCCCTTCTTTCCCCTTCCGCGTTGTACTCTTTGATTTGGCCGGTCGGCCTGGATGCTGCGCATCCAGTGTTGTAAGACCAAACTAATGTCGTATGCGGCCTTCTTGTAATCGTTGGCATGACTTTGATATTATTCTGTGTTGGTTGTGCGTATCAGCTATTGGTCCAGGGACTGATACAAGAGGCACAAAAGGAACCCAGAAATGGGGACCTTACATACATCTACTGATCTTTTATGCTTCTTGCCGCCAATATGAACAGGTGCCCAACGGAAGCACACCTGCAATTATGCTGCACCACACTCCATAAAGAACAACCGGTTTATGTGTGTGGATTGATCTACATTAAACTATTTTCTTAATCACCATCTCCTTGCATCTAACCTAGTTCTGATTCCTGAATAAAAAAGCCAGAGAGGCATACCTAAATAGCCCTACTTGAACCTTGAAGCTTCTTTGGTTGGCATGCTCACTGATCCCTATTATCGTCTTTATAATGGTTCCCTTCTTTATATACTCCTTACCACCATGTGCTCCCTGTATCAAGAACGCATCAAGCTTCTTATTGTGCCTGCTAGGGATTGACGATGTCGTATAAAAGAAGGGTGGAAGAAGATATGTCTAGGGGTAATTTTGGACTATCTATTATATTAATAAAAGAGCAAAAATAGGAGCTCTCACGTTCGCTCTCAAAGCCTAGAAATTACCACGTTAATCAAAAAAAAGAAAGATTAATTACCCATATTATAGTGTTAAAATTACCCATCACTGCCATTACGCAAACTACTACCAAAAGTACCCTCCGTACCCCTTCGTGGTTTGAAAACAAAAGAAAAAAAGTCCCCACATGAAAAAGAGTCGCCATGTGGAAGAAAAAAAAAAGAGTCGGAATCCTCGGTTAGTCCATGAGCAAGATATCGTGTATTGAAAAAGAAAATAGATTACTTGAACTTTAGGAAATCCGAGCCGTTAATTATATAGACCTAGAGACAAACCAAGCAATATGGGCAATACTCAAAGTCATTCGAAGAGCCTAGGATAAAATTAACGTGCAACATGGCCATGGTGGATACCGGAGCAGGAGATTGGTATGGACATGTCCAGCCGGTTAGGACATTGGTCCCAATTTACTAGCAACAAAAAATAATTACAGGCTACGAGGTGATCTGACAACCGGCGCAGGATGGTGCGCATGATTGGGGACAAGCTGGAGGGCTGGTGTGTTCAAGGCTCTTTCCTCTTAGCATGCAGCATTATGCAAAGACGCAGATAAACAAGAGAATTAATGATGCATGTATGCTACAGTCATATATAAAAGGAATGGTCATGATCTATGACCCCAATCTATTAGCAATGAAAATTGATTATATGCTTTATGTGGAGGTGATCAGACAACCGGTGTATAGGATGGTGCACAGGATTAGGGACATGCATGTCAGCAGCATCGGGATCATCTAGTGGCTAGAGAGGAGCTGGAGGGCTGGTGGTGTTCGGGGCTCTTTTCTCTTAGCATGCAACATCTATGCAAAGACGCACACAAATAAGAGAACAAAGGTCAAAGGATGCATGCATGCTACAGTCATGTTCAAAAGAAACACAATATTATTCGTGATGTAGTTGATGTCATGGATTTCGGTGAATCGGTAGGCTGGAGCAACAAATCTTTGATAGAAGTTGGACTGATTCTTGAGTGATGCCACTAATCTGATGGAGTAAGTGATATAAGTTGGAGTAAAATTCTTATGTGATGCTACTAATTTAATGAAGAAGGATGTTGACAAAGTCATGGTTGAGTTATTTTGTAAATGATTACATCGGAAGCGAGCACGGAGGGGGAGATGCACCTATGTGTGCCATGGGAGCTGCTTCCTGTCATGGAGAGACCAGAGGAGCCTCACAGTTCTCAACGCATCATCGTTAGCGAGGAAGAAGATAAGCACATCCATGTGCAAGTCGGAAGCTTGCGATGTTATCCGGACCAGCTTGGCGTTTCGGTTGCTGGGGTATGGGCGGAAACGCTCCATCGCATCTGAGATAACACAGCCGGCAACAAAACTTTTCTCACGGTGCCAAAGCTGGACATAACTAAGGACTCTAAAGCGAAGGCAATCAGGAAAAGCAACAATTAGGTTGTGCTTCTCCTTCGTCCTCGAAATTGCAGCGGGCCAAGATATATAGAAGGTTCAGGTAAGTTTTTATGAAAAATTCGTAGCACATTATGTTTTAAAAATTATTTTGGCGCATGTACCAAATATGATTTTTAAAGCATGGAATAATATTATACGTGGGGAGAGAGAGAGAACGACGGCCGAAAGATTCACTCCTCAGACAATTTTCATATGACATAACAATATTTTACATATATAATTTGTATGGTATATAGTATTTTGCTTAAAATGGTTAAGTTCACATACTATATATGATTATATGAACATTTAATTAGCAAATTCAAAACGTGAAACTTTTTATGTTTTATTTCATACTAATCAATTATTATTTTTTAGTTAAAAAACATAACAATTATAAGATTTTGTATAAGAAAAATTACAACACAACTAGCCGCGCAAATGCGCGGGCCACCCCACTAGTTTTTTACATAATGGCAGTGGTGGGTAATTTTTAAATATGAGTAAAGCTAATTTATTTATTTTTTCTATGATTGACGTGGTAATTTCTAAGCCTTGAGGATTAACGTGGGAGCTTTTTTTTTTTTGCTGTTTTATTAATGCAATAGATTATTCAGGAATTAGGAGCACTAATAGGCATGTCAAGCTGAAACTACAATACAAAGGGGAAAACCAAAAAATAATATAAAGACAGTACTTAAAATATAGGTGCCACCAGTGGCCATAACTCATCAGTTCATATCAATATCATGTACTACTCAGCTGCTAGCTGCCAGTCTTCATGCATCCACCCCTACCAGATCAATATCTTCATGAAGCTATCTTTCTGCGTGACTATGATCAGATTTGATATATATTCATGCTGAGATCTTTCTGCGCGATGACGATGAGGTTCTCAATCTCACCATCATCCATGAAACCGCTGCCATTTTTCTTGTCGGACTGACGCATGGCGCAGTCGCTCCTCCATATAGCGAACCCCAGCTGCCGCGACTGTGGCAGAGGGCCTCACGAAGAAATTATTTCCTCGCCATGATAGAACGGAACCTGGCCAGGTCGTCCCTCCTAACTCTTACTGGTGATGATACGCTCCTCTCCCTCTCCCTTGCCGTTGGTTGAGCACCTGGTCTACGTCGTTTGTGATCGTGCTGCCACCAACGGTACTATTGTTCAGACATATAACGACAGAAGTGAGATCAGCCTAAAAGGGGATTCTTAAAAAGGGAATAAGGACTTTGTGTTACAAGATAAACAATTGAAATGTTTATCTCAATAACCTAAAAGGGGATTTATGTTACTCAACTAAACAAGTAGTGTTTATTTAAATAACCTAATTAGCATTATAAACTAAGAGGTTAATGAAGCATTTTATGAAATGTTTAAATTATTCCTAGAATTTATAGGCAACTAAATCATTTTGGAAATGATTTTAAAATTTTACAACTCAATAAAGGATTTTCTAGCAATTTATTGAAGTATAAATCACTTTATAAATGAACATTCTGTTTGAAATAAACTAAGCATTTATAAACAATAAACATATTTTCTAGAATTTATAAATCCATAATCTATTTTACAAAATCTGAAATCAATTTCTGGAAAAAGAAAAAGAAAAAATAAAGCACAGTAACAGGCCAAATCTAACATCGTTAGTGGACGAGGGTTTGAATCAGGCCCAAAATTTAATTACCGAAAAATCTGTGGAAAAAGAAAAAGCCTAAAGTATAAATGGGCCGACCTGGCAAGATTGGGTCCAAGTGCGGCCCAATCAGCCACAGGCCGCAACAGCTCGACAAAACGGACGGCCCGGCGCGCGTGGCGGTAGATCACAGCTCCCAATTCTATACACTTGATAACTAGCCCTTATCTATATGTTACGGGAGATCACAACTCCCAATTCTGTACGTTTGATTTCGTACCCAAGTTGGTCTCTATCTCTCGGACTCTGCATCCATGCGGACATGGTCATTGGTCAATAAATATTCAGGTTCACCTACCAACAAAACTAGTAGAGAATGTTTTGTTGGTGCAATAGCCGGTTGCACCTCGACCGCGACTGAACTTGAGCAACTGGCAACTCGGCAGACTTCATGGCTGAAGTCAACTCGGTTCTATCACATGCTGTTCCGTGTCCATCTCCTTTCTGCCTCCTATTGTTGATCAGGGCAGTGTTGACATCTGGCCGTGGCTAGACCCTCCTCTTTCTCCTGGTCGTACGTAGCTACGTTGTCGATCTTCTTGGCCGCAAAACGTCGCCGGACGAATTCCAGTTCTATTGGTTAGAAGCATGACGATGAGGTTAGTAGATCCGAAAATGTGGTTAAAGGAGAACAATAGAGTTGCTATCGCTTTATGGATGGTGGCAGGGTGGTAGACGTATCAACCATGGACTTCCGAACTGAATCTTGGAAATCTCCACAGGCATTCCAAGGCATGTTTTCCGTTCAGATACCTAGGCATTCCTATGAATTACAGGAAGCTAAGGAATGTTGACTGGAAACATGTGGAGGAAAGGTTTCAGAAACGCTTAAGTTGTTGGAAGAGCAAAATGCTCTCTATTGGTGGGAGATTAGTCTTGATCAATTCTGTACTATGTAGTCTTCCCATGTTCATGATGTCTTTCTTTGAGAATACCTAGGGGTGTTCTAGAGAAATTGGATTATTATCGGTCTTGTTTCTTCTGAAGAAATATAGACTAACCAAATGGAAGGTCATTTGTACTCCGAAAGATCAAGGGGGACTTGGTATCCTGGACTTGTATCTAGAGAATAAGTGCCTTTTAAGCAAGTGGCTGTTTAGGCTAATCAATGAGGATGGTATTTGGCAACAAGTCCTTAGAAGAAAATATCATAGGGCCAAGACAATTACTCATGTAGAAGCAATGCCGGGGGACTCTCATTTCTGGTCGGGTCTTATGAAGGTGAAATATACCTTCCTAGGTTTGGGGCGATTCCACGTGGGTGATGGTTCCCAAGTTCGTTTTTGGGAGGACGCTTGGTTGGGTCAGCAAGTGTAAGGTCCCCATTTCTAGGTACCAGTGTGCCTTTGTATCAGTCCCTGGAAAAGTAGCTGATACGCACATTCATCACGGAGTTGATACACATAGTCATACAAACGCGTACAGTAATGCCGCATAGGACATTATTTTGGTCTTACAACACAGGACGCACAGCATCCGGGCCGACCGGCCAAATCAAACAGAGTTCAAATGCGCGGAAAGGGTAAGATACAACCCATGGCCTACAGGCAACATGAGCGTGGACGGCAGCCTCGACTCCTAGTCTTCAGCTCCATCGGCGAAGTCAAACTCCTTCTCCTCTTCTGAAAGCAGCAAGAATAAGTACGGAAGGTACTCAGCAAGTCCTAACACTATGGTTGCACAGATGCATAGGGGAGTAAACAAGGATAGGCCATACGGCTTAGAAACTAAGCACTATGCCAGATCATGCATCAAGGTGATTAACACAGTTAATAACCTAAGGGTATCTGATAAAACATCAGGTTTTAATATTGGGGATTGTTTGGCCCTGGGGGAGATGTCACCATCTCGCCAGTACCCATATTTTATGCTGCACCACACTTGCCCGGCAGCCTTCGGCACACAAGCCGGTTCACTACACAACACAGACCCACCGGTCATCCACCCACCAAGGAACGCACACAGAGACTCAACAAGAACGCCCATGACTTCGCGTGTCCATAACTAAGGACGCGGCTATTGCAATAGATTTAACCCTGCAGGGGTGTACAACTTTACCCACATGGTGCGCTCCCCTCCATCCCTGGCCGGGGAAAATAGAGTGGCGCAACGAGGCCCATTATCCGTCTCCTACCCTCCCAGACCCCGCCACGTCAACTACCGATGGTCCCTCCACTGAACTGGGCATGGTGATGCCACGTGCAGAGAACCTACCTCTCATCGGCGTCATCTACATTGCCCCTGCTTGTCACGGGATCGTGAGGTGGTAGAATCCAGCACACAACCAAGCCCAACGCCATCAAACCCGGGTCGTGTGGTAGTACGAGTGTTGCTGATCATGAGGGCCGAGAACCGGTCCTTAATTGCTACGACGGGCTTCTCCAGACTAATGCACACCACACAAGGCGTACAAAACATTTACAGGCGCCCAACAGATGTTCGCCCGGCCCACCGCAGACGCACAAAAGCTTTTCCACCACATTGCACTTAACTCCACGATTTTAACCTACTCACACCACCAAGTTATCCCATACCACACAAGGCACGCATCACCACCATCCATCAAGCATTTCATGATATATGGTAAATGTAAAGTGGATGCTCATAGAAATGAGACACCCGGCATCTCCGTAGAGAGCAGATGGATCCAGCCCTAAGCATGCTAGTAGAAAAGACTGCATTATAAGTAATGCGGGAAGACTAGGGCTATTATGGTGTGTAGATAGGGCAGCATGATGAGGCATTTTACTGGATAGGACATAACCACTACAACAAAAACATTCTATAGAGGCACTTTGTTAGAGGCATTTTTCTAAGTTGCCTCTATTACCTTGTAGAGTCATATGTTTGTGGCATCTTCAAATATGTCTCAAATGTAGAGAAAGGATTTGTGAAAATTCTGAAAAAGAAAGTGTCACATGGATGGTAGAGGCATTATTTGAGGTATTTTGTAGAGTGTCCATACATAAACAATGTAGAGACATTTTTTACGACATCTTAAAAATGCCTATAACTTGTAGAGGCATTATTAGAGACATCTTTTGAGTCTCTAGGGACATTTTTTTGTTAGTTTGTGGCTGTTAACAAACTACTCATAAGAATAGTAATCTAGACATACACGCATTGTGATGTGTGGGTGAGTTGGCTAGCGAGACTTAACAAATTATTATTAGTCCACGAGGTCTTGAGTTCGAATATTCAGAACTACAATAATTTTTTCAACAATACAAAAATGCCTCTAGCCTTATTAAGGCACTATATAATGACTCTACAAAATTGTCACAAATTTAGTAGAGACACTTTTTAAAGTCCCACTATGTTCCTAGAGTCATTGCATGGAAAGGCATTTATGAGACATTTTAAAAAGTGCCTCTATGATTGTCTAGAGACAATTTTAAAATGCCTCTACTATATTAAAAAAATGCCTCTACAATCCATTTTTCATGTAGTGAACTAAGCAGAGACAGTAAAATAGCAATAAGTAGCAACGTAATGTAAAGTCATGTTTTAGTGGATTCGTTTTAATTATGCAAGCATAGGATCAACATGAGCTAGGACTTGCCTTCAGCGAAGTCTTCTTCTTGCTCTTCCACGTAGTCCGGATCCTCGCCTTCCTCTTGGTCTTGATCTTCTGAGCAACGATGATTAACGGCGGTAAGCTAAAGCTAAGCAATTAAGATCCAAATAACTCCAAATAAGACATATTCTAAGCAAACAGGGTTCAAACGACAAGGTCGGGATCGAGGATAGAAGTTGACGGAAGATTCGGCGATACAGTGGTAGAATCACGAATAGCGGCAATCTTCGGAACAGAATTCCGGAATGACAAGTTCCGAGGAACGGAAGGTAGACGGAATCGCGAAAGCGATGGTCGTCGGAACAAAGTTCCGGAAAGATATGTTCTGAAGAACGGGATGTAGATTATTCCTGGAATAATCCACGGTGTTGATTTTGTGGGTTAGCGATCAATTAGCACTAACGGGGTTTTATAAAAGGGTTGGCAACATTTATTAGCATTTCCAGGAATTTATTAGAATTTATCTAAGGCCTAAACCAATTTACTTAGTATTTTCAGAATTTAGTTAATGATGGAAATCATTAATTAAATTCTAAAAATAGAAAAGGCATTTAGTTTAAATGCGCAATTTATTTATGTGAAGTTTCTTGTATTTAAAAAGCTAGGTTAGAATTATTTTGAACCCTAATTTATTTAGTTAGTATTTTTAGGAATAAAATTAATGAATTAAACATTAATTAAAACATCTGAAAATAAAAAGGGAATTTATTTAAGTTATCTAAATTATTTACATGGATTTATAAAAGCTAGAAATAATTAACCTAGGCATTTATTTACTTATAAAAGGATTTAATGTATTTCTGAAAAAGGGAAAAGGGAAAATGGCACTGTGCACTATGGGCCAAAAGCCCGGCTCAACTGGAGCCTGGCACGGCCTACTGGGCTACGGCCCAGCTGGCCAAGGTATCCCAGCCCGACGCGGCGCGACGTGGTGCAGCCGGCGCGCGCGGAGCGCGCATGGCGCGGCTGGTGCGCGGCTAGCGAGCGCACGGCGCGGCGCTGCGCAAGGCCAGCGGACGCCCAGCGCACGCATGGCGCGTGCACGGCACGATGCAGCGCGCGACAACGGCGGCGATGGCGCGAGGCTCCGCGGCGGCGGCGCGGAGCGGAAACGTGGCGGCGGCCGCGCGGACGATGAGGCGCTAGCGGGACGGGGAGGAGGCTCACCGCGGAAAGTTTGGCTCGCGGGGAGGCCGGAGTCGGAGAGGACGGCGGCGAACGGCAACGGCGAGCACGAGCGGCAGCGGTTGGGGCTCCTCCGGGCTCCGGCTGCGGACGGGAAGGCGACGAGCGTGATCAGCGCGACAAGACGAAGCCGGAGATGATGAAGAGCGCGTCGGATACTCACCAGAGATGGTGAGTCGACGGCGATGGCGGACGGGAACAGCGGCCTTCTGGGCGTCGGCTGCGGTCGAGAACCAGCGGAATCGAGTCAGCTAGGTGCGAGGATGCTCAAGGGGATGACGGGGGCGTGCGACACTCACCGGCAGCGACGAATCATCGTCAATGGCGCGGCGGCCGGCGGAGATGATTTCCCTCGATTCGAGGGGAATCGGGGACGGGGCGGTGAGGGAAAAGGCGGAGAAGGTGGCCACGTCGATGAGGAGGGGGATTTATAGGAGGGATGGGCAGTGGTAGCTGCGGCGAGTGGCCCTCGACGGCCATGGCGACGGACCGGCGGCGCGGCACGAGTTGAGGGCGACACGGGGCGCGGAACAGGTCGGCGGTATGGGGAAAAGGGTGCGGGGCCACCGGCGGGAGCGGGAGATCGACACGGCACCGGCCAAACGGCGATAGCGGCGCGGGCAGTTGAACAGTGGTGAGAGGCGGCGCGACACGCGCGGGGATGGGCGACGGGAGGAGAAGGACGACGCTGACGTCCTCCCTAACGTCATCCGGGTCCCACCCGTCAGCGGCCCAGACGAAAGCGGGCTGCCGCGGGGCGTCTTCGACGTCACGCGCGCGGGGAAGGAAACTGGGCCGGCTCGGCCCAGTTAGGAGGGGCGCGCGCGGGCTGGAAGGGGAGAGAGAGAGAGAGAGAGAGAGAGAGAGAGAGAGAGAGAGAGAGAGAGAGAGAGAGAGAGAGAGAGAGAGAGAGAGAGAGGGAGAGATGGGCTGGAGAGGGGAAAACGGCCCAGAAAGGAAAGAGTAAAAGAAATGGTTTAAACATTTCCTTAGGCCTTTGGATTTTGGATTTGGACTAAAAAAAAGGATTTGAATTTGAAAGACCTTTCAAATTCAAACAAGGCAAAACCAGAGAATGCAAATAAACCAAAGCATGAACAATTTATGCTTGTTTCTTTTCAAACTCTTTTTGAAATTCACGTGAATTGGATTACGAGCTCCAAATATTTTAACCAAATTTTAGGTAAATAGGAAAAGTTCAAAATTGTAGTGAATTTTGGCAAATGTAAAATATAGGGTGTTACAGCTAGCCTTCAAAAACATTTACCCAGCTCTATACAATATAGTTAGGAGGAGAAGTGCCACAGTTCAGCAGGTGATGGCGTCTAATCCTCTTAACGTACAGTTTAGACGGGCCCTGGTTGGAGATAACCTAAACTCGTGGCACGATCTGGTCGCTATGGTTATGCCAACCCAGCTGAATGATGAGAATGATAAATTCATCTGGGCCCTTCACCAACATGGACGGTTTTCGGTCCAATCCATGTATCGGGCTATGTCTATATCCCGAGCTTTACCTTTCAATACATTGATTTGGAGGTTAAAAATGCCACTCAAGATAAAGGTATTTATGTGGTACCTATATAAAGGAGTAGTCCTGACCAAGGATAATCTAGCTAGGAGGCAATGGCGGGGATGCTTAAGGTGTTGCTTTTGTAATCAAAATGAGTCAATTCAACATCCTTTTTATGATTGTAACCTGGCTAGGTTCATTTGGAGAGCTGTACAGGTTACCTTTAATATGGCACCGCCATCTTTCACTCATCACAAGTTCACCGGATGGTTAGTGGGGGTGGATAAAAAACTAATGAAGCTAATTTTGGTTGGGGCTAGTGCGATTTGTTGGGCTATTTGGACAAGTCGCAACGATATTGTCTTTGACAATGTTCTAGTGCCTTCATACTTGCAGGTGGTCTTCAAGAGTACGTATTGGACGAGATTTTGGAGCCTCATGCAGAGGGAGGACGACCGTCAAAGAGTGCAGGATGCATGCCGCACACTTGAAACGACGGTCATGGAGATCTTCGCCAACAATGAGTGGCGCTTCACCAACCGCATCACGTGTTGAATAAATAGCATGGCGATGGCAAACTTGTGTTTTGCTAAACTGCAATCCTTTGTGTTTTTGATTCCGTGGTGACTTTGTTTAAACCTTGGTGTGTAATAACGAACAGCCCCATGCACTAGTTGGTGCAGCCGCTGGAATATTCAATATATTCTCTATTCTAAAAAGGAAATCTCCACAGAAATCATCAGAATATCTGAATTTTTATCGGTGTTGCCCCAGCCAGATGTCTTCATTGCTTTCTTTTTCAGCATCTATGCCTCCTTACCTGTCCCGGCCACTAGAATCTGATTTCTAACTATCAGATCCTGGTCCTTCAAGAATTCAGATATATCGAAGAAACTTCCCTTAATTGGAGAGAGATATATAATGTCTTTCGCTTGAAGTATTTAGTTCAAGATAAGGATGTTGACACGTTCGCAATTTTAGGAGCTCCCAAGGCAGTGCCAATTTCGTCCAAGATAGTCCAGTAGCGTAGTTATATCTACAACAATTGATACAAGAGAAATAACACCCCTGCTGCCTTTAATTCGCACTATGATGAAGGTGAAAAGAACAACAACTCCTTCTTCTTGAGGCCTATAAACAGCGTCCGTCCCCAGCACTATGGAAGGCAAGCTCTACAACAACACATCCAGCTAGCCTCCTCCTTTGTGCCAAAACCTGTAATCATGTCGTGGGGAAAGAAGAACCCTTCCTCAGTCGATGGAGAGGTGAGGGCGCAGAGGGTGAAGAAGATTGAGCCTCTCAACCATGTCGTCCCCAGGCCTTTTGAGTACACTAAGACAAAGATGGTGACTATTATGAGCCGCCGACTGCTGATGTTACCATCAGTGGCACAAAGGTGCTCAAAGTCCCACTTATGATGGGTGCGGCATCAGCGAACGACATCGATGTATATATTGACAAAATGAAGAAGAAGTTTGTTCAGCCAAACGCTTGAGAAGAAATGGCATGTCTAGAAGCTCTACGCCGGTGCTCATGAAGCAGTGTTCTATCTGTAATAGGCTCAACTAAAGCAGAAAGTAGACAATAACGAAAATTTGTCCAAGGTATCAATAACTGGACTTCCAAACATAGTGTTTTTATTCTCCATATATTCAAACTGTAGTACTTTTCATCCACCATATATTCACATTGAATTCATATTTGTGCAAGCAATTTTTCATCCAAGATACATGCATATAAAAATCCAATATGAGATGCTCATACAACGAATTTGTACAATAGCTCAATCAGAGCAATCTTAAAGGAAACCTTAGTTACTGGAGCAGGGCATGAGGGTTCAGGGAAGCTGTGCATTCATTGCATTCATAATGGGAAGACCAAAATCTCACTGCAGATGTAACAAAGCAGATCAAAATTTTGACATTAAATTATCATGAAAAATCACATACATCATCAGCAAAATTAATTTCCAAAAAATGTCTGGTACTTTCTAAGGAGCAATCCGTCGAACATGTTTAGTAGACGAGCAGTATTCTAGCTGTGCACAAATGGCCAAATCGAAGAATAACCGATGCAATTCTCTCAGCAGCACAAATGGCCAAATCTTTGCCGTGCAAGCCGTGCGGCTGCCTCAAATAAGCCCGAACTGGAAACCAATAAATGGACAGAACGTACCTATCCTGCGGGCAGCAAGAAGCTGGGAGGAGGAAGGCATCGAGAGAGGTCGCCGGCGAGGCATCGCGTGGCTGGATAGGCCAACTTTGGAACGGAAAGACGACGTCTGTCCCGAGGCAGACAATGCCGAGGGACCTGGATTGAGGGCAGGGTAGGGGCAGGGATGGAAATGCAGGAGGAGCAAGGCAACGGTGGCGTACCTGGGGCGAGATCAGACCGAGGTGATCTGCAGCTTCGATGGACCTTCTCCAGCGCCTCCTGATGCTCTCGCACCGCTGAATGTGGTCTGCACTGCAGTGGCGGCCCTGCAGAGATACTCCGGTAGGGAGCGCCATCGCTGGAGGCACCATTGCCGGGAGAGCGGAAGAAGGTTCAGGAAGGAGCCACCCAGGAAGGATCGGGAAGGACCAAAGAAGATTGTGGCTCACGGAGCAGGCACGGGAACGGACGGTTGGATGAAGGGCAAGCCACATAATCCGATGCCTCACAACAATCGCTACAGGGTAACAGTAACTTGGCGGGGCCCGCCGGGGAAAACTATAATCTTATTATTATGATATAGCATACAGCATTATGTTATGGAATTAGCACCGTATGACCTCTCTAGGACTCCACTACTTATGCATTGGGCTGCTTATATATCTACTGTGTTATCCGCTAGCTCTATGCATGCTATGTATATAGCTTGGTTTGAGTCATCCTAAATACTAGAACTCTTCTTTTTAACAGGAATTTAGAAGCTCTGGCTGACCTGAAATTAGCTGGGGCAACAGAAGTTCAGGATGCTTTAGTTCGGCAGGCTGGAACCTCTTTTACGCTTGAACTGCACCATTTCGATCATGCAACGCATCCACTTATGGTTTTGGTTGTTTCTGGACATCATGAGGTGTGTCCACATGTTTCCCAAAGCAGGAAGAGTAAGAAATTTGCCAAAAATTCTGCATGCTATTTTCACTTCTCGGCGTTTAATGAAGCAAATCGCGCACTTCTTGTCTTTGGCAAGTTGATAGGCCCTCATCTTGTTGGCAAAAACATAGTAGTGATCTAGACAATCTATAATATCTGAACTGGATATTATTGTGAATAGTTGCGAAGGTATCCTAATCTTTTTATGTCTCAATATTGTTGCAGTACGAAGTTGAATTTGTCACACTCATTTGGTTGATCGAACCTCCAACACTTCACTAGAACAACTGAGCAGTCATCAAGCAGTGCGCTTAGAAAAAAATATTATATGGACTAATTGCATTCAAATACTTATGGACCAATTCTTTTCCTTTCCTGCGAAGGCAGTTCTAAAAATATTCGTGAAGAAAAGGAATTCTAAAATTACTCAGAACAACCGCTTAATCTAAGCATCCATAGTTACTGAAGGATTGTAGGGATGCGTGGAGTGACGCTTATTAATTATTCAGGTGACTGGCTTGCTTGTTAATTGTATCCCCGCACCGGTAAGCACAAGGCATGAATTAATGTGCACCCTAAATATGTATACATAAAGAGAGAGTCATAATAAAGCAAACAAAAAATATGTACTTCGTTTAGGATGATAAGACACATAGTACAATTCTTTTAAAAAAAAAAAGACACATAGTACAATCATAAGACGTGGCATGCAACAGCAAACGTTTTCCTTTGAGCGCTTCAGGATGGGGGCGTCAATTAACTAATCAGTTTATTTACATTCGCAACACCAGCAAGCGAGCTGTTGCTAGTAAGTGTAAAATATACGCATCAAGTTACAAAAATTATTACTTTGCATTTAAACCCTGCAGCTGCAGGGGCAACAAATTTCTTCATCATAAACAAAGAAACAATTGGTTCTTAAAAAATCCAAGTTTAGTGCCAAGAGGCAGTCTTAATTTCCGCTAAAAATTTGCTACGCAATCAGGGAAAGAAAGGAACGTCCAGAATATATGCATGAAACCCTTAGTACCAACAGGCGAAAGAATGGAATCAATTAGTGCAATGACTACTCGTGATATAGCTCTATTTGATGGTTGCTAGATTAATTACGAGACCTCTTTGTTTCGTTCTGGACGACTATCTATCTAATTGTAACACATCAGAAAACTAGGCTGCTCTGATCAAGAATTCAATTAGCTCGTATGCTTGTTGGAACAAAAATCAAATGCCAACTGGATGGCCGCATCACTCAGCCATCAATTTAGGTTCAAAGCAGTCTACTCTGAAGTTCTCTAATTAACCCCTGCTTCATCCTACGCACATCACAGGTGCATGAACACATTGTTAGCAGCAGACGAGAATCGCATGATCTGCCCCTCTAAAGACAATGCTGCAACATGAAAACATTAGTACCAACAATTACTTACTGCTACCAATATAACCGTGGGTGTCACCAACTACGCCAAACTACTTGTTTGATCCGACATCTAGGGATGGCAGTTGATCTAGCCGGTGTGGGTCCCGGTCCCAAACTGTTGGAAGCGGGTGTGGTGGCAGTTTTTGACCCGTGGGTCTGGCAAACATAGTTATGAAAAAATACTTGAGATAGGAATGAACATGAAACACACATCCACCAATTTTTGGAATCTAATTCAACATAGTTGTTGAGATATATAAAGAGTTAATGATGAATAGTAACTTCTAGTCATTAATTCTTTGTCCTTTTATATCTCTCAAAATAAAGAGTTTGAAAACAAAAAATTGTCTGCATGTTGTAAACGTACACGTGAACCCCGAAATATTTTTTGTACAATTTTCCTAAACATTTATTCCTGTTTCACCAATTTTATGTCTCTTATGAAACTAAACTTCATGTATATATACTTGGGTTATTTTTTGAAAAATACATGAGAAGCTATATACATGGCAGTTTATGTGGTGCACATAAATTTTCTTTTTCAGTATCTAATTTGATTGACAAAAAAGTAACGAATAAGAAATAAATGTGTTTTTCAATGGAAAACTGTAAAATGACTGATCGGGCTGGCCAATTGGGCCAATACAAGGAACAGGCTGTTCTGTATAAATCCACAATGACGAGTATCCTTTGGCTTCCTTGTTCGGCGCGGCCAGCCGGCTGAGGCGGTAGATCTGGCCGTCAGAGAATCTGGGAGTGGCAGCCGGGGGCCCACCTTTTTTGTGTTTATAGTACCTCGTACCGGTTCCAAATTCCGAAACCACCACTACTAAGGGGGAATAACCGTCAGAGGTTCAAGTGTAGTAGTGAGAGGAGCCATGGCCATGGCCACGAGCACTCCATTGAGCCGTGACCGCTGGCGTCCAAGTTGTGGAATTCTATTGGAGGTGAGGAAGATGGGCATGAGCTTCGGAGGAGCAGCAGGATGCGGGGATCATTGGAAGAGAAGCGACTTGAGCTCAGCTCACTAGAACGAGGTGCAGGCTCGATTTGGAGGAGGGGCAGCTAGCATGCGTGGCTCACCAGAGGAGGGGCAGCACGGGCGGCTTATCGGTAGGAGGCGTGAGCATTGGATGGATGGGGCGGCATGAGGCACCGAAGAAGAATTGTCTTGAGCTAAGCTCGTATGGAGAAGGTATGTCCACCTAACAAAGGATGGTGTTTGGGGAGAAACACTAGGAATGACATACTCTGCCCAATAAGCCATGACTTTATGTTTTACTGTTACATTGCTGAAATCGAAATTGATGGTTTTGCCGTTTGTATCTTGTTAGTTTACGATTTTTTGCTTGTGGTACATAGCAGCATTGTAGCACTCTCCAACTTTGATCTAACGTGCTAGATGTTGGTGGTTTAATCTTTAGTGTCATACTGTCAAACAAAATTGGCTTTGCTTTGACGACTGACCTGATACTAATACAAGCGATTCTGACGGATATGGATCGTTTGATTTCGACTATGTCCAAAGCCCACTACCCCTTTCTGCCTCTCTCTCTCGACCCCAAGCCCAACCACAATCTCATCCACCACCATTGGATTCGGTGTTGGCTTCGTGATTTCTCGGCTCGTGGACTAGTGGTAGCAGCAATAATAAAGCACAAATTTTACTGATTTCCAGCAGAATTCAACTGTCTGAAAAAAGTTTGTTCCAAAAGTATTTAAAACTATATGAACAAAGTTTGTTCAAACTGCATCTGAAATGCACCATTTGATTCGAGTAAAAAACACAACATCTGGGATCTTCATCTCGAAGAACAAATCGATAGGTCTCACGAATCATCACGAGCCTTGAAATGCCAGCCCCAAAACGCCAAGCTGCTGCTTCAATTACCAGCTGAAAAAAAGCAAACCTCAACCGACAGAGCAGAACAAGAAGAGGCGCCCGCAGTCCAAGATCGCCATATTATCCCTAAGTAATGGTACTTTTTCCCTTGGCTACTGCTGCCGTATGTAACAAATCTTGATGCTTGGACAAGCCTTTTTTGTCGAACACGGGAGAGCTGTGTATCACTATATTAAGGAGAGCCGTACGAATTTGGAATGTTAAAGCCACCACGCTTGGTGCTCCGCACTGCCATCATCACAGCATATACCAACGTTTTGATTTGGTGTGTCAATGTTTAGCAAGCCTAGTGTCCATGCAGAGCGAAGCGGCTGGATCGTTCTTGAAGGTTGGTGGCATGGCTGGAGCCTATTCAACCAGGTTTTAGTCTAGTTCTCAAGATGGGTATATTTCATAATATGTAAGTTGTACCATGTAGTTCGGCGAAGTTGACCGGGTTCCATAGTTTTTGTGCAAAATACTGAGACAAATGTGACAGTGCACAGTATCTCCTGAAGCAGAGATGTTGTATTGTTTTATTCATACAAAGCTGTCGACTTCTGTAAGAGCTTGAGAAGAAAGAAGCTCTGACATTTACAAGTGACTAGCACAGTACAAGTATTATCTACTACATAAATATATGTATGATACACAGGGATTACTTATATTATTCCACGCTTACTGATGTTTCATACTGTCTACTTTCTTGTGCAACCTGGCCCGGCGCTCGTTGGACAGCATCTTGGCGAAATGGATAAGCTCCTCCTCGTTGGTGCCTCTGTTCACATCTGGCTCGTTCTTGC
The DNA here is from genome assembly GCA_007726485.1 of Eragrostis curvula. NCBI lineage: Eukaryota > Viridiplantae > Streptophyta > Magnoliopsida > Poales > Poaceae > Eragrostis > Eragrostis curvula. The sequence continues at coordinate 19,790,521 of CM017444.1, read as the reverse complement.
CGGTCTCGACGTTCACCTTGCACACCGGTTTCTTCAACAGCGCCCTCCCTACGCCGATGAGGCGGTCCAGGTTCTCCTTGGTGGAGATGTCGACGGACGCCGTGTCACCCTCGAGGTCATCCTCCTGGATGCGCAGGTACCTCTTGTCGCATTGCAGCGCCTGGAAGAGCACGGAGGCATGGATGTCGACAAGGTCGGCGCTGGCCTCCCTGAAGCTATCGATCAGAGGTGTGGCGCCATTGCTGTAGAGCCAGCCCAGGACGCCCCACCGGCTGGTCTTCCCGGCGTCGAACTTGGGCTCGAACTTGGCCGACCCGGTGCCGAGTGATAGGACCATGAACTTGCCGTACTCGGTCGGCTTGATCGGGGAGAAGTCCCGGCTGCCTAGGAGGATCTGCTTGCTGACGTCTGTTATCGCCAGCATCGTTGGGTTGTTTGCGGCGACACCGCCGTCAATGAGGTTGAAGTCCCGCTTGCGTGTGCCGTCCTTGGTCTCGAACTGGTGCCCCGGCAGGTAGGTCGGCGCGGCGGAGGTGCTGACACAGACGTCTGAGAGCAGAGCGTCTTTGCAGACATCGTTGAGGGCGTCGGACCTGGAGAAGACGGTGGGCTGGAGGAGCTTGATGTCGAAGGTTGGGATGACGATGTTTTGCAGCGCCTGGCTGACCCGGGTGTCACCAAGCAGCTTGTGCACGATGGAGTGGAGGTATTTGCCATCGTACTTGGGCCCCGGCGTCACCACGCTCTTCAGGGCGCCTAGAACACCGCCGTTGCCGGACGGGAAGATCCTGGGGCAGTGCTCGAGGTAGAAGTCGTTGATGTCACTGGCGGCGAAGAGAGGGCGGCCCTCGTCGTTGGGTGCCGTGAGCATGGCGGTCACCAGCCCACCGGTGCTCGTCCCGGCGACCACGTCGAAGTAGTCTGCGATCCTCGCGTCCGGCCCGTCTAGCTCCTGCAGCTTCTCCTCCAGGAAGCCGAGGATGGTGCCCGGGATGATCCCGCGCACGCCGCCGCCGTCGATGCTCAGCACGGTGACGATACTCCCATAAGCTGGCGGCGGCGACTTGGGTGTCGTCGAAGCTATTGACGCCACGCGGCTGAGCTCCGGGTTGGTCGCCAGGGTAGTAAGGCCGCCAGAACTGGAGCCGGAGACGGACCTGTTGCTGCCGAGGTCTGGGACGTGTACGGGCGACATGGCCGCCGCTCTAAGCTAACCTAGCCTCGATGCGTTCACTAATTGATCTACCAACCAGCTAAGTCAGTGTCGAACGAGGAAGAAAAGGCTCACCTATTTGTTGCAGTTCGTACTCCGATCCGTGGTTTGTGGTTAGCTAGGTCCATTGATGCGCGCGTACTTATTTATACTCCAGCTGCAGGGTTATTATATTACGAAGGAATCCAAAGTGACCATGTGTTTCTTGTTTCCAGTCGCCTATGGTCAGAAGTTCTTTCCAGGACTTGAAGCTATCAAGCTCCACCGGCCATGGAACAATTCCTTCACATGTATCTTCCAAGAACCAGCTTCGGAATCATAGGGCCGCACATGCAAAATGTTGCTATCGTACACCGCAATAGGATTGAGAGCTCACCGACAGACACGATACACGTACACGGACAACGTCCAATCCATGGCGTAATAAACATTGTTGAATCAAGGTACGCATCTTTGACTTGAGAGAACATCTTAGACTTGTCTCGCTATATCTTCTTCGTTCCTATACTACCGAATACTCTAACGCTAACATTCTCTTCATCGAGTGGCAAGTGGCAACAGCGTATACATGTGTCTTCCTTTGCCATGATATATACCGCTTCAACGGATCGAGTACGAATAATACGTGCACGATGAGTTGCTATCCATGTATCAGGATGTAGTCAACAAGCTGCTTTTTGCTGCAACACACACTCCAACAAGGACACGTCCGAGAGTTTCGAATCAAATATTCCACCGGGATTATACCATACAGAGATAGAAAACTATAGCTAGTCTTCGGGACGTGCACGGGCAACATGGCCGCAGCTATAGCTAGTCTGATCCGTTCAAGGATTAATCTACCAACCTGCTTACTGCAGGTATAATAGCAGATTGTAAGCGGGCTGAAGACTACGATGGGGGAGAGAATGGAGCCGGCCCACCATCTATTGCCGGCTCGAAGGCTAGCTCAAACATTGCCTCATGGGTCCCACACGAGATTAAAGCCTGCTTTCAGCTAGCAGCGGGAGCAAGAGCTGGCGCATGAGCAGGCTCTCAGCCGGCTGCCGGCGAAATCCATTAGCCATGTTCTTAGTAGACTCGGCTGTTTGTTAGAGTCTCGCTGTCGCAGTTTAGTACTCCGATCCGTGGTTATTATATAGACCATCGATTCGCACATAGATATGTATACTGCTGGTGCCGTGTTATTATATTAGGAGGAATCCAAAGTGGCCATGTATTTTATTTCCAATGGTCTATGGTCAGAAGAACAATTCCTTCACATGTATATTCCCAGAGCTAGCTTCCGCTATATGGCAATCTCTATTTTTCAAGTGCTTGAAAATAAGAGTTACTTTTAGTCAATTGTTTCATCTGTTAGATCTTCGATCCAACGATACACAAAAACAGCCATAAAGTGAAACAACTACTTTCAATAGCTAATGAAATAATATCATTGACTGAACTTTCAAACACTTGAAGGTAAGATAATATGCTGAAATATAGGGCCGCACATGCAAAAGGTGGATACCGTATACAGCTAAGAGGCTTTAGAGTTCACCGGCGTACACGTACACGGACAATGTTCAATCCATGGCGTAATAAATAGTCTTGAAGGAAGATACACATCTTTGACTTCAGAGATCATCTTGGACTTGTCTGGCCAGCTATAGTTTAACCAAATACATAACACCAGCATTCTCTTGATCGAGTGGCAAGTGGGAACCGCTGATACAAGTCTCTTCCTTTGTCACAATATACACCACCTCTACGGAATTTGGATAATATACATGAGTTGCTCTCCATGAATCAGGACGCATACAAGCCCATAGCTCCACCATGCACTGGTCCTCCGTGTGCTCCTTGAGAATGAAAATTCCACTCAAACGGTCTTGCCAAAAGTTTAAGAATTGGTCAGATTGTGGACAAAAAACTTCTTCTTTTTTTTTTTTTTTGCGAGGGGACAAAAAACTTCATTGTGCCTCTTCTATGATTTTTTTTTTAGAAAAGCTCTTGTAATAAATATGGGAAACATTATGCCACATGTTGCATAATACATAGTTTGTGTAAATGCATACCGTACCAGCAAAGTAATTTGTGCGTCGTTTAGATACTGATTTTATCAAGATCACCCTCTTTGTGTTTGATGAAATCAATATCGACCATTATTATTTTTCTCATCTCGGAACAAGTTAAAAAATGAAGTAAGAACTGCAGGATCGATATGTTGGCCTCAAAGCATGCACCTATCACCGTACGAACAAAAGCTGTACTATAGTACTACTACGGTGTCGCGACGTACCATACGATGGACTTTATCGAATCGCGTGTAATTAATTACACGCCTGTGAGATTATTTGATATTTTCCATGCAAATCCTCCTGTCATGTGCAGCGAGAGGCACGTCGTCATGCATCGCATGGGCATCAACCGTGGAGATATGATTAACATCTACAAAAAGTAATCGTTGGAGGACGCGTCAGATAGATTCAAATAAATATTCCACTCCAATCCTGTTTCAACACAAATGAATCCCTTTCATGTACTTTAGCAATTAATCATTAGCTGCACGTGTACATGCAGTGTCCTGTTCAAGTACAGGCAAAGTTCATTCTTATATCATATGCACAGATGCAATGTATCACAAAATAAAGTATTCAAGCATATGCCATTCATTTGTAGTATGGATAAAACACACTATTCGGATCTTTTAAATATATCAGTAATAAACGATATCATGGTACAAGCAATAAATAAACTATAGTAGTGTGTCCAATATATTTCATGGGCAACAAAATTTGAACGCATTATTAGTAATAATGTAGTAAATCGGCATTACAATACTGACTTTGCCTAGCTAATTAAGTCCAATATATCGTGTGCATCATACACACTACCATGGAAAAGTTGAAATTTAATTACCAAAGCCTGAGCATATATGCTGCTGCTAGATCCTGAAAAGCCTAACTTAAAACCTTTAAAAAAAATCTATCTGTGCAGAAACATTTAGCCATCATTGTTCAAGCACGAACTTGATTCAACTCTCTAAAACTTTAATATACACCATAATCATTGATTTATCCATATAAATCATAAATGTAGAGTACCTATCGCAGAGTATACTCTCTCATCTCTTCCTTCATCACTACAAAGAAATCAGGGTATTGCCACGAGCAATGTTGCAACAGCAAAAATTTGGTTGCGATAGCTTGGTGTTTTTGCAACGCTTTTCATACATGGTTGCAAAGTGTGTACATTATTGCCATAAAACAACTTTCGTTGTGAAAGGTATGTGTTAATAGCCACGGTTAATAAAATGGTTGCGAGAGGTTGACTTCTATTGCAACAAAACAATAATTGTTGCATCAATTTCAAAATTTTCGTGGCAATACACCAATACTATTGCCACGATTGCCTTGTCGTTGCAATAGATATGTTATATTGCAACAAAATATTATCGTTGTAATTTTTGAAAAGTTTGTTGCAATAGAAGAAAAGTTATTGCCACAAACAAAGAATCGTTGCAGCACATAAAATCTATTGCAACGAATTTTGGCTTTTGCCACAATTTTTAATAAACTTTTCCACATCATGAGAGACTATAAACAAATAAAATTGTCATTGAATACACAAGTAGCAACAGTGGTGTAGTGGCAAAGCGTCTTCTATAGTAAGTGAAGGTCTTGGGTTCAAGTCATGTCTAGAGCACATTAGCTTGCATTATTTCAACTTTTTTTTTGCTTTTGCTGAATTTATTGCCACAACTAAATATAGTTGCAATAACCATTTATTGCCACAATTTGAATCGTTGCGTCTATTGTAGATTGCAACGTTTTATTTCGTGCCAACAAACTTAGATATTGCAACCAAACAAAAAAATGGTTGCCTAAGCCTTTTGCCACGCTACTACTTGTCACGACAGCCCACGAAATGAATTTTGTAGCTATAGTAGGTTATTGCAACCATTTTGACCCTTTTGCCATGATATTTGACCGTGGCAATACCCCTATTTTCTTGTAGTGCATCTTTAATTGTCCTCTCGATGAATAGAGAACCAATACTCTAATATGTGCGTGAACCATACTTGGTCATCTTTATTTGCTTCTCAATTTGCCACAGACAAAAATAGCCTCGTGATCTTTTTTTTTTTTTGGTGGTATTGTGTTGACCTCTCGGCACTTCGCTAATGGTATGTTTGGTGGGGTGCGCTCAAACAAGCGATATACATAGTATTTTACAGTTGTTGGAAAAAATTCACTTTCAGCTAAGGGATATCTTTTAACTAATTGGCAACCTTTCATGATTAGATGTTCATTTACGAATAGCCACCTGCTCATGAAAATATATCCATTGTCTCACTTATACACACATGCTATAAAGTTTCTTCAGGGAGAGAAGAGGGTACTTAAATCCGATAATTCCAAATCCTTTAGTCTAGTAATCATCACACTAGATCTTTAATTATTGAAACCGGCTAATAAATTACATGAGATATATTAATAGAATCTGAGCTCCATATGATTACCTGTTTTTAGGTCAGTGGTATTCAGGAAACGCACCCAACCACCAACGATTTACTCTTTCATGTGGATGCAAAAAGTGCCACCGGCGTCGAACACGCCGTCCATCAATAAACTAGCAGGACTGGGAAATGAGGGCAACACCTTCTGAATTGGTTCCCCAAATTTTTTTCCTAATATTTAAATTTCATAATAGTGGTATCAGGCTAGCTATATACTACGTCAAATATATGATCAAGTAAAATTGCCAAATTTGAGAGCTAATAGGCCTGCATTAGATCCATGGTGTACAACCCTGGTTGTTCCGGTAGCCGAACCAGTCACGGCAAGGTGTTCTGTTTGCGGAAAACCAATGAGTTATGTTGGCTTGGTCAGCTCTGGGCTCCTTTGCTGAAGAGCTGCAAGTGTCAAGGCTGGCACCGGAGGTCCGGATAGGTCATCGTCCAGATTGTGTGTCGACCACCACCCGCCCACCCCCCCCCCCCCCCCCCCCCCCCTTCTGAGTTAATACAAACAGAGTTAATAGGGAGTGACTACACAACATTCGGCTAAAAAGAGTTTGGATCACAATCGAATTTTTCAACCAATTACAGACTGACACATCAGCAAACAGGCCAAATAGAATTTGACTGTTATGCTTTTAGTTTTCAGTCGAATTGCAAAACAGATTCAGAAAAAAGAACAGAGTGGTGTTTTCCTGGATTCCAGTCACTTTTTGCAAGCACATGCAAAACCAATTTCGATTGCTTATTTTTTGGATTCCAGTCGAATTTCAATACAATGCTAAAGATACAAAACCAAGTGAATTATTTGGGGATTTCAGTCAATTTTTAGCACAGGAATTAGCGGTGGGAAAACCGCCACAGAGTGGATTCGGATCCAGAAATCAATCCAATACCTGAACGTGCCTACCAATTTGAATTATGCACCGAGTGAATTATTCTGTTCAAGTTAAATCATTATCTGATTAGAACCCGCTAATTTGGCAATGAAATTAACTTCTAATTTGTTTCTATTGCAGGTTTGAGGCCATTAAAGAAAACAAACAACTATAAATGCAGCTGGAAATGCAACCAAGAAAACGCAACATGTTGACCAGGTAAGTTCCACATTAACAAGCTATACTTATAGCCCAAAAAAAGATGCAACTTATACAGATTCTAAAATCTGTTTAACTGTGTCTAGCTGCTAGTGAAATTTTGAAAAGAAACAACTATATGGAATACAATCTTGCTTTCTGTTCTTGGCCAATTCGTCTTGCTAAATTTCTCATGCTGAACGAATTAGAGATAAGTACTTGCATATTACAAGGCTCCTGAAAAAAGGAAATTATATTATGAAATGGCTATGAAGCTGATTCCAAGGCAAGTAACAAAAAAACTGCACTGCCAATTGTGGCCTCAAACGAAAAAACAAACACAACTCATGATGGAAACAACAAGAAAATGGTACTGCTTGACCAGGGATTAAGGCTAACAACACATAACAGCTCCAATGTGCAGAATGAAACAATACAACATAGAACTGCTGAAAAAGAAACAACAATCTCAAATGTGCCTGGAAATGAGCACAACCAGGTAAGTTACATCTCATCAATACTAAATGTCTACTGAAATATAGTGTGTAAATAAAACATATATTAACTTATGTTCTGTGTTTCTAAGCAGATTCTAAGGCACTCAGCTAGCTTAGTAGAAAATGGAAATAGAAACAAGACAATGTACTGCTTCGTAAGTCATCTCAGCACGTTTTAAATTACATAGATAGAAATGATGTAAATCAACCAACTTTTAGTGGAACTTGGACTTGAACTGGGTTATTGCTGCAAGACAATATAATGACAGCACAAGTGTAGCAACAGAAATGGTAAAATGTACGTGACACAGAAATTAGGAAGAGAGAAGTGCGGGGAACACAAAAAAGCACAACTTAAGGGAGTAATACTAAAAACCATGCTAAAGAATCGAATCACAGAGAGGTTAGAATTTTATCACGAGAGCTTAGAGTTTTTAACACAAAAATACACAGTAAAGCAACATTTTGCAGCCTTGACCTTACTCTAAAGCCTGCGCAAACAGAATGAACCAAGAATCAAAAAATTACTTGAGAATAAAGTAAAATAAATACATTGTCAAGCAATTGAAATTCCACTTAAAAAGAGGTAGTATAATAGGGGTACTTTATAGCTGAAATATAGGTCCTCATATTAGTAAAGCGAACAACTCAAGGAAATTACAATCTTATATCAAAACTAAATAATGGCAGTGGGATAGACCACGTGTATTATGTATCCTCAAGGAAATTAAACTCAAAGACAGGTTGTATCTTTCATTATTTGCACAAACAACAAACACAAAAGGTGTTGAAGTGTTCCATTAGCACATGCAGGAAAATATATGAAAATATATGATACAACTCTTTAGTATAAAATATATGATACACCAACCAATTACAACCGGATTCCACTATGAATGAATAAGAAATATACAAAAAAGAACAGTGGAACTTGCATATAGGAAAGATGTAATCAACAACATAGTTCAGGTTCACACATGTCTTGGCATAAAATTACAAATATCAAAAATCACTTCCTACCCATAGGGGTCGCTACCACCCCCGGGGGGCTACGTACCCAAGCAACCAGGGACGTTGGATCGTACTTTGCGATTACAATTGTCGTCCAGATTCGTGCAGCTGAAAACGTTCACCGTTTGCATGGCCGTTAAGAGGAATATTGGAGGACAGGTTGATGTCACAAGCACCGTGTACGGAGTATTCTTTTTTCTGACACAGCTCCGTGATGACCGACCACACAATGCAAAACAATGGGCAGCTAGCTGCAAATCTCTCCTTATTTTCTTCCTCTCTCCCCCCCTCTCCTTTCTATCTCTATCTCCTGTAAGCGAGCGACCGAGGACCTCCGGATTTCGCCAGCCGAAGGTTCTCCGTCCATGGCTCCATGACGGTCCTTGGTGCACTTCGATGCTTGTCAGATTGGACCTGGGCAAGGCCACCTCGGGAGGGAGGAGCGGTTGCCGGATTTGGGCTCTACAGTCGCGCTCGCCGGTGAACTGCTCTTTTCCGGCAAGCTCGCGGCCGGATCCGGCTGTGCACGCGTAAGGCTGTGGCCGGCACCGCTGCGGCCTTGCCATCTGCCCACGACCTCCTTCGCCCTTCGGTCTGCTGATGTATTTTCTTCTATCTTTTTCCCCAGCGCCACCTACATGAGATCCCACTCGCAGCTGCCCGGAGGCGGAGTTCATGGGCGCTCGCCGGCCTCTTCTTCTGGTCGGCGGTGGTGGCCGGCGCCGGTGCTCTCCTTGGAGTGTCCCTGCCCTGCCGCGCCGCCACGGCCGCCGGTGCTCTCTGCGTCGGGAGGGACAGATGAAGGCAGAAAAAATTTTGGAGTGCGGAGGAGCAGAGTCGAAGAGGATCGATCCGATTTGAAGAATCGGACATCCTAGCAGCTGCAGTATGGGCTGCAGCCCTATCGGGGTGGTCCGCCGGCCCATGGGAGCGATGGTCTGGCGGTACAGGCCGTCGTTCCCTATCGCTCAGCAACAGCTGCGCCGGCGGCCATTGTTTTCCTGCTCCCCTGTTGCTGCAGCTCAGCGCCAAACACCTCCGCCACCAAATTGCTATCCATTGTTTTTTCTCCGACCATGGTGCTGGACAAGATTGAGTTGCTCGCTAGCATGCAGACTCGTCTCGCTCGTGTGGATGCACCAATTGTCATCTGATTTGGATTTGGGATTCCTCTGTTTTTTTTTTCCTTTTATTCAACGTTTATGCGTTTACTTCCTGATTTTATTTTCCACGATACAGTTTTCCTCTGATCCTCTCATGTGTGGTATAAAAAAAATTGCGTTGCTGCGTCTTAACCGGAGATGGCCAACCTGATCCAAATTTGGTTTGAATTTACTCACTTGTTAACAGGAGTATATGTTTTGCCTCGGTTATCGAGAGGCGGCACCCGTGGTACTGTAGCTTGCTACAGGGCCGCGTGCGCACTGTAGCAAAATATCTAAAATGCGTAAAAAAAAAATTCCCTCGCCTTCCCGAGATCAAAACACATTGTAAAAATTCGTACCGGAGCTCACAACGGCCAGCTGAGTCTCAGTGTAGAACCAGGGAGGGGATTCGAGGGTTTTCTAGACCTGCATGAGAAGCTCTTCGCCATCGGAGGCGGTCTTACCCCCGACAGGTCAAGTTTTTTTTTTCCCTCGGTTCTTATGGTTGCCCTGGGCGAGCGGCCATTCAGCTTGGAAGAAAAGCTAGGAACATGCTAGCAGTTGCAGTACAACTAGTACTTGTGTCTCCATTTTATTTATTTTCTTTGCGATTTTCGTGTTCATCCAGAATGAAAGCGTTTCAAATTTCTTGCAGTATAAAAAACGTGCAAACTTTTTGACTCTCCCAATGCGAAGAACTCCTTTACTCGGTTGCCCCCTTTTTACTCGGTTGCCCCCTTTAGGTGTTAAAATGTCTTCTGCAGTCCAATGTCCTTGTCAGCAAAAGTGCACGAAACATCAAAAGAAAGGGAATGCCTAGGTATGCCCTCTCTCTCCCTGTCCTTTCTTCTCTTTCCTAACCAAAAGCTTGCACGGGCCCATGATGGATGAGTTTCACGACGGACTCCCATGGAATGAGGTGGTCCCGCCCTGGCAAATATTTATAGAAAGATTCTTAAGAAAAGGTTGAACATTAGTTTCAATATATTTTGAACAAAAAATTTGAAACTCAAGTTATTCAGAAAATCTTGGAACTCAAAAAACTTGGTTCCAAAACTATTATTCAGAAATGTCGTACCGTGATAAAATTAGCTAAAAAAATCTTGTTCCAAGTGATCGTATCTGTGACGCTCTATTCTCTATGAGGCCAGCTACTAGTATCATGCATGCAGCATGCCTTTTGTTCTTACCACTCGCCCGCCACTACATTAGTCGACCCTTGAGTACATGTAACGCACTAAGAGCATCTCCAATGAACCCCTCATTTTTGACCCCTTATCCATCCATTTGAGAAGCCTCTCATCCAGATTTGCCCCCTTATATCATGGTGCACTCCAACAAACCCCTTAAATTTTCTTCCCTATCCTCCACCCATGTATATTTTAGTCATATCTTGTAACTAACAAGCTAACTAGTTATATAATTCTCAAAACACATATATATTAAGCAAATACATGGTACATAATTAAGTGAAAATATGATAAATAATAAGTGCATGCTACATAATTAAGAAACCACTTGAATACATAATTGTCCAATGAGGTGTTGTCCACATATTGCTAATACAACATGTTTTAGAAAGTACATGATACATAAATTAAAAAAATACGCATGATTAATACTTGTCTCCATGATGTTGCCAGAGGTGATCAATTAGATCTTCCTGAAGTTGAGAGTGAGCTTCCTTGTCACGAATATTACGATGCACCTGAAGAAATTATTGGAACTCACGTGTATCATTACGTAGTGGTGTAGGTCTCACAAGAGGGCCAACACTGTCGTAGTGGAAGTCGTCTTCATCATTCCGCTCATCTTCTATAATCATGTTATGCATAATGATACAAGCTGTCATGATTTCTCTAAGGGTTTCTTTATCCCAAAACCGAGCTGGCCCTCGAATGATGGCAAAGCGAGCTTGTAGTACTCCAAAAGCTCGCTCCACATCCTTCCGTACAGATTCTTGTGCTCTTGCAAAATATTTTCTTTTCCGGCCTAATGGTTGTGATATGGTCTTCACAAATGTTGCCCATTGAGGATAAATGCCATCTGCAAGGTAATACCCCATTGTATAATCATGACCATTAATGCTATAGTTAACTTCAGGAGCTTCCCCTTCAGCAAGCTTTGCAAACAAATGTGAACGGTGAAGAACATTGATATCATTGAGTGCCCCTGGTAAACCAAAAAAAGAATTCCAAATCCAAAGATCCTTTGAAGCAACAGCTTCAAGAATAATGGTGGGCTCACTACAATGGCCGGTGTATTGCCCTTGTCATGCTGTAGGGCAATTTTTCCACCCCCAATGCATACAGTCTATGCTCCCAAGCATTCCAGGAAAACCTCTCTGCTCTCCAATTGCAAGTAATCTAGCAGTGTCGTGCTCATTTGGAGACCTTAGGTACTCATCACCAAAAACTTGAACAACAGCCCTCACAAACTTTCTAAGACTTTCTATAATAGTACTCTCAGCAATACCATTGTATTGATCCATAAAATCTGCAGGCACCCCATGACTTATCATAGCATATGCTGCTGTAATCTTTTGCAAAGCTGATAATCCCATCCGCCCACTTCCATCTCTCTTTTGCACAAAATAATGATCATGTTGCTCTACGGCTTGTGCTATGCGATTAAAAAGAGGACGAGCCATTCTAAACCTGCGTCGGAAGAAATTTGGCCCATAGATTGGATCATCTGAAAAGAAGTCATTGTACAACCTCCAATGCCCAACTTTTCTTTCACGACGAACAAACTGCCTCCCCGGTACAGAACCGCCCCGCCTTGGAGTGTTCATCTCCAAATATTGAGTGTGTGCTTGGTGCAATGCAGTAAGCACCTGCTCATCATATTCATCATCATCATCATCCGACGAGGAGGAGGAATCTAAGCGATAGAGCCGACTCATTTGGACAGCACCCTGCATTTGAAGATCACATTGTTTATGAATCAAACTATGCATTACACTGACAAAAGAACAAGAAGTGATTCTCTGTACAAATGCTAATTGCTCTCTTGAAGTGATTAAAAGCAATTGCTCGGTGGTTCAGGCACATACGTATTTTAGCAACAGCAAAAATATTAGAGCTTGCTGTAAAAATTGGATTACTGGATACGGCAACAAAGGTGTGCGCATGTTGCTGGTAAGCATATCTACCATGCGTGATCAAAAAAGCATCAACGAATTAAAAAATAGTAGCCATATCGCACACAGGCAGCCAACCAATTAAAAATTCCCAATGCCAAATCCATTGCGCGAGCAAGCACATCGAGCGGAAATCGAGTGCACGGCCTGCCGTCTTGGCGAGCGAGCGAGCGAGCAGAAATTGACTGCGCGGCATGCGGCGTGAGCGGAGAAGCTTTGGCTGGGGCGGGCAACGCTGGCGAGCTGCCTCCATCTAGATCTATCTGCACCAAATCGGCCATGGAAACGAACGGGAGGGAGGAGATGAGGAGGAAGCAGGCATACCTAGCAGATGGGGGCACGGCGGCGGCTCCACGCGCGGGCGATGGGCGGCAGGACGGCAACCAGGTGGCGGGCAGGAGAGTTCCGCGGGCGCGCGTGAGGGCGGGTGGTTGGGATGAGGGCTCGCGTCCGGTCTCCTACGGATGAGGGGGGAGAGGAAGGATATGAGAGCGCTCTCATCCTTCGGAGAGGGATGAGGGCATTGTTGGAGACCAGTTTTTCCTCTTTTCCCCTCAAATCTGGTATAAGGGTGCATATAAGGGTTTCATTGGAGTTGCTCTAACGCCGTATCATCCGGGTACCTAACCCCGGGGTGGGTAGCGACCCCTATGGGTAGGAAATCCACTCTCTTACAAATATTCAGGAAAAAGAACAGATCAACATATCAAGAGCGACTAACCTTGCAGTAGTAAGAAACTTGCAGCCTTGACCTTCCTCACAACCCTGCGCCAACAAAATATCACGGGATTATTTCTAAAAACTCAAACCTAAAATTAAATACTACCTAAGCAATGAATTGGAATACTCTATTGGTCGTCTCTACTATCTAAGACTATCTCCAACGGATGTCTCATTTTAGGACTTACATAGCATATGGGGTGTAAAACTACAAAAACACATCTCAGACGTATTTTTGAGCCGGCAGCCCCCCGCACGCACAAATACGGTACCTCTTCGCGCGACGCACGCTGCAGGCGGCGCTCGAATCGTTTTTCTTCTCTGTTCTTCGTCCTATCTCGCTCCTTCTCTCTCTTCTGCAGCAGACCGGCGCGAGGGCGGGGCTCGGCGGCGCGGCGGCGGGGCGGGCTCGGCGGTGGGAGCTGGAGCCGGGGCGGAGGGAGCGGAGGCGCGGAGCTTCGGGTCTCCTCGTCGCCCTGCTCACGAGGAGGACGAGGAGGATTGGGGAGGGGGAGGTGTGCATGTCCACGGCGAGGGCGCGGCGGCACGGAGTCCTGCTCTGGCTCTCTCCTCCACGGCGAGGGCTCCGGCGGTGCGGGAGACGCGTGGGGCGGCGCGGAATTGAGAATTGAGGCACCGAACTCCATCCGTCATAATCCAAGAAACAAACTTTATCCAAAAAATTTTGCACGGGGCCGCAGCTAGCAGATCGATGGCCTCCGTGACGGTGGAGGAGGCCACGCAGCCGCTGCTGCCACGGAAGCGGGAGGAGGCGGCGCCATCGCCGTGCTGGAGGCAGTGGGAGCGCGAGGCTGGGCGGCTGGGCTACCTGGCGTAGCGTAGCCTCACAGCAGCCAGTGGAGGGGAGGGAGGAGGATGTCGCGCAGGCGGAGGCTAGGAACGAGGAGCGGCCGAGGGAGTCGCGGGGAAGAGGGAGTCGCGGCGGCCGTGGCACTCGTCGGCGCAGGGGAGGGAGGGAGGAGGAAGAGAAAGGGTACACCGTTCGAGATTGCATTTTTTGCGGCTCCTTTCCAGCGCTGTGCAGCATCCCATTTGCGGTTTGCGTCTCGCGAACCGTTGGAGATAGTCTAAACCATTTCAGTTGGTGGTGGTGGGTGCTAGCTGATGGTTCTAACTCACATGATTTTCTATGCAATGAATTGGGTAACCATATATGTGTGGGCATGTTATATCCTTGTGGCTTTGATAAAATATTTTTTTATAATGTTATAGCTTGAGTTTGTGATATTAATATTTTGTTAGAGATCATCCATGGCAATGCACGGGCACATATCTAGTAATAGTGTAATGCTAAGAATTACACTATCACGTAATACAAGTTCTACTGAAAAATGCAGTAGAATATAGGCAATCGAAAGTTGTAATGAAGGGGCAAAACATAGATGGCATAGATAAGAAAATTACTTGAAAGAATCATTTGGCCCTCACAGGCCCAGTGCCCTAACAACATGCACACCATTTGCCAGAATCCTTTCGCACTTAGGGATAGATGTTCCTCCCACACAATTCAAAATATAAGGCATGAATAATAAGTATGGTAACACACCTAGAATACTATATTTATTAGCATTGCCCATATTTTGGAGGAAAATGTTAATTCTTATCGACAGGAAAGTATTAGAACTAGCTTTTGCAAATTGTAACAAATAATAAAAATAAAAATAAAAGACAAGGAAACTAACTACTGAAAAAATCAGTAGATATTCTATTATCATGCGGCATAGAAAAATTGATATGATAATGGAAGCAGCAGGACAAAAGCAACAAGGAACTAAAATTAACTAGGGGAAGAGGAAAATAATCCCTTATGTGATTCTCCAACAGTCCTGCCCTCCAACAGTCCGCAGGCATTCTCCGTGATGGATTTCTGTGATTTCCACTTGTTAATGCCGTGCGTTACAATGCCACGTACAAAATCCTAACCACATGACCATGCACGCATAGCCCCTTTATTGTTTGTGCTAAGTATTTAAGATGAGAGGTCGTTCCTTTGCTAATGGCTTTCAGAATAGCCTTAAAGCATCACGTTGAGTGAAGGAGCTGGCCATTTGAAAACTCATAAGAGGGTATATTATCAATAACGCTTTTTGTCCAGAGCTATATATACGTGCATCGTCTAACAACTTTGCATGGGCCGCTCGCGCGTGTGGAGCCCATGACTAGTTCTGGCCATTGCTTAGGTTTGATCGGCGTGAGTCGGCCCACAACACAACTAAATTAGTGTAATTTTTACAATTTGGCCCTTTTCAAAAAAGTTTTTCACATATGGACCTCTGGGGAAAACATGTCCAGAAATGGACCCTTTTCTGAGCGCCATCAGATTTGGCGCTCAGCTTGCACATGTGGGCGCCACGTGAATTGACGCTCAGGCTTGCCACGTCAGCTGGCGGGCACGCGCCCGATGTGCTGACCTGGCAGGGGTTGAGCGCCAGGTATTTTAGCGCCCAGGGGGTGAGCGCCGCATCCTTTGGCGCCCACCCCCGGGCACACAAAAGGCCCGCGGGCTTTTCTTTCTTTCCTCCCTCTTTTCCCTTTCCCCATTCCCAGTCGCGCACGACGAACAGAAAGGAGCCAACGCCCCTTCTCTCTCTCCCATCCAATCCTCTCGTCGAACTCCATCGATTCGGCATGGTTTGAGGCAAAATTTTTTGGAGGAATTGCATCACCAAGGTATCCTCCTCCACTTCCATGAGTTTCATCCAATGGAATTGCTTCTATGTCTCTAATTTCAGGTAACCCTAACCCTAGGGTTTGATGTAGGAATCCGTCGATTTGATAGGTTTCCTTGTTAGATTTGCATTTCTACGTGTAATGTGATTGATATGTTGATGTTTGGAACTTCCGGTTGTAGTTGGTTTCATTGGTAGCAATGAATTGTTAGTAGGCATGTTAATGACATAGAGCACTATGGTTGAATTAGTGAAAAATGAAGGTTTGTTGGTGGGTTGTTTGTTGATTTTAGCGTGATAGGAGGTACTTGTATATGAGTAGGATGTGGTGTGCAATATGAACATTGGTAGATGGCTAAATTGGGCTTTATTTTTGGTTTACTTTGATATGACTAAATTGGGAAATGTCTCTTTTTGTTGAAATGGATGTAGATGGCTAAATGTGTGAGAGTGCATTACGGTGGTTCAGTTGTGAGGACTGAGGATGATAGTGTTGAATTTGTTGGCATGAGAGAGGTTGTGTTGCTTTTTGTTGAGACACCATCTTTGGGTAGTCTTTCATCTCAAGTGAGACAATGTTTGGGATGGACGGAGGAGGGTGTCAAGTTGGATTTTGAAGGAAGAATTGATGTGGGTTCTTCTAATGGGCCACACATGAAGATAATGGCTCCAGTGGGTAGTGAGGAGGAATGGCAAGCGTATGTTGAGATTGTGATGAATTCAGAAGTTCGAGCTATTGATCTGGTGGCTCGTAAGGTAGTGGTGGATGGAGGCGTAGATGGTGGGCAAGGTATTGGTTGTTCGAATGAAGTAGTAATTGACCTAACGCAACCATCACAAGCAAGTATGCATGACGGTTTGGCACGGAATCCTCCAACAACCGTAGTGATGACTGATTTGGTTGGAGACCAAATGCCTCAGATCGTCCCGAATTGTGGTGATGATCGTAGGGATGAAACTCCGCCGGACATTGAAACGGTCCCTCAAGTGGCATGTAATGAAGTTAACTATGGTGTTGGCACCGATCTGGTAGATGTGCCGGTTTTTGGAGATAATACAAATTATGAGGAGGAGAGAGCGGAGGATTCAGATGATGATCGCCCTATCGGTGATTTGTCTGAATGGGAGAAGGAAATGTTGAGGCAAATGATTACGGACCGTGATCCATTGGTTCCTGATTGTCGGGACTTGAGCCAGGGTCATAAAGCAGTTGCTGATGGAGAGGAGACCGAGAATGTTGTGCCACGGGTAGAATCAGCTGAAATAATTCAGAAGGGTATTATGTTTCAGGATATGGAGTCAATGAAGATGTGGTTGAATGAGTACTCAGTGTTGCACTGCCGTCCGCATAGGGTGAAGCATTCTCATAAGCAGCGACGGTTCATTGTTGTGTGCAAGCGTGGCTGACCTTGGACAGTACGCGCTCGGAGGACTCGTCATGGTAAATGGAAGATTACAAGTGTGGTGCAGCCTCACACTTGTAGTTCTGACAATCCTGATGACAGCCACCCACAGCTGAGCTCCAAATTTATTGCTCAGAGACTTGTCAATATCATAAAGCATGCTCCAACGATGACAGTGGCTTCCCTGATTGAGATGGTACGTTTGAAATGGAGGTACCGCATTAAATACGGGAAAGGTTGGCGGGCAAAGCAACGTGCTTTGAAGACATGCTACGGTGATTGGGCAGAAGCATATGAGCGTCTGCCTGCAATGTTGCATGCCATGAAATCCAAAAACCCGAGCATGCATATCGAGTATGTCCCTAAGCCCCAACAAAGGAGATTGGATGGAAAGGAGATTTTCTTCCGAGCATATTGGTCTTTTGGCCAAAGCGTTGAGGCATTCAAACATTGTAGGCCTGTGATTTCTATTGATGGCACGTTCCTCACTGGGAAATATCAGGGCACAATGCTTGTTGCCATCGCTATGGATGGTAACCGGCAGCTTGTTCCTTTGGCATTCGCAATTGTTGAGAAAGAAACAACCTCAAGCTGAGGATGGTTCCTAAAAATTGTGAGGAAAGTGGTTGTTGGTCCCGGGCGTGACATTTGTGTCATCTCCGATAGGCATGCTGGCATACTTAATGTGGTGCAAGAGGAATTGCCTGGGTATGGTCGTATACAACATCGATGGTGTACACGGCATCTAGCCCAAAATTTGTTAAAAATTGATCATATCAAAGACAATTTCAAAGCCTTTGAGGAAGTTTGTCGGCAAACTGAACGTGGCCTTTTCAAAGTGGGCTTTGATGCATTGAAGACAAGGACGACTGACTTAGGAAGGCAATTCCTAGATGGGATATACGAACAAAGGGAGAAGTGATCGCTTGCATATGATGTCGGTGGTGCGCGATGCGGATTCATGACTAGCAACATGGCTGAAATGTACAACAGTTTGTTGAGGGGCGTTCGGGCGTTGCCGCTGACTGCTATTGCATCGTTCACATTTTACAAAACAACGGAGTGGTTTGTTGATCAGTTGAAGGAGGCGAATGTTATTTTCGGCATGAGGGAGAAATGGGCACCTAGATTGACAGTAGAGGTTGCCAAGTCTTTGAATCGAGGTAGTGACATGGTTGCCACATGCTTTGATTTTGACACTTGTACTTATGAAGTAATGGAAGGTGGTGGAACCACAACCGGCGGTGAACATCGTGGTGCTCGAAAGTTCAAGGTGGTGATCACAAGAAACACATGCACATGTGGAGTGCCTCAGTTGCTACATTACCCTTGTGGCCATATGGCAGCGACATGTAGGGCTCGAGGTGTTGCTTATGACGGTGGCGCTAGGATCCCTCAATATTTGTCAGTCCAAGCTATGGTTCACACATGGTCACCACGGTTCGAGCCATTCCTTGATGAGGATGAATGGGCATCATATGATGGGCCACGATACGTGGCTGATCCGGAGCACCTAGTTGCTACGAAGGGTCCGAAGAGGAGGGTACGCTTCACGATGGACATGGACCGGATTAAGCCATCTAAGAAGAAGAGAAAAGGTGCTGCATTCTTTGAAGATCCAGAAGAGAAGAGATCTGGAAAGTGCCATGGGAGTGGGCACAATCGGAAAACTTGCAAAATTGCTTAGGTAGTCATTGCATTGTTCATTGCTTCACTTGTCATTTGTTGTTATTTATCATTCATTAATTTACTGTATATGTTATGCCCATTATTTGTTTATCATAAAGCTTGTTATTTTGCAATTGTTATTAACATTCTTGTTTCGTGAACAGGATGGCGCGGCCTCTCTTGCTTGAGGAGTTCTATGAGAAGGACCACCGTGCACGCTTCGTCGAGGAGGGTCAGGTACATATGTTTACTTTCTTTATCACCGTTTATGATGTTACAACATTTCTATGTGATAATAACACTTCTAATTTACATCCATGCAGGTCCTTCCGCTTCTACGCCCTCGCGCCCATGATGGCAGCACAGTGATGCACTACGACGCGCGCTACACCCCGCTTCTAGCTCGGGCTCAGCTTGCGGGTGTGGCGAACGTCGTTGCCCGCCGCATGCCGCCGTTCAACGGCCCAGCACTTACGGCCCTTATTGATAGATGGAGGCAGGAGACGCACAGCTTCCACCTACCTTGTGGTGAGATGACTGTGACCATGCAGGATGTTGCTATGATGCTTGCCTTGCCTATCAGAGGAGAGCCAGTGACTGGGAGATGCGACAGTGCGGGATGGCGGGCACGTGTGGCTGAGTTTCTGGGGGAGGAGCCACCTTTACCTGAGGCTGGGAAGAGAGGCCGTTCAGCTGGAGTGCCTCTGTCTTGGCTTCGGGCACGATTTGGTACGTGCCCCGTGGATGCAGATGAGGCGACCGTGACCTACCACGCTCGGGCATGGGTGATGCACATGTTTGGTACCGTGCTTTTCCCGGACGGCACTGGAGATGCCGCGTCCTGGATGTACCTCCCGTGCCTCATGGAACGGGATGCGGCTGGTCAGTTGAGTTGGGGGTCCGCGGTGCTTGCCTTCTTGTACCGACAGCTTTGTGAGGCTTGCCGGCATCGCAAGCCGAGGTCCTCTCTTGGTGGTTGTGTCTTCTTGCTGCAGCTTTGGATGTGGTCTAGGTTGCCTATTGGGAGGCCCAGGGTCCGTGCACCACAGCCTTGGACGCCGGAGGGGGTTCCCAAGCAGCTGCCCACGGCTGCTTACGTGTGGGAGCACGTGGGGGCGCCTTACGCAGAAACAGAGCGGGCATACGTCGAGTTCAGCAACGAGCTTGATGCCCTCACACCTAGTTGTGTAAGTGATTATTCGTTTACATGCATGTTCAGTTTCTTAGTTTCACATATAGAAGTTTGCCTCTAATGCATGATTCGTAACTTGCAGGTGAATTGGTGGCCCTATTGTCATGATGATGTCGCAGCTGTGGAGAACGGGTTGGGGCTGAACCCGTTGTGCCGTCGAGATGCAGCCCTATGGACGATGAGGTGCCCTCTCATTTGCTTCTACGCCGTTGAGTACCACTTACCAATTAGAGTCATGAGGCAGTTTGGTCGTCAGCAGCCATTCCCACCTGACATCGTGTCCACATCGATCAAGCTGCATAAGTAAGCATTGGTTCCCTTGTTTGTCGATATTTTTTCCTTCTCTTTCTTTGCATGGAAACTAATGTTGACCATTTCAGGTTTGATCGATCAAAGCAGAAGAAGGTAATTGACTTTGCTCATCACCATCGTGCGTACCTTGACGAATGGCGAAGATTTGAGGACAACTGCGAGCGCATTCATGCAATGCACCGCGACTCTGAGTTCCGCCGGTACCTTGAATGGTACCAGTCGTCGACACGGTACCGTCTGAGGCAGGCTTGGACTAATAGAGATTATGCTGACATGGAATCGTCTGACGATGGGAACACCCCGTATGATGTCGCGACACGTCAGAGGACGGTGGTCGAGATAGGACCTGTCCTAGATCGCGTTGTAGGTGTTCTTAATTTGGTTTGTTTCTTTTTTGTATGCATAAGTTCCGTGCCTTTGGTTATGTAATTCATGTGGCAGGGGCGAGACATTCGGCAGTCTGTCAATGATATAAGCAACGCCATGGCATTCCCCGCGGGTCAACCTGATGGAGAGAGCCGCCTTCGAGCCGCCATGGAGGTTAATTCCTCACTGCTCATTTCTATGTTCATGTCATCTCTTTTTATTCATCGCCATGTTGTCTCATTCTTTGTCGGTGCAGCGGTTGCAGCGGAGGCTTCGTAGAGTTGCTGCAAGATGTGGGTGCCGTGCACAGACAATGCACGATGTGGCTCCTCCCGTTCTCAGTCCAGAGCGTTCACGTGCTTCATGTGGTTCTCGCTCACGTGCATCCGGCGGTTCTCGCTCACGTGGTCGTGCTTCTACCTCTCGTGGTGCTAGCTCATCTCGCACCCGTTCTCGTGCACGTGCCTCCTCATCGTCGGATGCTTCTGATGCCGAGGACAAGGATTATGAGGCGCCACAGCATGAGGTCATTGGGCCATCACAGCTGCCTGACGCCCCATCCTCAAGCCAACCAACACAGCGTGCACGCCGTCCAGTGGATCGCTATACTCCCGGAACGAACGCTTTGGGCAACAAAGGTAGAGGCAAGGGGAAGAGAGGCCGTTGATTTGGTAGTTGCAAGTAGTTCGAGTTTGTATGGACTCATGTATGTGGACTGCTGTTAAAACCTCGGTTTGTATGCACTCATGTGGATTTCGGTTTGTATGATCTTATGTGGACATTTCGGTTTGTATGCACTTATATGGACATTTCTGTGTTGATGTCATGGACTTGTCAAATTTCTGTGTTGATGTCATGGACTTATGAAATTTGGATTGTATTCTTGTCAGAAATTTGGATTTTATTGTTGTCGTTCGAATATTGTCAAATTTCTGTCCAGGTACAGACTCCTGGCGCCCAGGTAACCAACCCGGGCGCCGAGTCATTTGGCGCTCACATCAGAGCCCGTAGCTGGGCACTGAGTTTGTTCAACATGTGGCGCTCAGCCGCGCAATGTGAGCGCCGCATAGCCTGGCGCCCACGGGAGCAACCTGAGCGCCGGACCTTGCGGCGCTCACCTGAGCGCCAAATACACAGCGCACAGGTCAGGTCCACCCTCGACCCTCACGACAGACTGTAATTGGGTGACATGCGGCGCCCACGTACCCAAGGTGAGCGCCATATTACACGGCACTCACCTCGGTCACCTGAGCGCCATATCTGCTGGCGCCCACAGAGGAATCCAATGCAAATAAATGTATTGCATAGGATTCCCTTCTCTGTCAACCTCATTTCGTCGTGTCCACATCACTGAAAAGAATAGCCTGACAGGATTCCTTATCGCTGCACCCAAGGAGCATTGGATACCTGCGTTGGGGGCCCCCTATGCAGAGACATTCATCTTCTATATAAACAGCATCGGATGGCCACCTTCGATGACACAAGGCACACAATGTCTAACAACGAGCCACCATCACCACCACAACTTATGTCTAACGTTAGGGCGCGAAGGGAGCTCGATGAGGCGCTTGCAAAATGGGAAGGTGGACCTCCTGCAAACGACCCCAACAGAGACACCTTCCTCAATCCGTGGCCACCACCAACAGGCTTCGAGGGGGCCCCCCACTGCCATTGCGGAAGGAGGTGTGTTTCTTCAGCCTCGAAGGACATCGACACTTGGGGCCGGCGCATGTGGAAGTGCGTGCAAGAAGCCCTCAACGATTTGGAGACATATCCCTCAACGGTACGATATATCATGTCAATATTAACGTTCCATGCCTTTTAATGTCGATTAACGCAAATTTTATTGTTCAGACGGCTTCGAGGGAGAAACTTGCAAAAGCTGGCCAAAAGGCGAAGAAATATTCCTAGCTCCCCAAGGGATGTGACTTCATAAAATGGATCGATGACACCATATCTCCCAAAGACCAAGAATGGGTGAACTTGAAAAAAAAGTGGGAGTTGGACGAGCTTCGTGACAAGATCAAGGCAGGTGGGTCTTCCAAGGGGAACGACGATGATTCGTGGACCCTGGGGGATGATTAGTGGATTCTGTGATGCAGATACCCGGATTATGTCGTTGTGTTATGTTCGCTGTGACGCAATTTAAATTCCCTAAGGCGTGTTAGGATTAAATCCATGCAGAAGTAGGTTCGTCGTGATGTGCATGGAACACGCCATTGTTCACTTCTAATGTATGTTTCTTGCAAGCTAAGTATGAATGTTAAAGCCGGGTTCTATTCCTTTCATTAATTCGTTGTTCATCCCTTGTGTACTGCCATGGATGCATTTTCTCGTGCCCAGCTTTTTTCATACCTCGCAGAGCATCCTATGGCCCAAAGCATCTATGCAACTTTCACTGTACATGTCTGCATCAATGCATTGCCTGCATCAATGCAACTTTCACTGTACATGATTGCAGCCCTTTCGATGCATTGCCTGCATCAATGCATTTGCTTTTGTCCATGCATGTGTCCTGTGGCCATCAATTAATCAGACGTAGGGCGCCAGGCAGAGCAAGGCATCCAAAGAGCATCCAATGCCACTGTTTCGGCTATAAAGGCAAGGGCTTCTGCTCAAAATTACATCTAACTGAAACAACACGACCTGCAAATGAGCTCATCAAGGAACACGGGAGTTCGAATGCCTCCATGGACAGACCGTCCACTATGCAAATGCGGTCATCGAGCGAAGATTGGAACATCGTCAAAGAAGGCTACGCGTGGCATGAGGTTGTTTGAGTGTCCAGACTTGGACCCTGATTTCATGGTAACCTAGTCTTCCATACAATTTACCGGCTTTTGTGAAACAATGTCGTACTATTTTTTCAAACAATTTACCTGCAGGGTTGTGACTTCAAGCAATGGATTGATACGGAGAAACCACCAAAGACCAGTCTTCCACCCACAGAACACGAAACAAAATCTGATTACCTCATGAGGATGGGAGACCATGAAAGGCAGCAACAAGAACATCAAGAAGAAGTGCGCGAGCGTGCAAGGGAAGTGCGACGGGCACGAGATAGAGCTCATTAGAAATAATATATAGTTACATCCATGTTTCACTGATTTCCAGTTACCTATGTCCATTAGTATCTTTGTTGTCTTAGCAATGCCGTCCGTTATTATGTGTTCAATTGTCAAATCATGTCACACATTGGATTCCCTGCCTATTAAAATTAATGTACCTTGCATGTGGACCAACACCTGTGGCCACACCAATGACCGGTCATTTCAATTCGACAGACTACAATCAATGAATGCACTACATCCAATGAGCACGCATGCGCCAACAGTGGCTCCAATGCATGCATGACTGCCTCAATGCAGGCATGACATGACTCAGTGCATGCATCACTGACTCAGTGCATGCGGACTCTCTCTTTTTAGAAGAGTGGCTTTGGGCTGTTATGCTTCTCCATTTCGTTAAATAGAGGCAATTCGTTTGTGAGTGCAACACACAGACCAACACATTCATCAATGGCTACCAGAGAGGGAGGAAGAGGAGGGAAGACAGGAGGGAGAGCGGGGAGTTCCAGAGCACCGGAAGAGTGGGTTTGGGATGGAGAGAGCGGACCGTTCACATATGATCCACCTATTCAGGCATTCCCTCTCGAGTCGAAAGATGATTTCGACTATGTTACCAATCCACTAAAAGTGTATGACAATAGAAAGTTCAAATGGCCAAAATGCGGCCATGGCCTATACTGCGTCGACCAAATGTTCCACGGCGATTGCGACGGAGGTCGCCGCTTCTTCAGATGCCCAAATGGAGAAGTGAGTTTTTATTGTTACTTCCTCACATCATAAACTTCCTCATTTCTATTAATCATTTACAAACCTTCTTTTCACAGAATAATGAGGACGAAGACAATTGTGGCTTCACCAGGTGGGTGGATCCTAAACCTATTGGCGTAACCGTTGATTACATTAGCTTCCTACAGAACCGCATCTTCGACCTACAGCAAGAACTTGAGACGACAACTCCACGTGAAAGCCAAGAGCCTGTGATTAGCATTGCTGGCCCCGACACCTATTGCCTTGGCCCTTACTGCAGCTGTCCGCACCACAAGTTAGGGCCAATCAACCCACCACCACCCGCTCCACAACCACCACCACCACCACCACCACCACCGTACTACGGTGGTGGTGGGTACAATGACATTGGCTACTCCCAGTCAAACTACAGCCAATGGGATTAGATTTCCTAGCAAAACCTGGCTAATGTTATATTCTCATCATTTGTGCGTTGCATCTTTCAATTCCCTAAGGCATGTCAGTAGTCAGCATGTGTACCGAACATGCCATGGCAATGTATCTATGTATGTGCTTCCATTTCACTGCAATCAAGACAATGAAGCCGGGTTCTATTTCGTTACCATTGTAATATAACTTACTAAGTACTACCATTACACAAATACATAGTGAACGCAACACAATGAATTAATACAATATTCGTTAATACATGACATAAAAACATCCATCAGTTTGACCACTCTCAAATACAACTACTAAGTCCACAGATCAAACTACTGTGTGCACCGTGGCCACTTACCCTTCCTACCTGCCTGTGAACCACCCTCCTCTAGCGCCTGCTTAGCCCGACGAGCCCTCTCACGCTTCCTCTCCCTCTCTTTCTCACGCTTCTCAGCTTCCTTCTTGCGTTCCTCCGCACGTTCGCGCTCCTTTGCCTCCTTACGTTCACGCTCCGCAATGGCCCGTGCTGCATTCTCCCGCCTAATCCTCTTCGCAGTCACATTCCTTTCTACTACCTCCGTAGCCAGCTCTGAACGCTCAGTGTCGATCCACTCCTTGAAGTCACAAATCGGTGGGGGAGTCTGCAAAACAAGTCAATTAAACCATGAGTTACATGACCAGACACACGGACAACTAACAAAAATGAAAAACAAAACCTTACACATACCCAGGGGGCGTCAACAGACCGATCACCATCTTCATTGGCGCAACACCAATACCTCTACCAATACGTCTTATACAAACCGGACACCCTCATCTTGCAAGAGTCACCATAATAGCATATAGGTGCCGGCGTTCCGGGGAGGTGGAAACCGGATGGATCAACCCAGCTATACCCATTGTAGTCATCATCCTCAACATCCATTGCAATCACTATAAAGTAACCAATGTCATATAACCATACTCACCAATGCACCAACACATCACTAAGTAATTCATAACGAAAACAACATCTATCAAAAAGCTAACAAATCCATACTATTTGAACTAAACAAACAACTACATATGCACAAATTTCAACAATCATTGCTCCAAACCCTAACCCTAGGGTTACCACAACCAACAACCAAAATAAGCGACTCTATTGGACAAAAATCATAGAGGGGGTGGAGTTTACCGTGTGGAATCGATTCCTCCAAATGGATTTGCCTTCTATCAAATGTTTCCCACGGATTCAAAGGAGGGAGTGGGGTGGGGGAGAGAGAGTGAGGGGCGCCGGACCTCTGTTCTTACGAGTTCCTGAAGAAAGAGAGGAAGAGAAGAAAGAAACAAAGGTCGGAGGCCTTTTGTGTGCCAGGGGGTGGGCGCCAAAGGACGCGGCGCTCATCCCCTGGGCGCTCAATGACCTGGCGCTCACCCCCTGCCAGGTCAGCACATCGGCCGCGTGCCCGCCAGTTAACGTGGCTAGGCTGAGCGTCAATTCGCGTGGCGCCCACATGTGCAACCTGAACGCCAAATCTGATGGCGCTCAGAAAAGGGTCCATTTCTGGACATATTTTCTCCAGGAGTCTATATGTGAAAAAGTTTTTTCAAAAGAGCTAAATTGTAAAAATTACACAAATTATACCTCAAAGTAATGGCCGGAATACTGCTAGCTACTTACGTGATAGCCTATAGCTGAGAACTACAACCCCTGTCATGTCTCATAGATCAGTTCCGTCAGGAAAAGCCGGCATATGTCAGGAAAATATTGGCCGTGCGCAATGGTGTATAGTCATGGCGTATGCGTGTGAAATTTTTCTCTACCCCCATAAATCTACCGGTTCAAAATTTACTACATCCACCATAACTTTTACCCCTCAGTCATAAGTTACCCCAAGTCCACATCGATAGTGTAAGAGAATCCAACGGCTTAGCGGCCCCCAAAAGTTTAACAATGCGAATCAACAGACACGGTCCTCCAGATCCTCCCCCCACCACGCGGCCCACACCGACCGACCCACCACACCATGTGTCCGCGTTGCTGGACACACGAACCACAGCTCAGCCCCACATAACCTCCACGTGTCAATCCACATCCGCCAACACCGCCGCCATGGCCCCCGGCGGGAACTCGCCAGCGGCGAAGGACAGCTCGAAGGCCACCTCACAAAATTAAGGAAAAATCATAATCATGTTTGGGAAAAAATTCACAAACTTAACAAAACACCGACATGGAGTGGACCCCTCTCAGGCTGGATCCACCGCTCCCAGCCATTGCTGCGGCTCCTCGGGCCAGATCCGCAACTCCTGGCCGCGCCTCGGCCCTGTCTTCTTGCCGCGAAGCAGGGCTACCACAGTCACTCAGCATGGGACATGCAGCCGAGGGGGTTTCTCTTCAACGGATCCAGGGATCCCGGGCCGCCACAATCCTTCCATGGGCTAGAGCCACCATTCCGGCCGGCACCGACCCTTGTCGGGTAGGATCGCCACTTCCAGCTGCCGCCGACCTCCTCGGAGCGGATGCAGCTAGCGGTCCGGGCCTCGCCTCCGCCCCGCCTTCTTGACATGAGGAAGGGTCACCACCTTTCATGACGAGGACATCACTCCATCGGATACAACCAACGCTCCTCCTTTGTACATGCATGGTCCAATCACTAGAGCTCATGCACGGGAATTTAATTTACGGGTGAGTTTGTTCCTAAAGCATTGTATACATGGTTTTAAGAATAAAATGCTACCTAATGATTTAATTATTGTTAGGAACCATGGTGATGATGATGAGATAGCTGGAGAGGAGCTTGGTGGCGTGGGGGGATCAGCAAGGGCATCCATGTCAAGTTGGAGGCCCAATTCAAGTCGACTTCGAGTCTGTTTCGGAGTCCAGGAGCAGTCTGCACTAAAACGGTGGCCCAAGTCGCATATGGGCTCGGTTTTGTACGTTCTATATATGCACAGAAATATAATTTGATCACCTTTCTAATGGCACTGATCTCATGTCAACATTCATCCGGAGTCATCGGCAATCGTCGAAACAATTCGACGTCCAGAATCTGTCTCGGTGCTGCGCCGCCATATTTTAGCTTTTGGGCTTTGTATCGTGTTGGAGCCCATTAGGGGCGCGTCCAGGGGTGTTGCACGCCCCTAAACCCTATATCATCAGTAGCCGCCGCCCAAGTTAGGGTTGGGTTTTGCTTAGATTATTCTGTGAAGAACAGTTTCGCCGTTCATCGGTTTGTGAGACCCCAACATGTGATCTTAATTGAGTTTTCAGCAATTTAGTTGCATTTTTCTATGTTCTTGCTTGTGTTCTTCGATTCGCAGGCAAGGATAAGCCTTCTTGGCGAGGTCGACCGTGCATCGCCGATCGAGAACCTGAGGAGACGTGGTGCTGCGATTGCGGGGTTCAGAATGGGTTGTTCGGGAGCCGAATCGACGTGTGTCAAGTCTCCACCAAATCGAGAGTTATCAGAACCTTTCGGAAGATCGGGAACTCTAGTTCACATCAAGTGGTATTCAGAGACAGGTTTACTGTCAGGTTCGCCCTTACCCTAGCTTAATTGGTTTGGTTTCGCCTTCGTCCTAGGATCCAGAAAATTGCCCTACAAAAATAGTTACTCGTTCATCTTCTGCTGTCCTATCACCCTTTGTGCCGTCGCAAATTTTATTTCAGTTTGCTTTGTTGAGTTTGTGTCCTTCGTCACTGTCGTGTTGCTGGTTTAGTATCCTTTGAAGTCTGGTCCTTGTCGAGAGTTATTTTCCTTTAATTGGGCACACGTAGCATATTTGTTTCCTTGCTGTCATCCTTGTGCATTGACCCGTATTGCCATAAGATAATTCTTTGCTGGGTTCCCTCGATACTTGCGCAAGGTAACTGATTAAGGTACATCTTTTTGTTGCTGTAGCGTTGGTAAAATCTTGTCTGTTGCACGCCTTTGCATCTAAGGCCTAGTCTGTTGAGCTATTGCCAAGGTCTGCCTCAAGTTTCTGTTGCTAAAGTACCTTGCCTGCTGTGTGTTATCGAAAAAGAAAAGGAAACAGAGTCAAATTGCGAGAGAGAAAGGACACGCCAACTAGGAATAATATATTCTTTCCTTACAAACAGCCAGCACTAGCGTCAGAATTTTTCCTTGCCCTCGGGTGCAACAGAGAAACCAATCATCCTGCTGATAGGAATTGAGTGCACATATTTTCTTGCATCTGCTCTGTTATAATTTCCTTTCCACAGTGGGATCTTTTATTTTGCGGCACTTCTGTTTGCTGGAAAAAAAGAAGAAGGGTAAAACAAAAAAAAGGCATAAGGTGTATAAAAAAGAGCCGCACCTAGAAAGAAAAAGAAAAAAAATGGAAAAAAAGAGGAAAAAAGGCAAGTGCATACATAGAAGCCGCACAAAAGAATTAAAAAAGAAGAAGAAAGAAAATAAGAGAACAAGAATTCAGAGTGCTTGCATCCTTTTTGAGTCCAAGGTATTGTGGAATATTTTCTTTGCTAGCTTGGTCTAGGGCCGATAACGGGTTTAGGCCAGCAACATAGATTTGTGCTTTGGACTATTATTCAACTTTGTAATTTCTGAATTAGAAGTTTGCTATTCCTTGCTATTCACATATTTTGCCTACCAAGCTCCCCATATATTCTACGGAACAACACGGTTTTGGCCCTTGCAATCGTTGAATCACATCCTCAGGTATCCTTTGCTTTGCTATTAAGAACCTTGTAAGAGGTTGGTAAGAAGCTTCCTTTTGCTTGGTTGAGAGGCACCACTGCAGTAGTATTTTATAGGAATAACCTTCACTATTTGTTCTTGGTTTTTGTGATTGCCATGGCAGGAGACGACACAGCTGACAATACTCCCAAGGACTTCATGAAATGTGCCATTCAGAAGCGGCAACAAGCTATTCTTGACAAGTTTGTTGAGGACATGAAGGCGTCGATCCAAAAGGCGTTTGTTCATGTTTCCGGTAACTAGGCAGAGCGGTTGGACAGGAGGATATCCACGGTCCAAGACACGGTTAACATGCATGAACACTAATAAGAAGAGGATGGCGTAAAAAAAAAATGAGGTGATCACAACCTCATGTGAAAGTTCAAGAGGATCATTTCATCAAGCATTTACTACTCCTGCTGAATTTGAGGGCAACGGTAATGTCCATAGTGCTACACACACGGAAGGTGAGAATTCTCTTAATGTGCTGAATTACGGTAATGTCCATAGTGCTACACACACGGAAGGTGAGAATTCTCTTAATGTGCTGAATTTTACCACTAATCGTGCTAATATAGAGTAAAATCTAATGGAACCTTCTCTTGATTTACCTTTGTCGAAAGTTGATTTTCCCGCTGGTCCTTGTGATAAAGAGGAGTTGTGTGTTGATGCTTCACTTATATCTTTGCCACAACTAGTAAATGGGAACAATACTTCTATTTTTTATTCAACTACTTGTGCTGAAATTAAACATTTGATTCCCATTACCTCTGACAATGATGAGCTGAAATTGTTGTCTTCTCTAAATACTTTAGGTTATATTGAATTTGACGTTCTTTGTGATCTAAGTTCTGTAGAGAGGAGAATTTTTTCCAAATCTGAATTGTCTTTGTTGTCTAGAAACAATTTTCATACCATGGGCAAATATGATTATAATGGTGTGTTTATGGTGCGTAGAGTATATATTTGTTCAGATTTGAATGCTCCATGTGTTGTCCAATTAAAGGACAAATTAGAGGGCTGCAATAACACTAATCATATCACATCTAGTCCTTCTAGTTTTGTTGTCAAGAAACAGGTTATCTTTAAAGAAGGGGAGTATTGGTGGGTGTTACCAACAACATCTTCTACAACTACGGTCAAACCGAGGACGGTTTGCTTTCAAGAAGGAGAGGATGATGAGGACATCACTCCATCGGATACAACCAACGCTCCTCCTTTGTACATGCATGGTCCAATCACTAGAGCTCATGCACGGGAATTTAATTTACGGGTGAGTTTGTTCCTAAAGCTTTGTATGCATGGTTTTAAGAATAAAATGCTACCTAATGATTTAATTATTGTTAGGAACCATGGTGATGATGATGAGATAGCTGGAGAGGAGCTTGGTGGCGTGGGGGGACTAGGAAGGGCTTCCATGTCAAGTTGGAGGCCCAATTCAAGTCGACTTCGAGTCTGTTTCGGAGTCCAGGAGCAGTCTGCACTAAAACGGTGGCCTAAGTCGTATACAGGCTCGGTTTTGGACCTTCTATATATGCACGGAAAGATAATTTGATCACCTTTCCAATGGCACTGATTTCATGTCAAAATTCATCCGGAGTCATCGGGAATCATCGAAACAATTCGACATCCAGAATCTGTCTCGGTGCTGCGCCACCATATTTTAGCCTTTGGGCTTTGTATCGTGTTGGAGCCCATTAGGGGTGCGTCCAGGGGTGTTGCACGCCCCTAAACCCTATATCATCAGTAGCCGCCACCTAAGTTAGGGTTGGGTTTTGCTTAGATTATTCTGTCTAGAACAGTTCCGCCGTTCATTGGTTTGTGAGACCCCAACTTGTGATCATAATTCAGATTTCAGCAATTTGGTTGCATTCTTCTGTGTTCTTGCTTGTGTTCTTCGATTCGCAGGCAAGGATAAGCCTTCTTGGCGAGGTCGACCGTGCATCGCCGGTCGATAACCTGAGGAGACGTGGTGCTGCAATTGCGGGGTTCAGAACAGGTTGTTCGGGAGCCGGATCGACGTGTGTCAAGTCTCCACCAAATCGAGAGTTATCAGAACCTTTCGGAAGATCGGGAACCCTAGTTCACATCAGTTCAGCCGGGCAGCACGGGACATGGAGCCGAAGGGCGCATTCCCGGACAAGCCGGCCTTCCTCGGGCCGGTTAGCCTCACATGAAAACACCCTTAGTCTGCCATGCTGCAGAGAAGTCCCCACGTCCGAGAACTGCCCTCCCTCATCGCCGCGCCGCTGGCGCTCTCCTCCTCCCTGTCCCCATCCCTCCCCTCTCTCTCACTCCCCTCGCTTGGCTCTTTCTCTCTCTCTCTCTCTCTCTCTCTCTCTCTCTCTCTCTCTCTCTCTCTCTCTCTCTAGGGTTTGCTCGTCCCCGCCCTTTTTCTTTTGAAAACCAACATCTTGGTTTTATTGCAGAAAGAGACGATCCATGCATCCCATAGGATGGCAGTTCTCACCCCTCTCCGTAAGTGGGCCGGCAAGCGAATGATGGGCCATGCACTTGGACTGGGCCGCCACACCATTCTGGGGCCGAATTGCTAAACCATGAAAATCAAATAAAAACTGATTTCCTATTTATGCACTGAACCACACACAAAACCTACGGCTCACCATGTTAATACTGGTTCTTCTAACCGAATTAGCACCTACATTTTCTATATTCTGAACACTCATTAACCAAAATAGGGCCCGCCTTAATTAAATTTTGGGATTTAATAAAAAATATTACAAAGTAAATACATGGCTGTCTTGGGTGTCAGATTTTCATATCATTTGGATATACCATTATTTTCATATGATCCGGACGCCCAATTTTTTTTAGAAACGGGAATATATATTAATATTCCAGCCGCTGTATCGATAGATACATAAAGCTGTTAAAGTTCCTTATTACAAAGATCCAGCAACTAGCTGTTTCGAAAAAGAGGGAACAAACCCTCAAAGCTCGCAGGCCGAGTACACAAAGTATCATTATTATGAAAGTCTAAAAAGAAAACGCCATCCATGGCTAGCAAAGATCTCTATGATTGTGGTCTCAAGCGCACGCCATCCCATCAGGATGTTGTGATGGTCCTCCACCTTCTGCAGCAGTGCCCATGTGCGAATCCAGTAAGTCGCGCTGTAGATGACCTGCATTGTAGAGTTAGGTGGAGTATTATCAAAAACCACATCATTTCTATGTTCCAGATTGCCCAACAAATAGCACTGGATTTCATATGACTTGGGTGCACCAATTATTTTTCATATGAGACAGCACGGTATAGAGAGAGTTAAATATGTGTTCAACTTATAAGAGGATAATAAGGATAGACTTACAACACGTGCATGCCGTATCTGCACAGCTGCTAGTCTTTTAGAAGGGTATCGTGTGAGAACGGCTTGTTATAAAAATCGAGCAACTCATCTGCTCCAGCGTTTGTGTTAGTCGCTGCCAGTTTATGGTCGCTTTTCCTGTTTAAAAAAAAAGCTTTGCCCAAAAAAGATTATATTCCATTGGACCATCCAACAACTCCTTCTGGTAATTTCTTAGCAAGAATCAGTCATGGGCACCTAGTAATATTCCGCTCCCACACGGAATGCAACTCATCTACCAAGAAGTAGATATTTCCTAGAACCAATCTGTCGACATGTCAGATCTTTCTGGGAAGTATCTCGCCAACATATCATCCGATAATTAAGAAATATATCTTCCAACGAAACGCGCCAAGTGTTGCCTTGTGTTCTTTTCAGTGGTTGGGAGGGGTAGATAGAGTCTAGACTCTAGACTGATATGTGTCCAAGACTCCCAGCTAGTCTTGCACTCCAAAGTCTCTGAAGCACCAGATACCTCGCAACGAATGATGATGCCTTTCCTTGGATTTGGCAATCCGCATTCACCAAGTGGACGACGTGGAGCCGTATGAGCTATGAGCCACACACAACTAGATTCACGATTTCAAATAAGATGCCATTGCTGGACAATCTTGCGGATATCAGAGCCAGCGAGACACACGTGAGGATCATCCATATGAGCTACACACAACTATATTTATTGAACTTTGCTCGAAGCTGGGAATGAATGTAGAGATGGTTCCTTTTTTTAAAAAAAAAGATACAGTAGGGAAGGCCCCTACTGATTTTGAAGAGATGGTTCCTCAAAAAGTCAATAAAAGAGTGCAGATTCTCAGATGCATCTGTAGAGAAATTCATACGCTTAACCAGAGAAATTTACATTCTTAACCACATCAGTTTCGTGCTGCATCAATTTCTCCACCTGCGAGCAACTTAATCCCATATTACCAGCAAAGGAATCAAGCACACTTTCGAGCAATTTCTATGAAAGCATCTTTATTTAATTTCCCACAACTCTTTTTTTTTTAATCTAATTTCCCCAAACTCTTGTGGACATTTTAGACGCCTTCGTATACATTACTCATTATTGATTGATCATTATATCATACTCGTGGGACTTCTGAAATATCTTCTCTCTAGCGTTACTCTTTTTTCATTTAGTTTATGTTAAATGTATTATCTTTCTGTTGCTAATCCAACATCGTTTATGCCTTTTTGAGTGTATGTTCTGTTCCCAAAAAATGCAATGCACGCAGAACACACCTATTCTAAAGGTAATAACTTACAATCAGACGACATATGACATCAAATAAACATGAATTACCCATCAAATACGGAAATCCGACCTTATTAAATTGCACAGTTCTTCCAAAGATGCGGCTGATGCACAATATCACTTCAGCCGGCACAGATGGAGGAGTCAGTGCATGACAGAAGTTGCAATTACATCAACTAGCTCGGAGGGTGAACTTTTAAGCTGATAATAGCAAGCCACCAATTCTTGGATTGATTCTCGAAAGCACTCAGGGTCCTGGTTGATTTAGCATGTTGGCAATTCTTGCCGACATGTGTTACATAACTGGTATTAGCATGCCAAATATTTGAGTGGTTAGAACTCCACTAACGAAGCATCTAAGATTATGAGCATGCAATATGCTATTTAGTCATGTTTGGAACGAACCAAAAAGGTTTCGTGGCTATTCTAGCAACCTGCTAATAAATTTATATCACCACTAATATTTTAACTAATTGGATGCCTTTTGTCTCAGTTGATGCTAACGGTATGATTGCAGATATTCTTTACGTTGCTTTCTCTCACAGGTTACTGAGCATATTGTTGGACAGGCTGTTGGGAAGAAATGTGATTTTATTTTTCAGAACCATTAGTTATTATGCAGAAATATATGAACAGTGGTGAACATGAACTAACTTGTAGACTACATCTGAAAGCACTTCAATGCCCGATTCTTTCTTTATCGAAAGTGCAAGTCCAATCATGCGAAATATCGGCATAAATGCCCGATTCGCTATATGAGTATACTACTTTTGTGAAACCATGCACCTATATAGCTATAGAAGAGGTTCATGGTTTTAATACCGTACTCTAACATTGACGGGGAACCATATGAAAAATACATTCCATATGTTTAGAGTCTTTTCATTTGCGCCTTTCTAAAATGGTATCTTTTGCAAAAAAAATGAAATTGAAAACTTACCTAAATTCTGAATATTCCATAAATCACCAGAATGTTTGAATTTTTGCCAGTGTTACCCCAACCAGGTGTCGGCAATGCTTTCTGTTTTGGCATATATGCCACCTTACCTGTCCCAGCCATTAGAATCTGACTTCTAATCATCAGATCATGGTCCTTCAGTTGTTCAGATTCATCGAAGAAACAACAAGCTCTTTGGCTTTAAGTATGTGGTTCATGATAAGGATGTTGACATATCCACATCTTTTCAGAGCCTCCATTACAATGCCATTTTAAGAACAACAACCGCTGATTCTTGAGGCCTATAAATGGAGGCACCACCAGTACTACGGAACCAAAGCTCTACAACACATCCAGCTAGCCTCCTCCTCTCTGGTGACAAAACCTGTAACGATGTCGTGGGCAAAGAACCCTGTATTCGAGGGAGATGTGGGGGTGCAGAGGGTGAAGAAGATTGAGCCTGTCAAGCCAGTCCCCAGGCCTTTTGATGAGCGCATCAAGACAAAGATGGTGCCTATTATGGACAAGCCAGTTGCTGATGTTATTATCTGCAACGGGAAGGTGCTCAGGGGCCCGGTTCCGGGTGCGGCATCAGCGAAGGACATCGAGGACTATATCAAGCGGAAGAAGTGGGAGTTTCTTAAGCCAAAGGCTAAGGCTTAGTTCACTTGATATGGCAAGTCTAGAAGCTCAATTCATCATCCGGAGCTCATGAACTAGCTTGTGTTCTATCAGTACTTAGTATAGAGCACTATGTTATGGAATTAGCACCGCATGACATGTATAGGATCGTTTACTTATGGTTAGGACTACATATATATGCATAGTGTAATCTGCTTGCTCTATGAATACTATCTAACTTGGCCTCCTCCACGGTGTACATAAGCCTTGGTACTTCCCCCATCAAGTACATAAGCCACGGGGTACACCACCGTCCTCAGGTCAACCTCAGAGCTCTTCCGGCGGTCAGAGGCTTCTCCAACCAAGTTGCTGCCCTTGAGTACTAATTTGCCGGCAACGCCATGACCGCTCACTTGTATGGTGAGGTACTTATATGTTCTGGTAATCTTATTTATCTGATCCATTGCATGACGCACGCTGTTGAGATCCCATGGAGGCATGAGAGTATGGCAATTTGCATGCGGGAGCAGGCAGCGAGCAGCTAGCGAGTGACGGCTCAACGCAAATCATCTAGTACTCCCCGCGACATGTCTACCCCTATGAAACGAGGACGCTTGTCCGTGTCACTGCAGAGTCGTCTTGGTCGCCTTCAACCTCCAAACTCGACCCAACCTCCCTGTCATTCCCAGACTCCAGCATGACACGGCGTAGCAGCAGGCCGCCGCCCAGGCAGCGAGGGTGAGCGTGATGGTGAGCACGGCGGCGCCGCCATGGCCGCCCGTCATTCGAAACATCCCACTTATAAGAGCATGGACATGCGGTTCTGTAGCATGGATGTGACACCCCGTGTCACTGAAGCCAGCCAGCACACACATCAGAAACTGAATAGAACCCCAAACCAAATCAAGTTCAAATTCGAAATTCAAATTTCAAACAATTGTCAAACCTAAGCTTATGAAGGAACTCAAATTTCCAATAACAACTTAGGCAAACCAAAAATTCTGTAGATAGCCCTTCTCAAATAAGAATTTTGGAGATTTTTCCAAGATTTTTGAAATTCGTTTGGCTGCACCATAAATTCCCAGAAATTTAGAAAGTACCCAACTTTGACCAGATGCCATTTGAAATCCCTTTGGAGTCCAGATATGCATGTTGTCCAGCTGATAGATATTTTCAAGATCTTTCCAACGGTACCAAATTTGCGAATTTTGGAGTTCGTTTGCTACTTCAATTGCTGTACCAAAGTTTGGGGAAATTCCAGTTTGAATTAACCCGGGAAATTCAAAAGATGTCGTGGGACCCGCGTGTCAGCCTCTTCTCTCTCGCTGAGCCACGCCGAACCTTTTCGCCGCGTGGCCGCCGGCGTACGGCCTCGCCGCGCGGTGCCGGCCCCGCTCCTCGACGCGCCGTGGCGTCTAAAGGGTGCCCCGCTCCCCTTCCAGCTCTCTCCCACCCATTTTCCACCATCCCCGGCCTCGCCCAAACCCTAGTCCCGCCAGCCGCCGCCATCACCGAGCAGAGCTCGAGCTTGCTCGCCACCGACGAACCGCCTCCTGCAGAGCTGCTCTGCCAGAAGCTGCGCCAGGACCCCCACCACTCCACCATGGCCACCATTGCCCTCGCTCCGGGCTGAGGAGCTCGAATCGAGCTCGTCTTCCTCGAGCCCGGCCGAGTGAGCTCCGCCGCCTCGCTGAGCAATTCTTCCACTCCGGTGAGTCTCGTCGTCGATTCCTTGCTTTCCAAGGTACTCGTCAAGCTTGCGCACCTGCGTGACCACACCGTTATCCTCCTTACGCAGCGGAGCCGCTGGATTTGAGCTTCTTTCCTCCGCTGGTCTTCGCTGCCGGGAGGAGCTCGTCGTCGCCGACCATCCTTCCGGCTTTCCCGTCGTCAACCGTGCTCGTGCCAAGCTTCGCCTCGACGTCGTGAAGCTTCCCGTCAAGATCCAGTCCCTCCTCGACCACCTCTTCGCCTCCGCGACGTCGCCGGACTTCTTCCGACCGCCGTCTCTCGTCGCCGAGCTGCTTCCGGTCATCTCCGTGTGTTTCCGTTCGTCGAGGTGAGACTGTCACTTCGCACTCTCCCTCTCCGTCCAAACCTCGCGCCAAATGACCACCGGGAATGTGATTCCGGTGATACGACGCCGCCCTCCGGCGACGGTGCCGGCCAACGTGCACTGTGGACCACACTGCCGTGATCCCGTGTGGCCACGTCTGATCCGGTGCGGTCAACCATGCAGCCCACCATGTGCCTTTGCATCTGTGTGGCTGGATCCAGTGTGGCTTTAGGTGGATCCGGTGCGGCCCAGACCCTGTGGCCCTCCTTGTGGCCCAGATTTGATTGGTCGCACCATTTTTTATAAATCCATTTCCGAATTAGTTAAATTGCCAGAAATTGTCCTAAGCTTGTAAAATGCATAATAATCAGAATACACCTCAGAAAAATGTGAAACCAATTTTGTTGGCTTTCTTGCACTCAGATCTATCCAGCAAAAATGCTAAATATCCTAAAATGCTCTTTGTGTTTTCTGTAAACATGCTTTTGTACAGAAATTATTTAAATCCTAATAAATTCTCTGTTGCTCCATAAATCTTGAAATCGTGCATGCCTGTTAAGCTACTGTTAACACACTTACAGAATATTTTTCTACTGTCATATCCTGTTTAATTATTTACTTATGATTTAAATTGTGTTCTACATAGTATAAATTATTATAATTAATCGGTAAAACAACAAATCATCAAACTCCACAATAAATCACTTCCAGTGGTGACTTTCACCAAAAAAATGCCACTGGACATAAATTATTTTTTGAAATTAAATTACTATTTAATCAACTCAAGTTGATTAAATGGTTAACTTAATTGAAAGTCAATGAAGGAAATACTTCAAACGAAAATAATTAGCAAGTTAAATCATTTGCACTTACAGTGTAAATGACTGTCCTATCAAGTAATTAAATTTCTAAATTGCATCCAACTTACATTATTATCCTTGTCATAACATGTAGTGACAGAGGTGACTCCGGAGCCGCTCGACTTCCAGCTGCCGGAGGAGCAGGCCCAGGAGGTGCAGGAGGAGCAGCCACAGCAGTACACTGACACCGCTGACCCCGTTAGCTACACCCCTGAGCCAGTCAAGCCCCGGTGCATGCATCCCTATTTAGGATCTTATTTTCGCACTTGATTGGGGCTAGTAATTGTTTGTGCATTAGGTTTATTAGGAGTTGATGTGAAACCTTAGAACTGCATTAGGATTACCCTTCCATATCCTACCTTGTGTCCTATTTTTGTAGATGTGGTCTAGTTTACGATAGAACTTGCTATGCTTAGGGACTAACGAATGGTAGAAGACGAGTGGTAGGTCCCACTCGCATGATAGGAATCACCCTGGATTGTACTAGATGGATTTTAGGATTGTTGAGACCGGACGGGAATTTGTTTGTATAGGATGGTTGGAGAAGGCTGGGCCTTCACGGTGGTAGCCCCGTCTGTGTCGATTGAGGAGCGTTCGTTGTTGGCCCTATTGAGCAAGTTCGAACGTACTGATCACATGCTAGTGTTTTTATGGGCCTAGTAAACCTAGTAGCCTGCGTCGCCCTGGATGTCTGGTGGATACTTTACTCTTTCTGTCATGGTACTTGGAAGAGGAAGGATAACGTCCTGCGTAGTTGTACGTCTAGGATGGGGGCTGCGGCGGGAGACCCTTTCCTCGGGAGGAGTAGAATATATTACAGCTCTGGCGGTGTGCAACGTAAACGGTTGCCGCATACGACTTTACGCGTGTGCGGCGTGTGGTCAGGTTTTCTCCTGCAGGATGTACATCGATGCCACCGCTCTCGGATATGAGTAACCTTGTTCAGTGCGCCACATCGTAGTGTGATTTGATTGATGATGATGCTCTAGTACTGTATATTTATATCTATTTATTGCTATACTGCTTATCTGATGTATTGTCACTTACACTGTTCTAGAGATAAGTGCACTATTTTATTGGTTAAGTACTTAATCTGAAATTTAAACTTGAAAGTAATGATCAAGTAATTAGTGCGGTTTATGCTATCGCGTCAGCCTATCCCTTATAGCCTTGCATATTAGGAGTCGGCTGTAGATAGCCACGTTGACGGGTAAGACTTGTTGAGTATTAGTTGCTCAGGGTTTGGCTCTTATTGTTTTTGTGCATGTAGCACCTTTATCCCTGACTCTATGGGTGGAGGTGGACAGTGGGATGGCCAGCTTCCTTTTGGTTGGACAGCCCACTGGGAGACTAAGGAGTGATCTCCTCTCGAGTTCGCATCTTCACGACTTTGGATGCGAATTCTCTTGTATCGTGAGCGCGTGCGCTTGTATATCTTTTACCTTTGGACTTGGATTTGTATCGTTTTGACTTCCGCTGTGTTACTCCTTGTTTTAATTGGACTAATGTAATCACTTCAAGACTTAAATTTTGCTTTTTATATAATGTACTGTTGTGTCTATTTATCAGCATGTACTGACTCGATCCTGTGAAAAGCGAAAATGCTTCAGCTGGTATCAGAGCTGTGTTGGGACAGTACATCATATAAACGGTCTATTTTTGAAAAGCTAACCGCGTTACGAGTGAGCAACGAAAAGCCCATTATAAGGATGTTAGAGTATAAGGTGGTAATAGGACTTGTTTGTTTACTTTCTGTAACGACGCACCGACGCCCAGGTAAGAAGGTAAGTAACATGCATGGCTCAAGAGGTACGAGTTTAACACGTGTAGATTGTGGAGGGTGTTATAGGATGGAGGAGATGATCAGGAGATGTGATTTGTGATGTGGGGAGCCATGCCTTACTTTTCTGTTATTGCTGTCCATCGACGGGTTTGATGGACATCACCTATGTAGGTTGCTTGAGGTGGCGATGTATGTTTTTCTTGCCGGTACACTAACTTACGCGTAGATCGTGTAGCAAACGTGCATGAGTGCGACTTAGTTGTCGCCGATGTCCACGGCCTGCTATATTAGGCACCTTTTTATTTTGTGAGGACGTGCAGGACGAGCATGCATTACATCTTCACATTAAAACACTTCCACAAAATTCAGATCACCCAGAAATTTCAGACTGACAAGCTAACTTCAAAAATTCGTAACTCCAAAACCACTTTGCCAAATTCGATGAACCAAGACTTTCGGGAAAGCTTATAACATGAACTAAAATTTTGTTTCAGATTTTCCCTTTCGATTCTGTCAGTATCCGCTCCAAATCTGACGACCAATTGGAGTCAAAATTCAGCTTCGACCAGTTTTGCTAGAATCTGTCCGCCATTTTCAAAATTCTATATCTCCAGTTCTGCTTGCCCGTTTGAGGAGTTTGAGCATTCGTTGGAAAGATCTTGAAGTTATCTACAAGTTTCGTGTTCTGATGTTTCCCATTTGACGCATCCAGAAGTGTAAGTTTTCGTTTTAGTGCTTACTGTTCTTAGCAAGTCAGATTTCCAGCGTAACAGTTTTTCGTTGCTTTGCTTGTGGGCTGTGTGTGGCTTTTGCTACTATTGTACAGCAGCCTGATCATGTTATATTCTTGCTTAGCATGGTTATTTTGTTCGGTTAGAAGAGATTGTGACGTTTTCCCTCGCTTTTCCGAAGATGGCCGACCTGGACGATTTTCCGCACGCTGAGCTTGGGGAGGACGGTGCACTGCACACAGATGGTCTATACCACGCTGGTTTTCCCTCGCTGTTCTGGGCAGAGTTGCAGCGCCTTGGCTACACCGACCCTCCGTGTTATCGTGGACGTGTCAGACAGCTGTACGGGCTTCCCCGCTTCTCTATGTGGGTGAAGGTCCATACGCACCCGCAGAGGCCCGCGTGGTCACACTGGGAGCTTCAGGGCTGGGGTCAGGACTTTGACGAGACACTGAACAGGCTTGCTCTCCAGGCGATGGTGAGGTTCTGTGAGATGCACATTGCTGATCTTGACGACACAACACTGAGCTTGTTTCCAGTCAGCACCACGGGTCACCCTCAGTACATGAGACGTCTCAGGATGGTTGACAGTGGCCGACTGATCCTCACACCGATGAAGCTACCTTCTATGGCTCGACACCTGTCTGAGCTGTACAGGGTTCTTGTGGCTTCCGACCGTGCAGGTGGGAGGACCTTGGGCGCGCACTACATGCTCGACTGAGGCGCGCTGGATGCGACGTGGACGGCGCGACACGCTACCACTTCCAGCCTGCTAGGGGCGCATGAGCGCCGTAGTTGTTTCGGCAGATCATTAGTTAGCTTGATCTAGGAGCATCATAATAGTTGGTCAGGTGTCGCAGTATTTTGTTGGATGGCACCACCTTTTGTATGCATGACTGGGTTGTACCATGAAACTTTGTAATAAATGCTCTGTAAGACTTGATTAATGTTTATGGATGGATCTGTCAGTTTGTTTGCTGGATCTAAGCTGCTGTTGTTTTTGTACTCTATCAGTTTTAAATTTCTGCCTTGTGATAATGTTGTATCTGGGAGCTAACAGTGATGTTTACTTGGCAGAGGAGGAAGCACACAACATGCAGCCACGGAGGAAGCACAAGACAGCACAAGTGTGGATCATCTCCTCATCGACACCAACCTCGACTAAGGGCAAAGC
Source organism: Eragrostis curvula (assembly GCA_007726485.1). NCBI lineage: Eukaryota > Viridiplantae > Streptophyta > Magnoliopsida > Poales > Poaceae > Eragrostis > Eragrostis curvula. The sequence continues at coordinate 19,747,886 of CM017444.1, read as the reverse complement.
GGAGACGAACGCCTACGAAACTCTTCGTAACCGGTCCTTTGCTCCTACGCGAGCATTTGACACGGAGCTGCTGCAAAAGACAGATATGGATGCTGAATTTGCTTGAGTATTTAAGGCAATAGGGTGGACCGAATTTGCATGCATAGGTGAGCAAGGTTCACGCTTGCTTACAATTCAATTTTTATGCACCCTACAAGTATCGAATGATGGAATTGCTTTTCGTTTCTTTCGTGAAAGCTATCACTTACTTTGGAAAGATCTTAGTCGCGTACTTGGCTTTTATACTCGCTGCAAGGTAGACTTAGATGCTGCACTTCTGGGCTATTCCAAGCTTGCATTTTGGCATAGAATTTCTGGATTTTTGACTTGTGATCAGCCCCGAACCAATCATATCCATCATCCTACCTTGCGCTTTTTGCATATGTAGCTTGGCATTTCACTGTTCCCTAGAGCCGATATTAGGACTGTACGCGAAGATGATTTGAAAATTCTTTATGCTATGGTTGAGAAAATCAAGATTGCTACTGTTCAGTTTATGATTAAGCAATGGTTAGAAAATTTTAGGATGACTGGAACCATTGAGTGTACCGATTACACATATCGCTACGGGTGTAGGAGCTTTAGAAAATTCACTTGTTGAATATCTTGATGTGCCCCGCGCTCTTATAAATGAGGATTATCTTTTTCAAGGTCATACACTCAAACATGGTCCCAATAACACCCTTGTGTTTTATTATGTCGGCTATACAAACGAGTTTCGGTTACCTAACCCGGACCTCCGTTTGTATGGCTGTGAGAACCTAACCATTGCCCTCCAAGAAGAGGAAGTTGCGCGCAGGAGTACATCTTCTCGCAGGAGGACACGCAGGCCCGAATCAACTGCCGGCTCCGAAATTCCTGCACCACATCCTATGGCCTATGCGCATGGTAGTGGGTATGGTCCCGCGGGATATCACCCCGGTGGGTACCAAACTCCACCACCATACGAGGTTGGAGGATCGTCAGGGCAAGGACTGAGACGAGGCACATGCGAAAATGTCCCACGGCAGCGTTGGGAGGAACTCTCCCAGTCCTCCGCTTCGAGTGGGCGTCGTTCTTCTTCTACTCGAGGTCACTACTTCGAGCAAGAATTGAACAACCTCACCGAACAAATGGGGCGTCTCGAGAGCAAGACGGATGACATACAGTACAAAATCGATCAGCACGCCCTGCAGACCCACCAGTGGCAAGAACGTACCCACTCGCAGCTGCAAAACCTCACCAACATGACCGAGAGGGGACAAGCCGATCTTTCGGCTTATTTTCGCCACATGGGATTCGATCCTTCACAGGACTCTTGAGCAAGAACAAGCTTGGGGGAGATGCCATATCCGCCGCCAAGGTATCATGTATCACAACTTGTATCCCTTTCCTTTCCTTTTATTTGCTTGTTCTTGCATCTATGTGGAAAACAAAATAAAAATTTGCAAAACTAAAAAGAACAAAAATAGTCTTTAGTTTTTAATAGCTTTGTTTTATGCGAGTAAGAGTGTCTAGTCTTCCCTATGTTGAGATGATGAATAGTTGCTCTGTTTTATCTCTTGTTTGTACCTAGTTTACAACTTAGTACTCTCCCTAGTTTTGAGATTTTTGGCTAAGCGTGCTTGCCGAGAACTTGAAACTTGTGGGTGGCATAGCACTTGATCCAAGTCTAAGTTGTTGTGAGTTATGATATGGTACAAATAGGGCTGCTATGATCTTGTCCATGAGTACGACTTAACTGCAGAGTCTTTTCTTTTACAAAATCCAAAAAAAATGATAAAGTTCCTCAATGATCAAAATTCCTACCACAGCCATATGTTGATCTTACATTGCAAACCCTTCCACATATGCTGCTTGTCATTGCATTGAGCTTTATCAAAATTGTGTGACCCTAGTGAGATACTTGTCATACTCTCTTGATCAAGATCACGTACACTCCACCTCGCATGCTAAACTTCTACACTGGAAGTTAAGGAAATTCCACCACTCCATCCACCAAATAATTACTCCAAAAAAAACCTTTGTCACCTTTCTCTCTCAAAAATATCATTTGGAGACATGGCTATGCAAAAGAAAAAGAATAACCCCTGCTCATACAAAAGTAGAGCAAAGAAAAAGGGGAAGAAAAAGAAAAGAAAGAAAGAAAAGATAGCCATGTCCTCCTTATAAATTTCAAAAGAGAGAGAGAGAGAAAAGGTGACACACAAAAGGAGTACCACTTCCACCTCACTACCCACCATATACACACATGCACATCTTGATCAAGGTTGTATGACTTGCATTCTCCATGGATCCACTCTTTTGGTTCAGCAATATGTGTGATGCAAGTATGCCTTATATCATCCCTACCAAGCTCCACATATCAAGCCTTTAGAAGTAGGATGATACAGGCAACACAATGCCTTGGTGAGGAATATACACATTGAGCGATTCGAGAGTATCATTCGAGGAACTTTACTTTTATTTGAAAAATCTTTCAAAACCTCCGGAGAATAAAATTCAAACTCAGGACTTGAGAATGGTGCTCTGTTATAACCATTCTATCTCTCAACCACCCAAGACAAGGAGAAAGTCATAAGCCCCATAAGGAGTAAGGGGCAGGGTGAGTTACCATGCCAACTTTTTCATACAAAGGAGAGTATTTTGATGTGCGCATGGTACATTCGAGATATGAAACATGGTAGCAACTCCTGATCAACAACCTAAAGTCACACCCCTTTGCTCGGGACGAGCAAGAGGTCAGCTTGGGGGAGTTTGTTGACGGTCGTTATATCATACTTTCGACTGTCACATAGCTCAATGAATAGGGAAGAATTGGCACTTCTTACTTGCAACTTATTTATGAATAACCTATTTCCACATGTACCTCTAGTTGTAAGTGTGCAGGTGGAAAGCAGGGAATATCCAGGTGTATCCATGTCCCAAGGCCAGAAATCCGACATTTCCATAAACCGACGATTGCCGCGGGAATGCAATCCCAAGATTTAAGGCCAAATCCAACCCAAACTCCGCATCAGGAGGCCAATGCACCTAGATCAGAAGACTACAGGCCAGAGGGGAGCCACCTGCCAAAGCCCAGCTCAGGAGGGGCCAGGCACAGGTCGGCCGACCCCCCTAGCCAGGTTGCTCTGGTGGCCCCCTGGGCCCATCTTCTTATGGCGGTTGCAAACCGACCTCTGGAGGTCGGTTCCACCTGCAATTAATGCCACCGACCTACGGAACCACCTCCAGGAACCGACCTCCAAGTCTATAAATAAAGGGGTACCCCCCTCCTAGAGAACACACACCACTTGAGGCTCATTCCCTCCTCCTCACCTTAGAGTTAGAGGCTGTTTAGGTAGAGCTAGGCTAAGTAGTGGGCTGCCTTTGTGCTCCCAAGTCTCTTGGAGAATTGGGTATGTTCTTGTATCCTTCTCTTGTAAGACTTGATCTTTATCAATGATTCTTTTTTTATCATATAGTAGTTATATGCTTATGTTGTTCATCCTTAATCTAGTTGTGTTCTTGGATGAGCGTTCGTCGTTCGTTCCTGTTCGTTCATCGTTCGTTCATCGTTCATCGATGAACGTTCGTGGACATTCATCGGGCGTTCTTCGTTCATTCATACTCGATCACCGATTATGGATGATCGTTCTTACTCGTTCTTCGTTCATCGCTCGTTCTTGAGCGATGAACGCTTATGCATAGCGTAGTACTAGATTTGATCCTTGACTGGTTTAGACTAGTTTGGCTAGTTGTTTGTGACTAGATATCGGGTTCATTGTCCCGAAAGGGAAGCTCTAGGTTTACCGCCCTGCGGGGTGCCTCGAGGGATCTAGAGTTATGGCGAGTGATGCTAGCATGGTGCTAGGTTCTCTTTCCATCCTTGTTTGTGCATGTGCCCCATGGTTTGTAGAGGTAGGTGGTAGGTGGTGACAGCCCTGTCCATCCTTCCGTAATCCTCCATGTTCGGGTATGGCATAGGAGTTTATACAAAAGGCCGGCGTGGCCTGGCAGACCAGGCCTAAACCGGATCTCCCGAAGATCTCTAGCCATAGGCTCTTAGCTCTCTCTAGTGTAAGCCTGACGTAGGTGGAATCCTAGTACGCTGTATGGTAACGTATATTAGGAGTAGCACTCGTTAGTTAGTCTTGCTCCTGCCTAGACTTACCTCTCGCCTTTTATCTGAGAGTGGAATCCTCTGTGTGTGTCACACTATCTATATATATATCTTTATCACTTACCCCTGCATTGGATTGTGGGTTTGTCTTTCATTGTAATCTATTGAGCATAAGTACTACTGTTGACCATGTCTTCCTTTGGGAAAATATAAATCACGATACCCCGGAATACTCTTGGGTGAAATGCTACAACGGGTTATCCATGCGCTTGCGGATCCTCTTATCATGGGAATGCCGATAGGACATCTCTAGCACTCCTTGCTAGTGGTGGGCTATCTGGCAATATTATTGCAAGACTCTCTAACCCAAATATTGGTGTACCGTAAGGAACGCCAACATTGGAGTTGAAAATGTTGTGGACGAGGAGGAGTTCAATCAGTTTGACGAAATCCCCCCATTTGCCACCTCAATCATGTCTGAGGTCTTGCCAAGTGACAAAACTTCATATCTTCGTGCTGACCACAAAGAAGGTGTTCGTGTGCCGAAACGCCAAAAAACAAAATGAGCTCAAACATAATGAAGCGTTGTATGTGTTGCTATTAAATTATGTAATAGGTGCCTGTAAAAGAATCTTAATTAATTTTGTTTTGGTTCTTTCATGTCTTGATCAGAATTGTAAAAGAACTTGTAAAAGAATCTTAATCAACAGGCATATCAGCATTTCAGGTCTTTGTGTTACAGTCTGAATGTACACTGCACAGTTGCATATCATTTCAGATTGTACCATATCAGCAGGAGGCAAAAATTCATTACTATTCATATGGATCAAAATTAGATACATGGCCATTGATCAAGCCTGGATCCCTCCATCACTAACATGCATAACTAAGGAGCTCTGCTCTGCTCTAACATGGCCATTGTTTTGGTTCTTTCATGTCTTGATCCCAAATGATGAAGGAGCTCAATGGCTAAGGAGCTCTGCTCTGCTCTAGCATTCCAGAAATGCATAACTACTAGAGCTCTGCTCTGCTCCTAGGGCTGCCGCCACCGCAGGTAACAGATAGCTGCAGTGGAGCTCCGCTCTGCCCCTGGGGCTCGGCGAGGATTGTAGCCAGAGCCGGCGAGGCGGTGGCGGCCACCGAGGTTGCGCGCCAGCGAGTCGTCGGCGAGGCGGCGGCCAGCGGGGTCGCATGCGGCAAGTCCTCGGCGGCGGCGGCCAGCGATGTCGTGCGCGGCGAGTCGGCGGCGGTGAGGCAGCGGCCAACGAGCTTGCTACGACGGCGGCCAGCGCGCGCGATGACGACAATTCGCTGAACTTGGCGACTGATGCCGCATCGATGGTGAGCTCGAGGGCCCAGAAGGCAAAGCCCGTTAAGGGCCCATCCGCGAGCAAGGGTTTAGGGTTTATTCCCTGTCGTGCTGCATTCTCTCGCGCCGCAGCGACGCTGCCCTGGTCGCGCCGCAGCGACGCTGCCCTCGTTGCCCGCAACCTGCAGCGGCAACCGGGCGCGCGGCCACCTGCAGCGGCATCCGGGCACGCGGCCACCTGCAGCGGCATCCAGGCGTGCGGCCACCTGCAGCGACATCCGGGCGCGCGGCCACCTGCAGCAGCATCCGGGCGCGCGGCCCTCGCCTACAGTGGCGCGCGCGCCCATTGTCCTCGCCACGGTCGCCGTCCTCGCCACAAAGCCGTTGTCCTCGCCACGGTAGCCGTCCTCGCCACAAGGTCGCAGCCGTCCCCGTCAACCATCGACCCAGGTACTTCTCATCCACCCCCTTCAGATGTAGTTTTAGAAACTAGAAGCAGGCAATATCTCGGTATTTAGAAACTAGAGTTTTTTATGATCTTGAGATAAACCATGAACCGTTTGGATACTGCTGTAATTTTGAGTTAGGTGCCTTGTCAATAATACACAGGTTTAAATAATGGACGCACTACAGAGCTGCCCGTAATATTTCAATTTCCAAAGTCTCGGCAGTACATGTTGTGCAAATCTCAACTTGTATGCACCCAAGCCTGTAATCTAGAATAAACAAATAAACAACCAATTGTATTGATGCATAGATGTTCAAATGAATGCACCTTTATCTGACTGTACGGTGTTCAAATTGATGCATAGATGGTGTCTAAGATATGCACCTTTCTCTGATATTTTGTTTTATTCACGGCTGGATTGAGCATGACCCATCTCTGTGTATGCTATCTCCTAGATGTCTTCTGATGAACAAGCACCCTCAAGTGATCAAGATGCTTCCAGCGAGTCGTCCGGTTCAGATTCTATGTGTCAAAGCCGAAGATCACAATCTAGTGCACAATGTCCTATTGATAAAATGGTCGTGACAGAAATAGGTGACGACGGGATGCCTATTGCCCAAGATGAAAAACGAAGGATGAGGAAGCTTGCAGGTCTCATTGCTCGACAAAAGGTGTCACTACTTCTTCCAAACTTTGCTGCTCTTAAGAAAAAGGGGAAGAAGGATCTGTTTGATAGTTGGGTGATGCCGTACTTAGAGTTCAATGAGGACATGTATGCGAAAGCATTCAAGAGAGCTATGAAAGGAATTGCTAAGTGTTGGAGGGACCACAAATGCAAACTAATCAATGAGTTTATGTTACAAGGTCGTTCTCCGTTTGAGCGCTTCAAATTTTTGAGGAAAGAAGATTGGGATGCTTTTGTCAAATTGAAGACCACTGACCTGTTCAAACAGGTTAGCTCTCTCTGTTACACTATTATCTTTCCATATTAATATCTAGTTTTCTTAAACTGAATAATAGTAATCTAATATATGCCTATTTCTGTTCATACAGGAAAGTGAGAAGATGAGGCAGCTTCGGGAGAAGAATAAGCATCCACACAGATTGGGAACAGCGGGGTATGATGGGAAAATTCTGAAGTGGGAAGCTGAGGATGCACAATTAGCTAAGGAGGGCAAGCAGAATCCATGGCACTTGTACCCGGGCCGATCACAGACTTGGCTGCGAGCAAGAGGGATCCTACTTGAAAATGGAGAGATTAGTTTCAAGAGCCAGGAAACCAAAGAAGTCTCGGACAGGATTAAACAATTAAGTGAAGATGAGGTTTGCAATGATGACATTCAGCATGATTCATTGACCAAAGGACTGGGGAACAAAGAACACCCAGGTCAGCCACTTGGGTCCTCTTTTAAATGTATATGATGTTGTCCTTGTTAATGTGTATATGCTGCTGTGACAGCATGTTATCATGTGTATCTGCTGCTATCCTTGCTTGTTAATAGTTATCATGTATATGCTGCTGTGACTGCGTGTTATCATGTATATGCTGTTGTCCTTGTTAATGTGTATATGCTGCTGTGACTGCATGTTATCATGTGTATCTGCTGCTGTCCTTGCTTGTTAATGTTATCATATTTTTTTGGCCTGATTATATTAGCTTGTAATCATGTATATACTGTTGTCACCTATTACTTAGATGGTTGGTTCTGTTCCTTGCAGGTCGGGTTAGAGCCTTCTCAAGCTATGATGGACGGAAGAGATGGCCTGGATACAAGAAGAAGAGGGTTCTTAGTCCCGAAGATATGAAGCAGTTAACAGAACAGCTGCGCACTCAAGTGACAGAGGACATCATATCCAACATACCCAATATCCTTGCAGCTCAAGGGTTCAAGATTGTGCGGATTTCTCCAAGCCCGAATCAAGTAAGCCCGGGAGAAGCACGTAAGAGCAGTTGTGCGTCTGTTGGCAATGGGGATCATGGCAATGGGGAGCATGATTTGTATGCCGAGATGATGCATCATACGGAATTTGATGAACCTGATTCAATAGACCTCCTCTCGGAGCCAACACAATGCGCTCTTCTGAGCATAATTGGAGGGTACCAGATTGAGGTGGCAAGGGGACTAGTTTACCCTCAACAGAAGGTGCTGCATTGCGTCAACGTAAATGATGACTGTGCTGTTGTTTTTGTGGATCATGTGCGTAAAAAGCATCGGGATGATGCTCTGCCATTCCCCCCAAATGATGAGATAACATCACTTGGGCAAGCTCTACTTCAAAGAATTCAGTGGAAAAGGAACCTCATAGTGGTAAATCCAATGGAGATGGAGGCTTCCGACCCTGAAAGTCCACCCAGACCTCAAGAACGAAGCCAGGGGTAACGTGTGAAGCCAAGAGAAAAAGAACAACGACCTATGAAAGCAAGGAGTGACAGCAAGTTAAGTGAGAAAGTACAGCCAGCTAAAAGAGGAAGAAGTGACACTACAGGGGCAGAAAAGAAGAAGGCAAAGGTGACTACCACATCCCCTGAAAGTGCCACTAGAAACTATAACAAGCCGGAAATCCCAAAGCCGCCGCTGCCATCAGTATGGGCAAAGCCAAACGCCAGATACTGCTATGGCAAAGCAATGTTGAGTCCATCTGAGCTTCGGAAGGCAGGACCTCAATGCATTTCCCTCCATAACTTGTATGCGAATGGCTATAACGTTCAGAAAACATACTTCTCAGTTCGTTTAAAATCTGAACATTTCCTAAGACCTTCAGATGATGTCTTCACCGTTGATTACGGAGACCTATATGATCTGTTCATCTTTGATGCCTTGGACTTCTCCATCATAAGAAGCTTCAGTTTGTAAGTATTCTTTTTGCAAACTGAAATGCACGCCACTAGTTCATTGCTACGTGAAATGCTTTTTATTGCTGTGCGATCCATCTTTGTGCTTATGTGCTTCACTCCTTGTGCTTATATGAAATCAAGTGTTGCTTTTGCTTTAACATTATTTCCTGGCTGTTTACCTGCTGATATAACGGGGTTTTTCAGTGTACGTGTAATTGTTGATGCTTCCCTGTCAATACTTCAGTTAATAATTAGTGATACATTTCTTTTGTATAAGGTATCTTGCTCAGAAAGTACAAATAGAGAATAAGCCAGTAGCTTTTCTTGATCCTCAGTGCATGTCTTTCTCGGTGATTGAAAAAGACAGATCGTTTACTATAAGTTATGTGGAAAAGGCTTTGTCTTTGGCAAACTTCAGCAAGAAAAAATATCTGAAGTTCGCGTGCAATACCGGCAGGCATTGGATCGCTGTGGTGCTCAGCATAAAGTGGTGCACCGTCTGGTACATCAACTCTATGAAGGGGAATAAGTTTGATACGTTGATTAACCTGCTTGATGAGTAAGTATACTTATTTTGACATGGCATTTGAATTTGTAATGTTTTCACGACTATAAATATTCTAATTTGCATGCATGTAGGTCTTTTGCCAACTTTATTAAAAATAATCCAAGAAGGAAGCTAGGCATGTCAGAATTAAAACATATCACAACCTTTCAGGTTACCTCTCTATTGTACTTTCCATCAATTTCTTGTACTAATATTTAATTCAATTTGCTAAATCCTCCTGATCGGTAACTGCAGTGCCACCAGCAGCCTATGGGGGCAAAATCTTGTGGATTCTACACAGCCTATCACTTGCTATATGCTGCTAGTATATCAGCCAAATTAACAAATCCAGAGGTATTTTCTACTAAGCCTCATACTGAGTAATCTGTCTCAAATATGAGGTAATGAGTTATTCTCATGCATATGCTTCTCCCGTTTTTTATTTCAGGACTTCATCTTGCCGTCCGAGTCACTTGGCGATAGTGTGCTCTCAGACCTTCGAGAATGGATGGCTGGGTTCTTCATGACCCAAGTAGTTGCTAAGGATGGGGAGTTTCATGAGCCAAGTTGCGGCTATTGAGAATGACATGTAAGTTAGTCAAGCTTGACATATATGATCAGTTGCTGCTTTGGTATGTAGATCTCTTTCAGTTTTAGCTCCATGACTGGTTGGTTGATTAATAACTTGGCTTCTTTCAGTTTTGGCTTTACAATTCCCTTATAATGCTATATGTTGACTCAGTTTCATAAAAGCTGTGCCGCAGCTTGAATTTATTTCCTTGTTAAAAACATATATGGATTCAAAAATTTTCAGTCATCCTTTGTGCTGTTTTGCAGCTGGAGTCCTGCAAAGTCGGAGGGATTTCAAGGCTTCAAGATGTCGCTAGCCTGTCCAGGAATATGTTTTGTGTTTTGGTCGAACCAAACCCGCTTTTGATGTGTAATTAACTTGCATGATGTGGACATTTAGCCATCATCGTTAGCTTAACTAATCTGGTACCAGTTGTGTTTTGCTCATGACATTTGTTTGTATGGGATGGATATTATGTCAGTTTGTTCGATCATGTCGTGAGCTTCTGGTACACTTGTTAATTATATCATTCTTTGTATCTCATGTTCTCGCTGCTGTATGATCTATTTTCTATATATATGCTCTGTTTTGTGTTGCACGCTCTGTTTTCTGGAGCAGTATCTGGCGACGTAGATGCCAAACCCGTTGCTAGGACATCCAACGGTGGTGTTCAGAAAACCCGTCGCTATAGCATCCAGCGACGGCGTTCTGCAAACCCGTCGCTATACCATCCAGCGACGGCGTTCTGTAAAACCGTCGATAACCCATAGCGACGGGCATCACAAACAGCGTCGATACATATCCTGTCGACGGGGAATAAAACAACATCGCTAGTTATTTTTATCGACGTGGTTGTGAAACCCGTTGCAAGGGCTGTCAGCGACGCGTACTGTGAACACCGTCGCTATACTGTTTACAGACGCGGCCAGAACCCCGTCGCTGTGTCTTTTTAGCGACGATGAAATCCCCGTCGCTACGTGTCGACCTTTAGCGACATATTACTAGCGACGGCTCGTTTCCCGTCGCTAACATGCCTAGAAACCCATCACTGAAGCCCTGTTTTATGGCAGTGCAGGTTTTCTCCTGCAAGATGTACATCGATGCCGCCGCTCTCGGATATGAGCAACCTTGTTCAGTGCGCCACATCGTAGTGTGATTTGATTGATGATGATACTCTAGTGCTGTATATTTATATCTATTTATTGCTATACTGCTTATCTGAAGTATTGTCACTTACACTGTTTTAGAGATAAGTGCACTGTTTTATTGGTTAAGTACTTAATCTGAAATTAAAACTTGAAAGTAAGGATCAAGTAATTAGTGCGGTTTATGCTATCGCGTCAGCCTATCCCTTGTAGCCTTGCATATTAGAAGTCGGCTGTAGATAGCCACGTTGACGGGTAAGACTTGCTGAGTATTAGTTGCTCAGGGTTTGGCTCTTATTGTTTTTGTGCAGGTAGCACCTTTATCCCTGACTCTATGGGTGGAGGAGCACAGTGGGATGGCTAGCTTCCTTCTGGTTGGACAGCCAACTGGGAGACTGAGGAGTGATCTCCTCTCGAGTTCGCATCTTCACGGCTTTGGATGTGAATTCTCTTGTATCGTGAGCGCGTGCGCTTGTATCTCTTTTACCTTTGGACTTGGATTTGTATCGTTTCGACTTTCGCTGTGCTACTCGTTGTTTTAATTGGACTAATGTAATCACTTCAAAACTTAAATTGTGCTTTTTATATGTTGTACTGTTGTGTCTGTTCATCAACACGTACCGACTCGATTCTGTGAAAAACGGAAACGCTTCAATGGCAGCAGCACAGGCCGGAACGGCGGCGTGCCGGCGATAGCCTCGACACAACGGCAGTCGAGTGGGCGAGCTCCAGCGTTGCCATGGAACGGTGGCACGGTCCAACGGCCGAACAGCTGCGCGTGAGTCATGGCTGTCGTACCAAACCGTGACGTCATTCCCATAGCATCTAGGACACGCGTTGGCGTGGTAACACGGGCGGTACGTCCTGCCTTTATTCTATGGAGAAGCTGATTCGATGGTTCTGCTCCACTTTATTATACCTGTTCCCTTATCAGTATAACAAGTATAATCACTCAGTATAATAGGAAAATAATTTGATTTTGTAGGCATGCTAGGGTTCATCCATCCTTATGTTCTTTCCCTCAATCCCCACTTTGTTGGACGGTGGTGCCATGGCGTGGCTGCTGCCGAGCTGTTTCCTACGGCAGGGCTGACACCGTGGGGAACGGTGCAGGTGATGACCGGGGGAATCAACAAGCAGTTCATCTCTCTGGATGGCGTGTATCTCAGCTGCGCGGCCTCGGTCGGTTGTCTAGCTGCCCTTCTGTGATGGTGGCGACCTCTCGCCGCGGCTGGTGTCACTAGCTGCCTCTGCCTTGCCATATATAGTTGGGAGGTAGGGCCCCCTTACATGAGTCTTACTCGGCTATATATCTACAATCCTACTTAAAGACAAGTATAGCCTTCTAGAGTACATGATCATTCATTTGTAATCTATGCTGACGTCCTTATCTTATCGCCGTAGTCAGTCTGAGTAGCTTATGTTTTCTATCTTCTTGTCTGACCTATTCTATATAATGAAAGTAGCTGGGCTCCTCGCTCAGCTAGGGGATCCACGCCAGTAAAAATATTTTTTACCGTCTAATTTATATCCTACGGTCATTAACATGAGAATTAGAGCCTACGGTAAAATCACTAGAACATTCATGCTCGGCTCGCTGTATCGCCCCATCTAGCCCCCGCCGCCACTGGCCCGGTGCAGCCGAAGACACGCCACCGGAGGTCAAGCCCAGACCCGCCAAAGACACACCGCGCTGGAAGCTACCGCTCCGGCGAGCCGGAGAGGATTCGATTCCGCCGCATCGGCCGCCAGGACAGCTCTCCGCCATGGAAGTACGGGCAGGTGCCGCTGCATGCTCTGATCTGTTGTGCGCCACTCGGCTCCAGCTGGGCTGCCATTGCGCCTGTCATGGCTGCGGCGCGTGGGTGTCGACGATGTGGCCATGGTGCACCGTAGAGTTCAGTGTGAACGAGGCAGCGGCGCGCGACGCTTGGGGAAGACTGGGAGCTCTAGTCGGCGGATATGGCCTGGCGCTCGGTATGAACTAGGCTATGGGACAACCTGTTACCCCCTACGGCCGAGTCTGGGGAACCGCAATGGCGGTTGTGGACGAGGCGTTCCCTATCGCTGGCTCGCTATAGAGGATGCTCAGGAGCCGGATTCGCCCGTGGCTGAGTGGAGGAGGCAGCGCCGTGGGTGGAGGTGGCCATGGCCCGCAGGAGCAACTCGGCGGTCATGGAAGACCGATGGCGGTGGATCTGACAGAGGTGTGCGGGGCGGCTGTGCGTGAGGGAGAAGTGAACGAGAGAGGCCGGGAAAGATCGAGAGAAAAGAAACTGATCAATCGGATCACGTGATGTCGGCTGATACAGCTCTTGTACTCTTTCTGCATTCCCATGGATAACAAGCCCAAGGCCCGTTTCTTTGGTCCAAGATGTGGCCGAACTATGTGCAGCACGCGTATCATAATAAGATTATAGTTCCTCCCGGCGGGGCCCACTTTCTACTGTGTGAAATTACTGTTCAATATCTACTGTTCCAATGCGCTATAGTCTGCTGGCCGTCGGATTACATCGTGGTGCTCCATCCAGCGGTCCGTTGCCGCGTCTTTGTTGCTCCTTCCCGATTCTTCCTTGTTGGGAACTACACCGAAGCCCCTCTGACCCACGCGAAGGTCAACAGCCACCAGCGAAGGAAGAATGAAAGAAGCAGACGGCACAGGAGTCCGAAGTTACCAAACTAAGAGCCATGCTAAAGTAGCCAATGGCATACATGTAAATATAATCATCTCGCCCCCTATAAATATAGAGGGAGATGATCCTGTAATGACATCTGGTTTTGGGGGCCTCGAGCCAAAGACAGAATCATTTGCACCGCACCCGATCTTCTCAACACTCTAAACACCTTCGCCCGGCATCGCGGGCAGAGGAGGGCTTCGCACGTCTGATAACAGGGAACCTGAATGAGAACGTCTTCGTCCGGCATCGCGAACAAGGAAGGAGGGCTTCACATCATTCGACAGACGATGATATCCACCCAGGAGGGCTTCGCAGGGTAATCCGAAGGCATTAGAACCCATCGAAGGCTTCGGGCGAGCAAGATTTCATCAACACTCCATTGGAGGGCTTCGACACGTCACCCATGGACCTTCGATCCCCCAACATTTGGCGCCGACCCGCGGGGTGAACCCACGACCACGATCAACATGGCGAAAGCAAAGTCGAGAACAAACGTCAGCGACACACAACGCGCAGAGATCGAAGCTGAAAATGAAAGGCTCGCAAAGGAAGCGGAAGCCAGAACAGCAAGAGAACAAGAAGAGCGGGACAAAGCCGCACGAGCAGAAGAGGTAGCAAGAGCCGAAGAGGTGGCAAGAAAAGAAGAAGCCTTAAGAGCTATGCAAGTAAACAACGCTGAAACATCTCAAGCAGGAAGTTTCCAGCAAGAGGACGACGAAACACGTAACATAACTGAAAGGCTTCGCATCATAGAACAAGAGAGAATCGAAAGAGAAAAGAAGTTGGCCATCATCGAAAAGATAGCGAAGCTAAAAAAAGACATGCTCGAAAAGATAACGCAAGCCCAACAAGAGATCAGCGTAATGGACAGCAAGCTAAACAAATACAATGAGGAAATGGAGAACCTGAAGAAGCAAGAACAGGACATGCACCACAAGACTCGCAAACAAACCGAGCACAAGATGGTGTACGAAGTAAGCAGCTCTAGCAAGGACAACCAGCCATGCATCATCTACAACGAGAACTCGCCTTTGAGCGAAGAGCTACAGAGTGAACCTTGGCCGGTCAATTTCAAAATGCCGAAGGAAAAACATGTCCGAGAGAGTTCCTCATGTCTTTCGAAGCCGCAGTAGAATCGGGCGGAGGATCAAACTCAACGTATGCGAAAGCTTTGGTGATGGCAGTCGAAGGAGTAGTAAAGACATGGTTTTCCACTCTTGAACCAGGATCAATTAATTCGTGGTCCGAATTAAGAAGAGAGTTCATAAACAATTTCCAAGGCTTCCAAGCATCAGAAATTCATCAGGGAAGATTATTTTCTTGCAAACAGAAACCAGACGAAGGCTTAAGGGAATACATGCAGAGATTCATGGAAATAAAGTCAAGAGCAAAGGACGTAGGAGCTTCGACAGTTATCGATGCACTGATGGAAGGCTTGAAGGCTGGCCCTTTCCACTCTGCACTAACAAGGAAGAGACCCAAGACTATCTTCGCACTATTGGACACCTTCGAGAAGTACGCGAGGTCGGATGATGAGTTCCGAAGGAAAAAAGAAGACGAAAAGAAACAATCCCAGCTAATCAAAGATGAAAAGAAGTACAAAGAAGAAAAAGAAGCGAGTCGAAGCAGGAGGCACGACGATAACAGAGACAGTTCGAGAGATCATAATAGTCGAAGGGTACATAACCTCGAAAACAGAGAAGAAAGGGGCGATGAAAAGAGAACCAAAGACGATGAAAGAGGGAAAGAGCGAAGCAACCATGATAGAGACTGCGAAGACAAAAACAAAGAAAACAATCAGAGAAGCTGTTCTCGCACTCCATACTGTGAGTTGCATGGCGAAGGAAAAGGCCATACAACAAAGCAGTGCCGAAATCTGCAACAATTCAAATAGGAATGGACTGCAGAAAGAGAGGCGAAGAAGGCCATCAGACATACAAGTAACTATCGTGAAAATTGGTCTTAAGGGAACCCAATGTCAATATACCCTTCGCACTCTGTCAATCATGTTGTCAACTACCCAAGAGAAGCTTCGCATTAGGCACAGCAATATGCCTACTCCCAACCTCAAAGCCTGGCAGCATTGCCAACGCCTCCAGAAATGAATCAGCAAAACAATGGAAGAAACACAAAAAAAAGCTACACGTCTCAAAGACAAACCATCAACGCTATCTCCGGAGGGTCGACCCAGCAACTAGATTCAAGAAGGGTAAGAAAAGAATACATACGAAGGGTACATAACGTGTCATCAAGGGCCCCGTTTGTGAAAACCAAGTGGTCCCACGTCCACATCACCTTCGGAAAAGAAGACGCAAGGGACCTGGATCAACCTCACTCAGACCCATTGGTCATCAAGGCAAATATAAAAGGGCTCGATGTACTCAGAATACTTGTCGATGGAGGAAGTCCAGCTGATATCCTCTTCGCCTCTACATATAGAAAGATGAAGCTGGAAAATGAAACACTACAACCAGCAGGAATACCATTAATCGGCTTCACTGGAAAGGTTATCCAAGCGCTGGGAAAAATTAACCTACCAGTAACCTTCGGTGAAGGAGACAACGCAAGAACTGAAGATGTGACCTTCGATGTGGTTGACATTGTTTATCCTTACAATGCAATCTTCGGAAGGGGGTCCATCAACAAGTTCGAAGCGGCCATACATCAGGGCTATCTATGCATGAAGATTCCTGGTCCCATCTCTGTGATCAACGTCCTCGGAGACCAACTCCAAGCAAGAAGTATTGAAGATGGCGAAACCCCTGCAAGGAAGAATGTCCATTTCATCCGAAGAAAGCAAAAGGCCCCATCACCCAAGACCTTCGGACTAAAAAATCTGTCCATGATATATCAGAGATACATGAGCCGTGTCTACCAAGAACATTTCTTCGGTAGCGCGCGCGATGGCCATATGTAAAAGCACAAAACTCGCGGGGGGGGGGGGGGGGGGGTGCACTCTTTTTCCTCACGAGGGTAGCCCTGCGAAGGGTGTGAGGTTTTTTAACGAGGCACCCTCCAAGACTGTAACACAGTTTTATAATTACTTTTTTACCCTCAAAAAATCCAGAGCAATTTCCTGGGGGGCGCAGAAGAGCCAAGGCTCAAGAAATGAAGCTTTGAGCTCAAAAACGATATCAGGCAAATGCCTAGAGAATCCGAAGGTTACACCAATTAAGTATTTGGTGTAATCTTAGTTTGGATCGATGTATCACGAGGGATGATACAAAGACTCCAGACAAGAGTCGAAGGGAAAGATAAGCAAAGAAAGCCTAATCTACCCAAGTATCGACAAACAGAAACCTTCGTAAAAGGAAAAAAGCGCGATCCTTCGCATGAAAATGTTCAAATATCAAAGAATGAAAACACGAAAACTTGCGTTCCTTAAAGGAAACACAAGGTCATCGTGCAAGAAGCATTAAAAGCTTTGAAAGATATTGAAGAAATCTTCTCTCTGGCAAAGAACTTCGAAAGATTGCTCCAAAAGAAAAGCTTTATTAAGCAAAAATCATTGTTTAAAGGGAACCATCGTCAGGTTCCTGCTTTACAATAAGCCCTAGTTCTAACAGCATTTCATAAATAATGCTATACTCATCAAAATCAAACCCACTCGAAGGCGAGTAAGGCCTCTGAAAAACAGGGTCGACCACTCCAGACGAAGACATCCGCGCAACATGCGAAGCTGCATCGAATCCATAAGATGAACTTTCGCGGCCAGCCGAGCGACCGCGACGACCGCGACCTCCGCCCCTTTTCCTAGAAATCCCTTGGCTACGAGAAGAAGCATCACGAGACTTACGACCCCCAGAATCCTCAGAATCAGGACGACCAAGTCTGATGACACCAACAAGGCTACCAGGAGGGAAAACATAACCTTCGACCCCTTCGACATGGGACAGAGGATCAGAGTCAGTAGACAAAACAAATTCCGAAGAAGACGAGCTCAAAATCTCGATAGCATCTTCAACACGAGCCTTCCGAGGAGAAGAAGGCCCAGTAGAAGCAAATTCGCTCAATGAAACCTTTGACGAAGGCTCTGGAGTAGCAAACTCGCTCAAAGAAATATCAGACGAAGCCTAAAGTCCAAAAATCAAGCAAAAATTAATCAAAATAGCATAAAGTTTACAACGATTACAACAATTCTCAACAAGATACAAGTTCGAAGGGATGATGTAACCCCTCTCTCGAAGCAAAAATAAATTGTTTATACCTCACTCTGAGGTAGACGACCGACAGACTGCACTCGGGTCCAGAAGGATTCGTCAAAATGACTGGCGACCTTCATGAGAGCTTCAACCACATGACGGGGAGTAGAATCAACGACAGAAAATTTAAAGTCGTCAGAAGCAACCTTCGCCAAAGCATTACTCCCTTCGACATCAAGAGAATGGAGGAGGTCCCGAACAGCCAGATGAACGGCATTGGTAGAGACCCATGTGTCATATCCTGTTCTCTATAGCTAGTCATGCATTCGCGTTTAAATTGAATCCCATGTGTCATATCCTGTTCCCTTACTTTATCCTTGTCACCCGGGTGTGGTTGATAATAATATGGATGGGTATGTCATGCTTAGCTTGCTGTCTTGGGATGGGTAACAATTTGACTAATAATCTTGACTAATGGTTTCACTTAAACATAATCTTCACGGACCGGTTAATCTTTTTAGTAACATGGAACTTAGGTGATCCAAGGAGGAGGATGTTGATGATGGAGCGGGTATGCACATGTGCCTGTCATGGCGGTTGTGGGTAGTACCTGCTTGTGATCATAAGGACCGATTCGTGGAGCGGCAACCCAGGACAACAGCACAAAGCACAAGGTTGATTATGGTAGAATTGGTCAAGTATTATGTTGTCTTCCCAGTTTGGTAGCATTCGAGGAAGAGGAGTGGGATGGAGTAATCTCATTCCTAGGTGATGGATGGAGTAATCCTAGCCACGGTGCAAGAGGGGGCTTCTGTCTGGATGGCGTAATCCCACAGCGTTGGAACCTTAGCATGGGATGTTTGCCAGCTGGGAAGCACTTTGAAAGACCCTGTGGTGATCTCTTGGCCTCACACCTTCGGTAGTGTGAAGTGGCAACATGGAGACTTTAGTCATTGACGGATGATGAAATCACCACCTTGTGGGTAAAGTTGTGCACCTCTGCAGAGAAGTAAAACTGTCATGACAGCCGTGCTCATGGTCAGGAGCGGCCTGGATCCTCACATGATTAGTGGGAATGGTTGGGTGGATCTGGTGGGGTAACCAGATTTGGGTGGAGTAACCCGTTTGTTCTACATGTGGGGTAACCTGTAGGTTGGTTGGGTGGAGTAACCCTTGGCTTTACAGGTGGAGTAACCTGTATAGTTGACCTTATGTTAATGACCTTTGGGGGGTTTATTTCACTTAGTAATATAGGTGCTTTAATAATGTCTTAAGATAAGTTGCTTTTCTGCTATGAACCATATGTTGGCCTTTCTTGTTATAAGCTTGCATATTGCATATTCTCCCACACTTGCGGAGTACGACATGTACTCACGCTTGCTATTTCCTCTACAATTATGATATGCTGCTCAGAGAGTGAAGATGGACTACTTTGAAGACGATGGTGAAAACTAAGCTTGTGGAGCCCCCGGTCGACTGCCTGTGGCGTTATGGAGTCTTCCGCTGGTGTTTGTATTCGTTTAGTCCTTGGAGACATTTACTGTAATATTTATACGATGTATTTATGACATTGGTTACTCTGTTTTTACTATACTTTGTCCTATATGTGTGAAACTTGATCCTGGGCACACATATAGATGAGCATTCGGTTTTGGCCTTAAAACCGGGTGTGACACCTCGCCAGAGTCAGCTCATTAAACTGGCGAAGGGAGGCTTGGGTAATAGCAAGCGACTGACGAAAACAAGAGCGAAGTTAGAAAGACAAGCAGCTGAGTAAATACAAAAATAACAAACCACTTACCTTCATTTGCGAAGATAGTAAAGACTTGTATAGAGCATCACCACCCTTAAGTACGAGTTCATTCTCCACTTGAGGAAAACGAACCCTCTCTGCAGCAGCAACAAAGGGCGCAGCGGCCCTGGCACTCATAACGAAGGTGGTCGAAGACACCTCGTCACACAGAGCTAAAGAACCCCTAGCAGCTTCGACTGAATCAAAAGTCAAGTCAAAAGGGAGAAACTCTCCAAGCATTGCTTCAAAGACTAAGTGTAGGAAAAGGTCACCACCTGCTGAAGGGCTAAGGGGCTCACGAAGCCCAACTCCCGGTTCCGAAGGAAGTTGAACCTGGGAGCGATCTGTAAGAGGTCTCAAGTTATCAGCAATTTGACGAAGCTCAGCCATACTAAGAGATGAGAGACAACCTTGACCAGAAGCTTCGTCTACTCCTTCATCATGAACAGGGGCAACAGGAGGAATATCAGGACCCTTAACACAGGTCTTGTCCTAGATCTTAGCCTTCGATCCGGATTTAGCAAGAACAGAATCAGCACCCTTCGAAGCCTTGTCCTGAATCTTGGCCTTCTCAGCGGCACTGGCATCATGAACGTCAACTGTAGAAGCAGAAATATCCTTAGCAACAAAAGAAGAACCCTTCGAAATGACTTTCTTAGGGATAGATTGAACTTTAGACCCAGAAGAATTGCTACCCCCATCCTCCGGAATGGAGAACAAATCCAATGCGGAGCGAATCACCGGAGGCTTAAAAGCAAAAGATGGTTTCGCTGAATGTGAAGTCTTCGGCTGATTTGCCGAAGGAACAGCAGCACCAAAGCCGTCGCATTAGCTTCGCTGACAGCTTTATCGGAGCTATCCTTCGACGAGGTCTTGTGAGTTTTCAGCTTCTTCTTGGCTTGCTCTTCGCTAGACCTTCGGCTACCAGACATCTTGAAAAAGGGCGAAGGAAAAGGATCTCCTATTGCGAAAGGGATTGGAATAACCAAAGGAAAGAAGACGCGCAAAACATGTGATTGAAGAAACAGCGCGCCCACGATGAAGATATATAGAAGGGAAGCGACTATCGGGAACGGAAAAGAAGTACGGAACGAAAACGACAAGCCACGTGTATGGATCAGAAAGGCACACGATGCAATCATAAATTGATAAATAAAATTGCCTCTGGTTTTAGTTACACTAATAACACATCACCAATTGAGGGCTAATGTTGGGAACTACACCGAAGCCCCTCTGACCCACGCGAAGGTCAACAGCCACCAGCGAAGGAAGAATGAAAGAAGCAGACGGCACAGGAGTCCGAAGTTACCAAACTAAGAGCCATGCTAAAGTAGCCAATGGCATACATGTAAATATAATCATCTCGCCCCCTATAAATATAGAGGGAGATGATCCTGTAATGACATCTGGTTTTGGGGGCCTCGAGCCAAGGACGGAATCATTTGCACCGCACTCGATCTTCTCAACACTCTAAACACCTTCGCCCGGCATCGCGGGCAAAGGAGGGCTTCGCACGTCTGATAACAGGGAACCTGAATGAGAACGTCTTCGTCCGGCATCGCGAACAAGGAAGGAGGGCTTCGCATCATTCGACAAACGATGATATCCACCCAGGAGGGCTTCGCAGGGTAATCCGAAGGCATTAGAACCCATCGAAGGCTTCGGGCGAGCAAGATTTCATCAACACTCCGTTGGAGGGCTTCGACACGTCACCCATGGACCTTCGATCCCCCAACATTCCTCCCCCAGCTGCTTCCCCTCCAGCCACACCACCCTCCAAAAAATCTCCTTCCCGATTCTTCCTCGCCCAGCACCCCTACCAAACCTCGATTTCCATCCTGCCCACGATCCACCAAGCACCGCGGCAGCTACTCCGAACGACGGCAGCCCTGTGATCCTGCCAGACCATTCGTCGACCACCTCGCCGTACCGATCCGCGCCCCGCACCGCCACATCGCCGTGCCGCCAAGCCGCACACGATGCTGCTCTGCCGCGCAGCTCGACCCTCGCCTTGCCCCGCAGCTCGCGCCGCTGTGCCGGCTGACCAGCAGGTCGAGCTTCCGCGCGGCTCACCCCGCCCGTTCCGTCATCCAGCCGCCGTTGGTATGGCTTTTACCAATTTTTACAATGATTAGGTTTCCTTAGCCGTTAAGTTGGTTAGCTCTGCTTTTTTCCCCTTACAACAGCATGATATTATTTCAACTGATTTTTTTAATGTTAGGGTTCGGCTGGACTTTATTTGGTTCTGGTGCTGTTGATTCTAATTGTTCACGAACCAAATTAGAAATCACTGTGACCCAGTGCATTGTTATGGGCTGGATTTTATTTAGTTCTTATGCTGTTAATTCTAATTCCTCAGGAATCAAAATACAAAACACTATGGCCGTTGAATGGGACTGGGCAATAAAGCTACCTTTAGTTCCAAAGGCACTACTGCCCTGTGTATTTTTAGGCAAAATGCATCTCCAGTTAAGTAATTGGATGTTATTCTTTTTTTCTAGATTCAAGTTTTGCACCATCTATTTTCTGATACTATTTCTCCTTACATCAAGTTTGTGCTGATCCAAGTATCTTTCTTTCTAATTAGAGATGCCGCAACCAGCGTTACCTACTACCTCTAATAAAAAGAGGGTGGCGCCAAGTACCAGTGATTTCCTACCAATAGACTCCCAATTATCATCTTCACATGTGGTCAGACGACGTATTCGATGCTGCTCCTGCTGGTGAGTTTTTAGCTTTTAAATCTTAATGTGTGCTTCCCTTCGCCACATTTTGTTGCTTCTCTATACTGTTTCATTAGCTGAATGGTACCTTCTTACATATGTTGTGAGATTTCTCAAGTTTTTTTTATCCCCTTCATCCTATTTTCTTGGTTGATTCTTATTTTACCATTCTGCTTATTTCTTAGAGCCAAGTCAACCAGACCCAACATTTCCTTCTAGAGAGCACGACCAAAACGCCTGTTATATATTGGAAAACACCAGCGATTTTCCCACAGACTTCCAATTCTCACGGAGTTTTTGTGTGGCACCAAGTACCAGTGATTCCTTACCGTTATATTCTCAATTATCATCTTCACGTGTGGTCTGTTGACGGATGTGCATCGATGCTCCTCCTGCTGGTGAGTTTTTAGCTTTCTATCTTAATTTTGTGCTTTCCTTTGTCACATTTTGTTGGTTCTCTTTACAGTTTGATTAGCTGGACGTTCTTACATATATTGTGAGATTTCTCGAGTTTTTTACCCTCCTCATTCTATTTGCTCGGTGCATTCTTATTTTGTCATTCTGCTTATTTCTTAGAGCCAAGCCAACCAGATCCAAGACTTCCTTCCAGAGGACGGCCAAAATGCCGGTTATTGGAAACCATCAGTGATTTTCCCACAGATTTTGGATTTTGATTCAGTCGTCGTGTGCTTTCACACCAACCACGGAAGCCATTTGGTATGCTTGATGTTCTAAATTTATGGCATTGTGGATGATTTGCACATAGCCTACATGGTTCATACCCCACAAAGCATATTATAATTTCAATTTACCTTTAGATTACCCACGATCAGATACTCCTACTGCTGCTCAGGAAGGACAGCAGCACTGATCATTCATACCGGCTACCTTAGGAGCAGGCATACTTTTCCCCCTCTCATTTGTTTGTGTGCTTCAAAATGTTTAGCAATAATTTGTTGGAGGATATTATGCCTGTGACATTTCATTTGTGTAATTCAAATAATATAATGCACATAATATTACCAGCAAACAACATTCGCTTTTTTGCTATGCAGAGACATGATTCCAAAAAAAAAAAAAAAAAGCGCTGCTTGGGTTATTGCAAAATATCTCCAACAATGGTTGGTAACTTGCATGATGACTGCTTCAACAGGATGTCATCAAGTGCGTTGACATCAAGAATCTTTAGATAGTCAATTTTTTTTTTTGCTTAAATGACCTATTTTTATATTTCCTCTGACTTTGTGAAAAACAAATAAGGAGTACCACCAGCAGCTATATATATGGAGAACATAATGCAAAGTGTACTGGTTGGCTATGCAACTATGAATTAGCAAATATATGTTTTTCCTCATGATTTTTAATTCAACATGGTACTTACTCTCTTGCATTGTTCCTTTTTTTTCTTCCAGAATGATTATCTGACGCTACTGAGCATGCATACACTTCGATGAATTGTGATGTTATTGATGTTGGCTCACAATTGAATTAGATGATGCGCTTTTTCCTTCAAAAAATCAAACAGGTTTCCACCTCTTTTACTGTAGTCTTTGCGATTTTGTTCCATAACAACTGATTCCTTCTACATAATCATGCTTTTTAAATATACATTATTGCTTTCAGGAGCATAATTATTCATACCTGTCATGAAAGCTAAGTGATGAAAAGCTGATATGAAGACCAAAAAAAAAAAAAAGATATTGCGACTATGTCTGATGGCAAAGTATTTACAAGGTTTCATCATAACGCCTATTTCTGGCTTCTATGATTGCTGCAACTAGGGTCACCTATTTCTTACTACTTTGAACAAATTGTTTTTCTTCAAGCTCATGTGATTCTATCTGATCATGATATACAAATGTTGATACCGGGAACATGACATCATATAAAAATGTTGATACCGAGAACATGATATTAATATTTGATAAACCAGTGAGCTGTTGCCTTTAATATTTATTTCTCTATGCAGATGCACAGGTTGCAAGTACACTTTTTTCTTCCTTATACATCGTTTGCTGTTTTACCTATGCATGCAACGCTTAGCGTATTTTACCTAATATTCAACTCAAGCTAAAGCATCGTGTGATTATGTTATCTTTCATTTCCTACTAAATATGTTGCTGATCTATAGTAAATATACTTATCGCTTACTATTCTTACTGATCGTTATGTATGATTATAATGTCAGGCTTTGATTTTAGGCGTCATGTGTCAATAGTACATGCATCTTCGAACTCTGATGGAGCTTGGTTTTTTTCCCATACCGTTACAGCTGTTATTAGCAGTGTTTATTGTTCTTGACACGGTGCTTCATTTTATTTTGAAGCCTCTTTTGGCTCAATTCATTTACCATGTTGTGCACTTCGCTTTTGCATTTGAACGAACTTCAGTAAATTTTTCCATATACCCTGTGCAGTCAGTAACTCCTTGCGTTATTTTCCTGTAGGCACATATCATATCCAAGCAAGCTTTTTGTTGAATTTTGCTATTCTGATTCAAGAAACATCACTTTTAGTCACAAGACAAGCCTACATTGTTAAATGGATATCAGCTATGTATTTCCTTATTGTTCCACATCGTTAATCCTTTTTATACTAAACTGGTAGCATGGTGATTCATATGAATGGTGTTCCTATGTAATTTGTAATCTGTTCCGGCCATGTAATGTGATCAACATTGGCAGATATCCAGATGTTGTGTTAACTGAATGAAGTTGTTGTTTTAACATTATCAGCCATGTGCAACTCTCATTTGCTGTGATGCCAACCTCATACTTACTCTGAACAATATTCTTTTGACACCTTCAAATTTGTTGGAAAATTATATTCTTTAATGTCATATTATGTAGTGTTTCTCACTTCTCTGTTGGAAAGAAGAGTATTATTGGTGTCGAATGAGAGAGTAACGTGTCCTCATGCTGCTTTAAACATATTTTTTTAGGTAGTTTGAAGGTCATGACTTGGTTTGCTAATGCATTATTGGTGTCGAATGAGAGTCCATATACTGATCTTTTAGATAGGGTCACATAACCACACATGTAATTTGCCATATGTAATTTAGCCAAAAACTGCAAATTACAACAAATTCTTACTGCAATACTCTTAACCCTCAATTGCTAGGCTAACTATATTTGGCCCCGCGGCAGATGCCGCGGGGTCTCTTTCTAATATAAAAGATAAAACTCTGAACAAACACATGCACTTATAATCAACAACACTAATGCCAAAAAAAAAAAAACAATTAGCAGATCCTATTTGTCACACGTTTTTTTAAAGGAATACACGTTCAAATATTAAGATTAAATCAAACCTTTGGTCACACTACAATAGATGCAAACTATCTGGAGTCATTGGCATATAGAATTTGCCTAAATTTATTTCTCTATTCTTTTTCCCTGGCCTAAGTATAAAGAAGAATTAACAACCCTGAATCTGGATAGTTATTTTCATTTTATGCACTGATCTTAATCCATGTAACAGTACATCAACACAAATACTACATACACCATATATACTGGATACGTACTTTAACATACTGCCATAGAAAACATCCTTAGCTCAAAAATATATCAAGCTCCATTATCAAGTAATGTCACTCCAATATTAAACTATACTAAATTTTTTAAAAGGATAACATATATCCCTACGCGCGCGCCAATCACTTGTTCCATGTATTCCAGCCAAGCCCATCTTTAGGATATCCAGGTACTGTGTTTCCCACATGTATGGCCGCTTACGTATGAATTTTTTTGCAAGTTTTTAGGGTGATCTGCTTGTTATAAAACTCAAGCAACTCATCATCTCCTATGAGCTAGTCGGTAACAGTAGTTTCTGGTCTCTGTTCCTTTGAAAGAATAGCTGCTTTGATGAAATTATACATTTTCCAGGATTTATTTTTTGCTTTATTGTCAAAAGAATGTTTTTCCAAGAAAACGTACAAGTCCATGGATGGGGCCATCCAACAATACTTTAGCCAGAATCTGCCATTGACACCTCGAAATATTCCGCTCACACGAAACGCAATGCAACTAGCAAGCAGATATTTCCTACAGCCAGTCTGTCAAAAGATCGGGCCTTTCTGTAAAATGCTAGCCTCGTATCTTTCTACACGAAACATATCTTCCTATGAAATGCCACCTATCTATCCAGGCTATCACTAATCACTACATGTGTGCCTGTTGTTTTCCTTTTTTTTTTTTTTTTTGAACCCTCTCAACCTGAGACATATAGTTGTAGAATCTGTTCAAGTACATAGAGATACACGCACGCACCACTACACACTCTACAAGACCTACAACTACACATCAGCAACACAACCGCGTCCTATGAGAAAACACCAGAAAACTCTGATGCGCGACGGGGACGTCGCCCTACCATTGTGACACCACGCGTGAGAGGGTATACAAGGAGAAAACAGGAGAGGAGACCAGCTCTCCTAGACCCTACTCCACAAGCTTACCGACAGCGATGGAGAGCAAATCGCCGTCGATACGGAGGAAGCCTGAGAGATTTTATTCCAAAGACGTGCCGCCGCCTCCGCAACGTCGACGCATCAGGACAACAACCTGCCGTCGGCACTAGCCTCCGCCGGTAAAACCATCCTCGTCCAACAAGTTGAACGAAGCAAAAGCATCCGTGCCACCAACGTCAACCGGAGGAGAAGCTTCACCCAGCTCCAAGCAGCTACAGTGCAGCCTTCCCCATCACCACCGCTTCTACCAACCGGCAGTGCTGCCCTCCGCTTCCCCCATCCGGCGCCATCCAACCCCGCACGAGGAGGCAGCAGCAGGCGCGCAGCTGGGCGCGCCGCCAACCCGCCCACCGGGACGGCGAAGGGTGTTGGAACCGAGGATTGCCGGACAATCACAAGAACACGAGACTCACGATTTGGTGGGCGACGAACGCCCGCCACGGGGCGCCGAACGCCCCGCCGGCGACGAACGCCTTTCTCTGTATTTCAACTCGGCTCAAACCGAACAAACTGAGTACATGGTTGTTTTATAGCCGCAGCTACTGGCAACTAACTCCTACGATCACCCACGCGCACACGACGCACAAGCTCCTGACGATCCGGTCTTCGCGTACGTGAGCCACTCCCTCAACCGCAAGACCCGGACGTCCTCTAAACTGATCGTGAGCCATGCCGCTTCTAACGCTTGCAGCTAATTGCACACACGCATGCACTAATCTCCTAACTCTGCGTGACACACACACGCATCACAACTGAACGCACGCACACACGCGCTAACCGACTTGAAACACACTTCAAGTCATGATTATCCTAACAAACTCCCCCTAATCTTGACTTGCTTCTCGCTGCACCGAACAGGAGACACAGCTCGTCGTCGACCGTCGCGGGGAGCGCCTCTTCATCTCTGAACGGAGGCTCGCCTTCGCCGGAGCTAATGCTGCTACTCTCATGGTCGTCGTCGTCATCGCCACAGCCCGCCGCCACGGCCTCCAAACTCGACGCGAACGCAGCAGCGTGCTTCATCTTCGCGCGAACGCCACGGCCTTCTTCTTCCTTTGGCTACGGAGACACACTCCCTTACTCCGGCTCCGGCGCCACACGCCGTTCATCGCTTCGAGCCTGGACACATAGCCAGGCCGTCGCGGCGACGCCTCTGTCTCGTCGCGGAAAGGATCGCCACACGATCCTTTGTGTTGGAGCCTTGCGCCACCACTCGAATGCACTCGCAGACCGACACACGGCCCGGGCGACGAACGCCCTCCACCGGCGACACACGCCGAGACGCTGCGCCACGCAGGACCCACACATCGATCCACAGCTGCAGCACTCCACTGGCGAACTGCGGGCGCCAAACGCCCTCCGGCGACGCACGCCGCCACAACGCCGCTGATCGATCCATGCCCGAACATGGAGCGGAGCCTCCTCCTTCGCCTCCGCCTCACCATGGCAGCCGCAGCGCCGCGCACCTCGACGAGCCGACACACGGCCCGGAGCTTCATCGCGCGGCCGCCGATGAACGCCGGCTTTGAGCCAGCCATCACCAGCACACCTTCGGCGAAAGCCACCACCGCCGGCACACCACCGGCGACGGGAGGGAACGAACCCACAAACGAACCAGCTCTGATACCAATTGTTGGAACCGAGGATTGCCGGACAATCACAAGAACACGAGACTCACGATTTGGTGGGCGACGAACGCCCGCCACGGGGCGCCGAACGCCCCGCCGGCGACGAACGCCTTTCTCTGTATTTCAACTCGGCTCAAACCGAACAAACTGAGTACATGGTTGTTTTATAGCCGCAGCTACTGGCAACTAACTCCTACGATCACCCACGCGCACACGACGCACAAGCTCCTGACGATCCGGTCTTCGCGTACGTGAGCCACTCCCTCAACCGCAAGACCCGGACGTCCTCTAAACTGATCGTGAGCCATGCCGCTTCTAACGCTTGCAGCTAATTGCACACACGCATGCACTAATCTCCTAACTCTGCGTGACACACACACGCATCACAACTGAACGCACGCACACACGCGCTAACCGACTTGAAACACACTTCAAGTCATGATTATCCTAACAAAGGGCCCGCCATGGGCGCGCCAGACGGAGGCCGACGGATCCGCGCCGAGAACCGGCGACGAATCGACGCCTGCAGCAAGAGCAGCGACAACACCAGCCACATCGATGGCGCCGGCACCAAAAACGGCGATGGCGACGGAAAAACTCTAGCACTAGCTAAACTATCAACGCGGATGTGGTGACATCGGTGGGACGTCCCACCACTTTATCCGACGGCCAGGAATCCTGGTGGGTGCATGGAGATACGAGACCCAGTTAGCTCCATCCAAACATTCGCGCGTGCTAATCCTCCTAATCCGGATCACAGGTGACCACCTCTACAGAGGCGCTCCAACCATGGTCGTCCCGAGTTTCTGTAAAAAGCTGTTCCTGGCAGAAAAAAAGGAAAGGGACGACGTCACGTAGCAAACACGAAGCCGGCCATGGATGCATCTTCCTCGAGACGCTACCTGGGAAGTAGATCAGCGGTGCTCACCTCCTGCTGCGAGATGCGACATAGTCATACCAGCATACCTCAAATAATTAGAGCAAAGGTAGCAGTGGGCAGTGGCGGGACGGCGGCGGCGGATGAATATAGGCGCCGAAGCAGAGCAGATGGCCGACGGCGGGATCCCAAGGTACACACACGCCTGCTTTTTTACAGAGCAACCTTGCTTAGCATAGCGCCAAATCGCATACTTACCAATCCAATTAGCAACCAAGCCCAAAACGAATGCCGTCGTCCGATAAGCAACGAACGGCGTCAGATTATGATTCCAAACGTCAATCGACGACCAGGGCACCACCGCTAGATCTAGTCCGAACGCTTCGTGTAGGAGCCCGCAGCACCAGATCCGGCTGGTGGCAGCGCAAAGGCGACTCGGCCTCGGATCGGCGTTGCGGGCACCAGCGGCATCGAACTCATCCCGCGCCCAGGATGGAATCCGACCTAAGTCCTGGTAACTATTATGAACATCCCGCCTCTAGTCAGTATCTTAGTTCGTTTTCTGTATTCAGATCGGTTAGCGTGGGCAATTTCAATAGGGATTGAAAATAGGGATTGGCTTCCGCGCTGATGTCTAGCAGAATCGATGCCGGGCAGCCCGGGCAGTTGAAACTAGGTAGGTGTTAATCTGAATTAGGCCACCCAGCTTACTTAGCATATAGAATTTGGGCACCGGCCATCCACCGGGCCAAGGGAGATGCATATCCAGATCAAACGCATCTATAGCTGGCCAGGTGGGCCGGGCTAAAAGGGCCGCTAACGGCCCGGTCCTTTTAGCCCGGTCCGAGCACGGCCCGGGCCCGGTGGTCAACGGGCCGTGCCGGCCCGCAGCCCGTTACGGGCCGTGCTTGGGCTTGGGCGTAGGCCCGCCGGGCTGGTCCGAGCAAGGCCCGTTTAGCGGTGGCCCGTTAGCCCGTTATTCGGGCCGTGCTAAATGGGCCGGCACGGTCCGTTTAGCCCGTTTATATTTTAAAAAAATAAAAAACAGTGTAAAAATATTTTTTTATCCAGAGGGCCGGCCCGGCACGGCCCGGTCCGTTTAGCCCGTGGCCCGTTTAGCCCGTTTAAAACAGACCGTGCCGTGCTTGGGCTTGAAGTGAAGGCCCGTGTGCCGGTCCGGCCCGGTCCATTTATTATAAGGGCCGTGCCGTGCTTTTTTCTCAGCGGCCCGAGCCCGGCCGGGCCCGTGCCGTGCCGGCCCGGCACGGCCCGTTGGCCAGGACTAAACGCATCATCAATTCGTCCCCCCCCCCCCGGAACCCAGGACGGCAACCAACCTAAACAGAATCAGGAACCTACGCACGCAGATTAATCATGTTTTCAGTGGACTCTGACGTGGTCAAAATGACCAATAATCCTGGTAACCTATTTACAAGATTTGATTTCTTCCTGCAGGTGCCGACTAGAGCAAAATCATTCCACCCAGATTAATGTTGGTGGATCTGTTCCGTCGGTAGTACAAGTGCGGACCTCACACAGCTACAAGAAAAGGTACCCCGATGATCAATGTACTCATCCTATTTCTATCGCATGGTCTAATTGACATTCTCTAATGCTTATAGGAGCCGGGCGATCGATGGACCAGACGCTCGGATCGGGACTGGCCACGAGTCGGCAATAACAAGAGCAATCAGAGAAGCAAATGCCACTGGTGCACGTCCAGTGTTCCTTCCAAAGATCGGAACAATCTTCAACTCGTGTGAGGAAGGGAGGGACTACTACAACCTGTACTCATGGGAGAGGGGGTTCGGTATCAGGTACCACCGGGGACGGAAGAACACAAAAAAATACCGGACTAAGATGAACTTAGTCTGCTCTTGCGAGGTACGTACTTCCTCAACAGCTTTTACATCCAAATGGTTTGATATAATCACGTGCTAACTGTGTGCATCTCTGAAAATACAATGGCAGGGGCAGCCGAAAAGGCCGAACTCAGCATCTGGTAGGACACAATGCAGGGCAATGATGAGGATGCTGAGGACAAAAGATCACGCCTGGATTGTGACAATGTTTGTCGATGACCACAACCATCCATTGTCCGAAAGCTGTGGAGAGAACAAGCAGTGGAAATCACACGGCCAAATTGACCCAGGAACCAAGGATTTCATCCGCCGTCTACGGGAGAACAATATCCCGGTCGGTCGGATAGCGAGCATCCTAGGCGGATCAAATGGTTCAGCAAGCAATCCAATTAGGAAGGAAGTCATCCGATCAGTCTGTGCGAAGCTGGCCCAGGATAAGATACGTGACGACATCGGGAAGACTCTGCAAATACTAGATGACATGAAGGCCAAGGACCCAGGAATGGATGTCAAATTCAATGTGGATGACGAAGGGAGGATCAAATCAATGCTATGGTGCACTGGGAAGAACAAGCAAGACTACCACCTGTTCGGGGATGACGTCACTTTCGACACCACGTATCGGACAAACCTGTACAACATGCCCTTCGGCCTATTCGTGGGAGTCAACAATCACTTCCTGACGACAATCTTCGGTGGGGTGCTGCTGACCACCGAAACAACTGCAGACTTTGAATGGGCATTCCAGACATTCATCAACATGATGGGGGGCAAGAAGCCACAAACATTCCTCACGGGTAAATAACCAAACTATACGCAGAAAAAAATGGCTCCCTGTTAAAGCACGTTAAGCTACTATCCAAATTTTAACTGACTTTCGTCCTACTTGTGAAAACAGATCAATGCCAGGCGATGGAAGCTGCATTGAGGACGACTATCCCGAGTGCGAGGCACAGGTGGTGCCGCTGGCATGTGCTGAAGAAGGCTAAGGACTACCTGGGCCATGCATACAGCAAGTACTGCACTTTCAAGAAAGAATTCCATGTATTAATAACCTATGTCACCTCAAAGAGGGAGTCTGAGATGGGCTGGGTGAGCCTCCTAAAGCGGTACAAGCTACAGGGTAACAGGTACCTGAAGAGGTTATTCAAGAAAAGAGCAAAATGGGCAAAACCATACTTCATGGGAGTGTTCTGTGCGTGGATGACAAGCACACAAAGGAGTGAAAGTGCAAATCACATGCTAAAGAAATTCATTCCACGGTCGTCACCTATGAACCTCTTTGTCAGGAAGTTCACAGAGTTCCAATTCGATCGGCAGGTCAGGGAGGACAGAGAAAACCACATAACAAAATAGGTTCGCTCTCCTCTTGCATTTCCATCTATGATAATATCTTGA
The DNA here is from genome assembly GCA_007726485.1 of Eragrostis curvula. Taxonomy (NCBI): domain Eukaryota; kingdom Viridiplantae; phylum Streptophyta; class Magnoliopsida; order Poales; family Poaceae; genus Eragrostis; species Eragrostis curvula. Next base: position 19,715,340 of record CM017444.1, on the reverse strand, counting down.
TGCAAACTGAGCCCGGTCTCCGGTTTTCAAACTGGTACTAACTCGAGCCATGGCGTTCGCAGAAAGGGGCGCCGATAGTCTTCAATGTTCCAATCGAAAAGCATGCCAATGAAATCTACACCAGGGCCATGTACTCCAAATTCCACCAAGAGCTGTATCACTCTGGCAGTTTTGCTGTCACCAGAGAAAACGGTGATGGGCTGTTCCACCTTGAAGAAACAAGCGACGGAGCTGAGAGCAGATCCGGCCACCTAAAGGTTGTGTTGAACAGTGACAAGGCATTCATCAAGTGTGAGTGTGGGTATTTCGAGCACACAGGAATGCTATGTCATCATTCACTAAAGGTAACGATCTGGTACAGCAATGTACAACTACCACATGACACCGATGTTCCTCCAACCTACTAATAATAATGCCTCTAATACATTCAGGTGCTGGTTCGCCAAGACATCGCACAAGTACCATCATGCAACATACTGCGTCGCTGGACGAAAGACGCCAAGCAAGGGAGAACTGTGGACCTACTGCCGCAGATCCAACACATCCAGACAAAGGAGGACCAAAGATCCATACTGATCCTTCGAGCTCTGGAGCTGGCTAACACAATTGAGATAAACGACGATTCATTCCTCACTGCCCTTGAGGCACTCGAGACAGCGAAGATGGCGGCCGGAAGGAAAAGAACAGTTCATGATACGGCAAATGAACGGTCATCAGATATGCCACTACAATGCCCTCACCGTCCGGTTAAGCGGGGAAGGAGGAACAGCACCAGCCTGCGTTCCTGGCATAATGCAAGAGTTCCTCGACGCAAAGTGTCTGCTGCGGAGAAGGCTAGAAATCACGCTGACTCGGAAGACGACGAAAATCCAGCAAACGGTAAAACACGTTATGTCCATGAACTAGTACGCCAAGCTTGAAGATTGGAACCTGCTACCCTACTCATCGATTACCGGGGTGTATCCTCTACTCAACTTGCACTACTTTCCCAACCAACTGCCGCAGCTACACTAACTGTGGCGTGTTTAAGTTTCTACCTATGTATCTTGCTTGGAAGTCGAACCTTGTAACGGCAAGACAAATGTTGCTGCTAAGGTGTGACCCCTTAAACATGCATTAGGTATCACTCCGTGCCATTAGTACAATCTGAGACAGTGGATATACCAAAACGAAACTCTGGATTGCATAACAGATGAAGGGGGAAACAACTAGCACGGTTACATGGCTACACTCCAAACATCTACGCACGCAAAACACCGACAACAACAACAGATCAAACATAACCGGGATTCACCAACCCAAAGGTAGAATACGATAAAGTGGCCCGACTAAGACGGGATGCACTACTCCTGACCGCTCCTGAAGGCAAAACCTAGGAGAATGACAAACAAGGATCCGAAACATGCGGCCACGGCGGTAACACACCTAATCTGCCTAACAATGCGCCTCAGATCATCAAGATCCTCCCCAACCTGCCTAACCGACCGGGCAAGGCCACTAGTCCCCCCTGGTTGCTCCACCTCGTTGCGGGCGGCAGCTTGAGCCTGCAGCTGTTGCTCCCAAGCCCGCTCCCGTGCAGCTAGAAAGACCTGCTCCGGGTGCAGGTTCCTGCGCCTGAGGAAATCCTCATACTCATTTTCCCACTTGTAGAACCCACATGAATACGGATCGTCCTGCGCACGAAACCAAGTGATCAGCCCCGAATGAGTTGCGAACGGAATTATAGCAGTCTTAGAAAAATGAGAAGACGAAGTGATATAGTGTTGTCTTAGTACCTGATCGTTGTTCTCGCACTTGAAGAAGGGGCGCCCGTATGATTCGGGTTTCTTGCTCACCAACCTCAGCACGGGACTACGGCAATGAGGGCAGTCGACGATGGGCAGCTCCTTGCGAAGCCGCGGGGTGCTACTACTTCCACCGGAAATGGCGCTCGTGCGTCGGGACATCCTAACGCGCCTAGTGCTGGATGGGGATATTGGGGATGGGTTTGGGATATGCCAGCCAGAGGGCACCGAGGATGGTTCTTATAGGGGTAAAGGGCGAGCTGAGTCTTGTTGGAGAAGACACAAGACTGGATTTCAAACCGACTAGGCTGCACAAGTTTGAACCACAGCGTTGGACGGTGTGGCGCCAAAACGATGGGAGGCTTCCAAGGGAAGCGCCTGAGCGGTATGAAGCATCCCAGCAGATGACCGTTGCAAGAGCAGGCCCAAACTTTCCCTGCTTGCCGTTTGTACATACGTCCGCTCCAATCGGGGGGTCGATTAACTCGCTTGGGATGCAACATGCGATACCAAAAAAGCAAAAGATAAATTGTGCTTTCGACACGGCACAAGATTACTGAAATTGATCGCAACAACCTAGCTTAGATATCTTACATAAAAGCGGCCGCAAACGGCCATGGTAAGCGTACCAACAAGGTACGAACATGGGAAATAAGAGTCCGGTTGACTGACAAACGTTCGACTAGAGGACGACATCAGAATTCTACAAACCAATAACGTAGATTAAGTGCCTAAAAGATAAAACAGCGACTGGGGCGCGGGACTCGTGAAGACGGTGCTGCATGAGGCGCGCCAACGACGCTCTATGCGGCAGGTAATTTCCTGCCAGGCGATACAATGTCCGCCCACGACACGGGGTTCCCGGCACGCTCCACCAGCTGGCAGCAGATGTGTATCTTCCGGCGCTCAGCCTCCGTCTACAACATAACATTGAGATAGAATTCAATGAGAACAAGATGCTTGGAACTCCACCATAAAGAAAATGTATAAATTATGACCGCACGGGCAAAATACATCATCCAATGCTCACCTCGTTCACCCTAGACACAAGCTTCGCCCCGTCGAAGTCAGCTGCGAACATTGCCGCGTAAATCCCATCTTCGAAACTACAATCAAAATACAACAGGGCGTTACCGCTGAGACAACCAAAAGAAAAAGCCCAGCTGAAAAAATAAGCATAATGGGCTGCGAACTAACTTTGGCGCTGGAGCACCCTCCCAAAGGTGCGGGTAAATGGGCCAGAAAGACACGACCTTAAACTCGGTGTCGCAGAAAGCTGAGATACAGTAGATCAATCCTTCAAGCAGCTTAATTGCAACATTAATCACGTGCATGGTTGGACGGCCTCGAGCACTTTGTGGGTGCAAGGGGTGCAGCACGGAGACGTGGCCATGCTTTAGATCAAAAGCATAGATGACCCACGTTCCGGACACCTTCACAGGGCAGAATACCTGGCCATCATTTAATTACTCAGACGATTGATATGTGCAACACAAGCAGAAGGAAGCACTATGATAAATGCGGCTGTGGTGGAGCTGCGAAGGAATTACCATGTCACACTTGGCTGGATTGAAGCTTAAGTATGGGGCCGAGAAGAATGATTGCCAGGACTGCAGCAAAGCGCGGTTCTGATGGCGGAGGCAATCGACCTAACATAAGAAAGAACAAGTCATTCACATAGCTACAGATAAAAAAACGAAACAACCAACACTATAACTGGGTTTTAATTGTACTAACCGCCCATGAAGGATGGAGGAAAAAACGCCATCGGTAAGTTGGTGTGCGGCTGTAGAGCGCATCGTCCATTTCCTGGTTACGGATTTCCACGCCACGGATTTCCACACAAACGGGGTGCTCAAATCGAACCCAAACCCTGCAATCATCGCGGGACAGCCTTGTCAATATCAATAATCGCATCCATGGCCTAGCTTCCATGCAGAAAATTATGAAACATCCAAATAACACGACTAACTAGGGACGTAAAGTCAAAGACCAACATAATTACCTGGCGAGCCTATCAGCATTCATCTCCTCACGTTTAAGGTAGCGGCTCAGCCAAACATCTCGGCCGTCCTGAGGGTCACATGCACCAATGTCCCTTGAGAACGGCGAACCATCTTGCTCGCCATGGACTAGCAATGTCTGGACAAACTGCTTGTGAAACCGGGGCTGGAAGCTGGCCCGGGTTACGCCGTGATGCATGACCTGCGGTAGCAAATATATAGATTCAGCTACAGAGCCGTGTCATCAGGGAACACGAAACGATAATGGTACGGCAGTGAAACTCACTCCTGGAACGAGAGATTATACTTGGGACTTCCATCGACGATACAGCGGGGGTCATCGCTGCCGCGAAGGCCTTCAATAGATCGCTGCCATGAGCGGGTGGAGTAGTAAAGGGTGAAGGATCAAACATTGGAGCTCCAATGGAAATGACGGCGGTACCCGGACCACAAGAAGAGAGCGAGCCGGTTCCTGAAACAAATCCCATAAGTGTGTGCAACTACCTCTCATCGATACTGAAAATGAGATGGCCAACAGTATACCTGTAGTCGGGGTGCGATCGAACAAGATCGGCTTCAACACAGCATTTGGGGTTGACTGCGCCGCTCCATCGCCCCTTCCAACATCCGGGCCTGCTACTACTGCAAAGGGCCGGCCGTGCGTACTGTCAATTTGCCACTCTCACAAGAGATGGCTCATGGTCATAAGCAAACAACTGTACAGTCAGGCCGTTTACACTAACCGGAAGGCATGGAAGAGCTGGTGCGGCTCAATTTAGCATCGGCTGGGCTACCACCGAAGTACATAAACTCGTCGACGAGCCCACCGGGAAGCACGTCGGCCAGGGACCCACCAAAACGAGGCTGGTCAAATTCTGCATTTTAAACAAGTAGCGTCACGATCTGTCCGTGGCCAGAATTTTCAAATGAGTGCCGGATTGGCACACGACTGTAGCTAAAACATAACCGCATCACGGTGACTTAAATTTTACAGTGTTCCATAGCTGACGGCTTAAATTTCTACATCATGCTTGTTTTTTTTTTAATTTGCATCGAAGGCTACGCTATACCCCTGGGTTTGCAACCGATTACAGCCGAGGTGGACACCATTACAAATGCGAAAAAGATTCATAAAAAGGACAGCACCAGTAGGTTTTACACAGGTGGCAATGTCAAATGAAGCGCTTGAACAATATAACCGTTAACTCAAACCGGATCAACGGTCCATGTGCTGCTGAATGAAAATGGCTACAACCTGGCACAACATCTATGACCTGCAGTAGCACGGCCACTGCAGATGAGTTCACGAACACGCGCAATCGACTAAAGCTAGTTCCGATTTCTTTCATACGTGTAAAGAATGCCTATGCAACAAATTGATTTGCTTGCCATTACTAGCGGCAATCGGGGTGCTAACAAAAAACACAACAAGAGTGTACGACAAAATAAATGCTACGCATCATTCGGGGTTAGCTACATGGTCCCTCGCAAAAAAAAAAGGGGTTAGCTACATGGCAGTTATCAGAGAAACAAAAAAGGTCAAGAGAATGACCTGGGCCGGTGTCAACCGGCTTTGTTCCCGATGGGCCTGGTTTCTCCGTCACCGGCCCATTAACAGTGGTTTCAGTTATCCATGCCAGTGCAGCATTCCTGAAAGCAAGGCGCGCCTGGACCACGAGATCATCATGGGCCTCCTGCCACAAAAACATGGGGAAATTGAAATGGCTTTTAATCAAAATGCTAGGCCCATCCGGGATTCGGCCTTAGAAACAACTCGGGTGGTTTCTGAGGCAAACCTGACCACTTGGGAGACGCCCGCGTCCAAGCTCCGCACCCAGTACACAAGCCTTCCCCTGTATCCATCCTTCCACCAGCTCATTGAACTGCGTCTCCACCACCTTGCCTATGAAAGAAAACGCCTCCTGTAGAAAAAATAGCAGGAAAAGAAACGCATCACACCTGTACTGTGCTAGTCTAACTCTATATTAAATGACCAACAAGGTAAGCGATGGGCAGTACTCACATCGGAGATGGGAGCGCGTGACGAGGCAGACTGCTCTGCTGGGTTTGGCACGGCTGTAACGACAACACGCCGGGCATGGATCCGCTCGGCGGCACCACCCTCGTACTACAAAAAGGCCAAACCATTGCAAGTTTACTCTAAAAAACACATGCCATCAAAGGAACAGAGAACGCAATTAATACGAACCTTACGCAAACGCAAGAAGTCCTTCATCAAGGCGGCGCGCGAGGTAGCGTCCTGACGCCAGAAATTTCCCACCATCAGTGGCGTGTACTCCCCGAGCCTGGGGGTCTCGTACAGCGCAACGTCCATTTCAGCCTTGGACAGCTTCTCCAGGTAGAAAATCTGGGCAAATGACCAAAAAAAAATGACACCCGCTGTCACATAACCACAAAAATCGAAACTATCTTAAAATAGCTCAAGAATCAGTATCAGATTTATTTAATACAGTGCTAAATAAATCGCCTCTACGTTAAAGAAAACTAACCATTATGAAAAGGCAACATCCTGAGAGCTGAATCACATTCGGGGGGGGGGGGAGCATCAGCTGAGCTTGCACATCTTTCTTCCCCGAAAAGTAAGGAGCGCCACGTGTAATCCGACCAATCGTACTTGCGCGCATCCCTAGGCTTCTCCAGCAAGGCAAGCACCTCAACATCTATCGGCTCATTCCCGGTGCGCGGATTAAGTAGCGTGCCTACAGTGTAAACCACGAAGGCCGTGAGAAACACGTCCTCCTGGTCACGTGTCATGTGCATCCCTATCATTCGTTCCAAGACTTTTCTCGCGCTCTTAACTGAGGGCCCAGGACGCCGCGTGGTGGGGCAGAGCCGCCGCGCAATGCGGCGGCGGGCGGCGGCCCTGTCTTTCACTACGACGCGACTCACCAGCTCCTCGCCACCCCCCACCCCAAGAATCTCCTTCACATGCTCGGGCAGCAACTGAGCTTGCAACTGATCACTACACTTTAGCATCGAACCAGCCACATCTATCTTCGAGTACAACCACGCGCAAAACACTAGGTTTACTCGGTGACCGTAGTAAATGTCCCACAAAAACCCGAAGCCAGCATCCGAGGCCAGCTTCTTCTGGCGATAGCTAAAGCGTGTGATGTTCTCGGCGAAGAAGTGCGTGGTCAACCTAGAAACGACTAGCGAGTGCCGGACCCGACCATTGGCCTCCACTGGCGCCGCCTGAGCAGGGCGCAAGGACCCAGATACGAAATCAGAGGAGCCGGAACCGGCGGCCGCTGAAGCGGGCGGCGGAGCACCGGCGACCGAACCGCCATCCATGTGAACGCGAGCAAAGGATCAAGGAAACTAGCGCAAAGGAAATGATGAGCACTGAGCCGACAGCACAGCCTACCGACCTACTATCTGAGCCTACAACCATGCCAAACCCGAGAAGCAAATCGATAGTGTAACATCCTGGCCCAGGGCTTAATAGGATTGATAGAATACTCATATCAACAAGTTGCAACTTCTTTTCCGGGAGCTCATCTCGAAAGAACTCTAAGGTTAAGCGTGCTTGGCCTGGAGCAATTTCGGGATGGGTGACCGACCGGGAAGTCCTTCCCGGGTGCGCACGAGTGAGGACAAAGTGCGCAGGAAAGACGTGTGTTGATCTGTGGGGCCAGTCTTGACGTCGTAGAGAGCTGCCAGGCGTGCGGGCCCGGCCTCGAGGAGGCGGGACGCTACAGATAGCTACAAGCAAAGCGGTGAAAGAAATGAATGATGCAACTACGCGAGCGGTAGTGCAAGCGTGGCTGGTATATATCGATGAACCGGCGCGGAATCTATAGCGCGGCAACGGAAAATTTTGAACAAAAGTGAAGAGCATTCAACGGGTTGATTTGAACTCGTTTAAATGCAGCCGCGCCATGGGAAATATTGAGCATTCAGTGGCAACAACTCAAATTTCAGATGAACCGGCGCCAAACTTTCGTGCATGGCATGGCCCTCTTTGCTTCCCATGGCATGAGACCGCGCCCAAAATGGTGAGTTCCAAGGAAACTGCCCCTCTCTGCAGTGGAGGAGGCCGACACTGTATCGATGAGGAGCGCTGTTGACAAAAGCAGCACGCAACGGGGTCGCCAGCGGCAGAGTGAATCTGTACTGGATACGGCGACGAAACTGCCGGTCGACCCCAAACGCTACATGCCATGGAAGGAGAAAGAAGTGACAGCACATGGCGCAGAACAGTTGCCTGCAGCGGACATCTCCCATGCATTTCCTGTCGGGCGGGTGTTCCACAGCTGCAGTCGCCTCCCGCGCTGGTCCGAAGCCATGCCTATACGAAACGAAGGCACTTGGTGGCTAATATCGCATGCTACACAACTGCACATCTCCCTTTCATTTGTAGTGCTTTCAAAAAAGGGTAATCAGTCTGCAAAATTCACGAGACGAGTACGTGCTAAACATTGCTACTGCATTTAGCATCGGAACACATCTAAAACTCACTAAAATGATCACCGTCTGTCCATTTCCATCAAGTACCGCGAGCAACGTGGATGTCACGCCGTCCAGCACTGCATGCACCCTTCTTTGCAGCACATCACTGCGTCCAGCGCATGAATCGAAGGTTATCCAAAAAAAGCAGTAACAGAGCCTCAGTACACACGAAGTCAAAAGCTGACTACGGGCAGTCCTGTACGCAAAGAAAATGCTACATCAGCGGCGCGCAGCGCGCGTCACTAGGAAACGGGGAACGAAAATGGCCGCGCACTTATTGCACCGGCGACCGCAGATGGGAGCAGGCCACGATACCGACACGACCGCACAAGGGCGGTAACAGCTTGCATCACCGTGCACAATCGAGCGATTACGTGACACGTACACTGTAATATTTCAAAATTTCAATCGGGCACCGGATACGTGTCGACCAAACCGTTCATGCGCCGCGCATGACCGCATCACTGCATGCGGAGGAATTACCACGTCCTTCGACTCGTGCGGGAATCGATGCAAGGAATGTCACGGTGGGGCGGCCGATCGAGGAACCAGAACCGTCCCTACGGACAAAAAGTGTGCAGCGTACAAATAAACGAGAGCCCACGCAAACGGCACGCCCGGGCAGTACATGACACTTATCGTCTCTTCGCGCGAGCACAGACTGGCGCATGCTAATCCTGCAGCGAAGGGCGGTCCCGGTTTTCATGCAACGACCGTTATAAAAAAACCATTTGTAGCAATAAGAAGCGATAAGTACCGCCACGCCCAGGCAAGATACAATCACAATACGGACTTGACGCGATAGACCGAGTATCGTGATGCCTTTGCAACGACATATCTGAACACACACAGGATCCCACCCACGTAAACTGGGCCGCGGCTTCCCTGACTCGCGAGCTGTGCCGATCGGTGTCTCCGTGCACGTGGACGCGATCCGTCCGTCCGAGTGCGCACGAGCTGGGCCCTCGGTCCACGTCATCCCATGCAGATCCTCTTTTCCTTCTCTCTCTGTCAATCGCTCCTCCACCGCTGAGTTCTTTTTTTACCCTTTTATTTTCCTTCTCTGCTGTGATCCATCGCTCCGTTCTTCCCGTCTTCAGCCTGCGCTCACGCTTTTTCGGCCATGCTCGGCAGTGCGGAAATCGATTTGGGATGTCAGATGGAGATAGAGTGGGACGTTGATCGATTCAGCATGCTCAACCTCAACAATGGAAGCAACAATGCCTCCAAATCCATCGCAAAAAAAAAAAAAAAAACAAGGCCTCCGATTCCAGATAGCGTGAGCTGAGCTTTCCTTCTGGAATCAAAATTCTACCTACCCCCTAAAATTACTCGGCGCCGCCGGATTGAACGACCTAATTACTATCCAATGTGGAAATCGATATCTCATGAGCGCATGAAGGATTGAGTTTGCTGCTGCCTACATCGAGCTTCTCACCGCTGAGTTCATCGTCGTGCCGCATTCAAATCCCTGACATCATCGCCCGTATAGCCTCTCGTGCAGCCTGAGATTCTTGAGAGTTGAGCGATCGAATCCTTACCTTCTTTTCTTTTTTCTTGCTGGCAGGATGATAGGCGGAGAGACAAAAAAACAGAGAACGAAACTAGATGAGGTGGACCGAGGGCCCGTCTCGTGCGCAAAGGGACGGACGGAACGCGTGCACGTACACGGCCGGAGCCACCGATCGGCACACAGCTATCGAAACAGCGAATCCGCGACCCGTAAACTGATGCCGCCGGGAACCGAGGAGGGGACGCGTGCGCCAAATATGGAACGATAGGATAAAACGCTGGGAAATGAACGCAGATAGACATGAATGTCATCGAATCCAGCTTGTCACGCTATGTCTGATCGGTTTGCTACCACGAAAGCTTGAATTGAATAAAACATTGATCCCTTGTCCATGCATGAAACATAGGCACAACTGATAAACGAACTAGAGGATTACAAACCAAAAGGGCAGGAGCTTCATACGACATCACTCCTCCCGCCCGCAGGGCCACACAACTACTATGGGCAGCCTACACTGCCGCGACCCGTTCCACTAAACATTAACCAGTAGCAAGCACTAATTAAACAAAGGACCAACTACAACTACTGCCTAAGCATGGGCATCCTGTGCCAATCTACTAAACAAGGGCCTTCACGATCCCTTCAGCACTACCCCACGGCATGCACAACAAGTCCAGGCCGCGGGCAAAATGGCAAGCGCTTGGAGCGCATGCACCACTTCCTTCAGACCCTGAAAAAACGGACGTCCATAGCCTGGCCATCACCCTCGACCACTGCGACGACGAACACCTCGCCGGTCTGGATCGAGAGGGCCTCCACCAGGCGGTTCCAACCAGACCGGATGGCGAGGACACCCCTGAGAGTGGTCAGCCGGCTAGCATGGCCAACAGCGGCATTGCCATCGAAAAGCCTCAGATCATCACCAACACGGCCAGCCAGCAGCCTGGAGAAGCGTGTCGCGAAGTACTGCACAAAACAACAAGAAGTAACGTAAACGACAAAACAGCGTTGCATTGTCCTTTTATGAGAACAAAGAGACGAGAGAACGAAACAAAAACAAGGATTTCTCACCATCACCGGGTTGGCGGCAGCGACATGCGATTCGACGACCCTGAATGCGTAGAGCGGGTACGGCGGCTGGTAGTTGAACCAAACAGGACGCATCACAGCGTAGATCTCCGGGGTGCAGCTAACACGTGCAGCCAGCTCGAACTCCACCACGAAGTGCCCCTCATCGGCCAGCCCGCCTGCCGGATTCGGACCTGAAACGAGAGAGCAACGAGTTAAACGAAAAATTAAACGATCTTAAGCGTAAGCATCAAATCAAAGATGAAATAGACATGCTAGAGCCAAACTAACCAAACCCAGGGGGTGTGCCAAAGATGCCGACGCCGCCCGCCGCGTCATCACTGGTGACACGCTGCCTCATCAGCCTCTCCAACCCGTTGCAACTGAACAGCTTCATGGCGAAGGAGTCGGGGCCGAGCATCTCGAACTGCGCGATGTTGCCGGCGGAGATACGCTCCGCCGTGGCGAAGCGAGACCATCCCCCGACGAACATGATGCGCCCCTCGCCTTCGCCGACGCGAACCTCGTACGGCTCAGCGCAAGACCGGCCCAAGAGGTTCACTCTATCACCAATCCTCTGGCGCCCGCGATCCCCAAACTCCGGCGGGAACACCTGTTATCGTTCATAAACAGAAAAAATCATAAGAGAATGGAGAAAATGAGAGCGTCTGCCATCAAATAAAACCTCGTGTTGCAACAAGTAGATAAAATGCATGCATGCAGCGACGACGGCGTACCATGCGAGAACGAAAGTGGGGACCGGAGAACTTCAACAGGAAAGAATCACCCTCAGGAGGTCCAGGGAACACGAACACTGCTGCAGCTGGATCCTCCGCGTCCCCATTACCGGCAGCCACGTCCTACGAAACACAAGCAAACAGACAATAACAACAAGATATGAAAACGCTGCGATTTGAAACAAAGAACGACTACTTGATGCAGAATGCTATCATTGCAGCGGCTTACCGGGACTGTGCCGCCTCCTAGTGCTTGAACGACGTTGCCTTCCCCGGGTGGAGCCGGCGCCGGCGACCCGAGACGGAGGGAACGACGAACCGGTGCCGACCCATCTTGTGCGCCGGCCGCCGGGGCCGAGCCAGCACGCCCAGCCCGGTCGGTGCGGCGACGGACAGCCGGAGGAGCAACGTCGCCGGCGGGGACGCCTTGAGCAACCCCTGTTGTCGGGCTGAGCGGCACGGGCTCGCGGAGACCACCAGCACTGACGTCGCCTGGGGAAGGCACCTCGGCCTTCACCTCGACTTCGATCTTCACCTCGGCCTCCAGAACATTGCACGGCCGCTTGCCTGCAGCTTTGCGCGCACGACGACGCCTCTCGGCCTCATCGGCGGCATCGGGACGGCGCGGCGGTTCCATGAGCAAGTGGAGTGCTACAGCAGGGGGGCGAAAAAAGAAAGGATGCACTGGTGCACTGTTGCTAGACTGGTGAACTGATGCAAGCGAAACGAAAAGCGTGTGAGGAGAGAAAGAACCCTAATATCTGTTACTTATATAGGGCGCGGGGAGCAAGAAGGTCACGTCGGTTTCACTTGGTGATTATGGGCGCTCCGCCTGCCAACTAAACCTAGGCCCACATGTCATCGAGTCATATCAATCTTTGACGTATGGACCGCGTTCCGGAACGAGAGACTTGCCCTCGCAAAGGCAAGGGCTACGAGTGCAAGGTGCGGCGACACGCATCCCCGGTCGGCAGCGTGACACGCGGCATCAGCACAACCCCACGTGTCTAATTCCGTGCCAAGCCAGGGGCGCGGTCCTCTGGGCAACGTCCACCGAACCAGAGTGCGCCGAAGACACCATCTCTGCGCGAAATGTTAGCCAACGCGACCGTGACAGCGTAGAACATAGTACACGGTAATGCATTATTCAGTCCATCGTCCACGCGGCTGCAACATGATCAAATAAAGTAGCTACAGTTATGGGGAGGGTTCGCCTCTAAACCATGCTCGACATAACCGTGATCTCTAGTGACATATAACCTCCGAAAGACGAATGGCCGTAACCATAATGCGACGTAGTCAATAACCAAGAAAAAAACAATGATAACCCCGTTGCCTTTAGGTGGGGCCCCCAAAAAAGGCGAATCACCGGTTACAACAACCCATTATGTCACCTAAAAGCCGAAGCGGGGAACCTCCGCCTACAGAGTAAGATAAGCTCCTTTGAGGCAACCCGACTGAAAGGGGGACAAACACAAAGAAGCAAATGGTCCGTGGTTGGGCCCGCATCAAAACTTACCAAAGGGTACAACGGCCAGGTGCATCCCTAGAAGACAAACGGGGGGGGGGGGGGGAACGGAACCTTTGATGACAATCAGCAACCGCCCCGGAGGTATCACACAGTCAGGTTGAGGGTGGCCCTTCATGAGGAAAACAAAACACATGGCGGACAAGAAGCTGGCCCCACATAGAAATCAGTACCAGCATATTGAGGTTGCACAAAAACATTGTCAATACAGCAATTGCTTCGATAAAACTAGCTTACCTCGAAATCAAGGGGCCACACTTCAAACGTAGTGGGGACATGATGAACATGAGAATTTAAAGTGCCACGAGAACGACGTCATGACCAACAAAAGTAACACCTGGCTCAAACGCACACAACTAAAATACATGGTCTGCGTACCTAAAGATGGAGTTTCCAGCCAACAAACGAAGATAGGAAATAGTACCTATACATGATGAAAACATATCCAATGACGAAAATACAAATCACGGTGGCACTAGAAACACATACCATCTCGATACCAGAGGCGATGCCAAAAGATCATACACATACGTCGACCATGGGCGTAAGTGGTTGAAAAAAAACCATGGTTCATGTCGAGTGTGGCACTCGCCCTCTTCAATGAGCATAACCGCAGTCAAGCCATGGGATGGACGGAGGATGATGGGGGGGGGGGGGGGGGGGGGTGAAGCGCAAGGTTTGCTGAATGGATTTAGGCATGCCACAGGGGCTACTAACCACGGGAATTGTAGATCCTGAAAACTTAGTACTTTACCAAAAGAGAACAGGGCCAAGGGCATTACACAATCATGTTTCTTTTAACCATTATATACACAAACATAGCGAGGCTGCAACCCAAAGTGGCCTTACACGTTCGTGCTATGACAAACAAATCTAATTGAAGAAAACATCCCATTGAAGCAAGCATAAAGTAGCAAACGAGAATGGGCAATACTGTTCAACTCGGCTGCAGGGGTGCTTGCCTGAGTCCCGTTTAAATTTAAAACAAGGAAAAGTGGCAATCAAAAAAAATCGAGCACCGGTCACCAAGCTTGACAATGGCCAACGTGCGATCGCGCCTGGTTGCATCTGCCTGGGACCGCCTCTGCTGCCGTCGATATGGGTGCGGGCTGGGAACCGAATGGCAGCTGCTGTCGCATCGACCCGCCCAAACCCTGACGACCAACGAGCCAAGCGTGCATCGCTACTAGAGAAGCGCTCCCACTTACACGAGGATCGCGCGGGCGATCTCGCCGGCCATGCGATTTCAAACCATCCATGTCTACGTTCGGCCCAACATAACACCACGGCCCAACGATGGGACGGGTCTCCCGATCTCGACCACTACGCGACAAGCTCCAGCAACGGACATAAATGGAACGTCATCCCGATCTACCGCATTGTGCTGTTCGAAGCAGGGTACAAGAGCAATGAGCATTTTGGCCAATATAAAGGAAAGAAACTACGCAAAACATGTATAAGATATTCATACAAGAAGGGATCAGCACGAAAAAACAAAAAAAGGACCGGGCAAGCGAAAACAAAGCTGGCGTACTTACCGCCGTGACGTTAAAAACTTAACCGGACTAATCCGATCGGCAACAATGTGACTCGGTACCGGACGTCTCGCCATCCAGACGTGTCACGATCATGCTTGCAAATGTCACCAGAAATGGTCAGCTCCCTTCCACGTGCGCCCCATGCGCGCGTCATTTTCCATTCGAGCAACGTGCACCGTTACGCACCTCCACGGGTCTCCTTCTGTCAGCCACGTGGTTTTCGTCAGGCCCACACCAACACGGTACAAAAAGCTGCATCGAACAACGTCGACGCATCACCACCCAGCTCGACAGCGATCAGGGAGCCAGGGGTAGCGCCCAAAGATGGATCGAGGAGAGGGTTCAGGGTCGAAAGAGGGCGACGGTAGCTCGATGAAGGGCCCACAAATTTACCGGATCTCCGGCACTCGCCGCAGGAAGGTAATGCACGAACAGCCGATCCTCTTTAACGCAACTGTTAAGCAAATCGCGGACGCTGCGGCTGCACGGCCAGATGGAAACTACGTCATCGTCAACAATGCTCTCCAGGGGACGGTAAGGCATATACTCTGACTCCCTGCAAAAATACGGGTACACCGTAGCCGTCGCGCCCTTTGCGACCTCGACAGTAATTACAATTACTAACATAGCTTTTGTCCCCGAAAAAGATTGAACTTTGTGGCAGAGTGCTAGGATTGGGGTCGAGCGGGCACTGGACAACATTTGTCCTCGACGACGGCACGGGGAGAATAAACTGCAAAATCCAGTATAGACTCGCCTCCAAAACTCCGTTTCGACAAGACACCGGCAAAATGTGACTGCCTAATGCTTTCGTGTTTTTCCCTAATTCAACAGACTGCAACCGCATACATTTCTCACTGACATCTCAAGCACCGAGTAAGTACTGTTTTTTTAAACACCTTCCAAACAAAGCACTAACAAAGAAAACTGATGGACTGCATGCTGAGCTACAGAGAGGGCGCCTACTGGATCATTGACGGGCAGGTGAGGCGGGGTAACGGGGAGACCTTCTTCCACACATTTGGAGCAAGGTGCGTACAACATAGTGCGTCTCAAGAAAAAGGGTATAATTGTCTTGGGGTGACGTCTTTTTCGGTGATCAGGCGGGTCACGGACTTCAACAACGTCACCTTGCACTTCCTGCATTGCATCAAACACCACCTGACCCTGAACAAACTTGAACCGGAGGACGTCATGGACACCACAATGCGCATCGCCAACATGGAGCTCATCATGGAGTACCTCAGCAAGCCGGAGATAAGGTAACGCGTCAAATAATTATTGCCGGACGAGATGCTTAATCGTGTAGATCCGGCCTAACTAACTGATGGCGCAGAGAGAGCCCAGTGGGAGCCAGGACAGGCACCATCTTATCTTATATTTACTAATTGGAGGCTCCTTTTGAGGCCTCCACGTTAATCGGATGAAAATCCTAAAAATTCTCAAAAAAAAGCAAAACATCTAACCGTCCAATAGTCATGAGACAAGATTAGAACCATTCAGATCAAGAGACATACGCCCACCTATCCATCGTGCAACTCATGGACTCAGTAGACTCCTCCACGTGAGAGAACAAGCGTTCAAAACCTAGACTGGCCGCTGTCATCATGGCATACGGGAGATTGATGGCAAAGACCTAAACAAATACAATCATGGTACTGCGGCGACATGCGAGACAATACGTCACCATGGCGTCAAGTGCCGCGATGATCTCCAAGTTCCTCTCCACCTCCCTCGATCTCATCTTCGTTGTTCCTCGACAATTCATCATGGTACAAGCACCAACGCCCGCCTTGAAGATGCAGAGGCATTCGACCTGGTGGCACGTAGGGAGGAGCGTTGAACAGCCGTGAGCACGCCCGGCCTTGACGAACCGCAATTGTCGCCACCGATGATTTGATCTACAAGGATTCAAAACCGCGTCGACTCAGTGGTCCCTGATCTCCCTTCCACGATTCCGGGCGCAGCCGCATCCGTAAATTGAAACCACCATTGCCGTGTCGTCGTCCGTTCTTGCCTTGGATCTCGAGGTCTGAGTAACGGAACAAAATTCCCTCTGTGAGGCCACAGGCTTCAAGAGACGTGAAGCATGGCCAGCGCCTGTGCAGTTTCTCACCCCTCACGCTGCTCCATAATGAGATCAATCAAGATGCGAGCAGGACAGTCAGCAAGAATTTGACCTCCAATCAATCTCTCTGTTGACCTCCAATTGGCCACGTAGGCAATCAGCCATAGCCCTTGCCGAACAACCTCATGTTCAACTATTCACGGCATATATAATGTCTGGAATAAGGTAATCTGCCCTGCATTTTCGGTTTGTAGCTTTAATTTACTTTTCTTATCCGTCCTGGATTTGCAAGAAAAAGTTTGAGTATTCATGGTTACTACAGGGTATGGGATCCAAATCGAACAAGCCAGTCAGGTTCATCGATAGCTAATCAAACTATTTGTCATCCAAAAAATATATGATTTGTATATGGTTCACAAAGCAGAAACAACATTTTTCATTTTTCTGAAACTATCACTTGAAGCACGTTCTAATTCTTGATCCTGTTGGGCATATATATTTCTTATAAAACCATACGAGTGTAGTGTTCTGTAATAGCTAAAGTAGATATGACGGATACGTTCATCCATATTAAACAAGACAGGATTTATGCATGCATGGCTATGTACATACATTCAATGGATGAATGATATGGGTCAGATGGAGAACGTTTTGTCTATTAATATTTTAAGTTATTCATCAGTTACTTGCATTGATGAATTTACATGCATGCTATGGATTTAGCATACTCTGTGATGAAAAAGAAAAACGCGTAGAGCTCACAGAGTTGGGCAAAACGAGGTAGAGACGTTAATTATCTTTATAAAATTAAAGTACCTTGGTTCTGCTAGACACAGTGTCCAACTCCAGTAAAAAGCAATGAAGTTGTAGAGCATTTGACAATCTATTTATACCCCTTCATTTGAGCCAGGGGAGAATTTCTGTAGATTGTCAAAAGCTGTACAACTCAATGTTGTACAACTTCAAGTACAACTCATTAAATTGCAGGAGAGCCACTATATTTTATTTTTTCAAAGATAATTAACTGCTCTGACTCTTTACAGGTTTACACCTTCTCCTTTTCCTTAATCATTACTATAATATTTATAGGAGGCATTTTATTTAATTGTTGAATAATGAGGCTTTTTATATTGTGAGGAGAAAACACTAGCTATTCTTCGGATTTCCTTTTCTTTGCCTTATATCGTAAGTTACTTATATGTCCCTTCTCTTATTCTTGCCTTAGATAGCGGCAGCTTGCTTCTGGCAGTGTTGCAGAATACTTTCTTAGTCATGAAGATGTGCTAATTTTCTATATACTTCATGCAACAACTAAATTATGAAGGGGATTAAGTTTATCATGTCTCTTTTCATGTTACCTTTCAGGTTATCACTCTCTTGGCCCTTTTAACACAACTACTTGGATGAAAGGAAATTTCATGCATTACGTTTTCTCCTTGCTAGCTGTTTAATTTTACAAAATATATGCATGGCATAATTGTATGCAAAACCGGGCCCATGTATTATTTAGCTTTTATTTATATAATTATTCCTGCTTGAAACTATTTATCACTCCGTCACAATTTTTGTCCAATAATTTTACATTTTGGTATCATCACAATATTTTTGGAAAATCATGCCTAGAAAATCTTCTATGCTCATCATTTGGTCATATCACATAACTATAAATTACCACACCTGTACACCCGAGTGAATATGTATACCAGATCCGACATTTTCAATTAAAATAATGTGTGCGTGACTTAATAATTGATAAATAAGTGATAATTATCATATAATCTTACTAGGTCAGGATAGGAGTTATTGGTGTGTATTTCCTATAGGAAAAACATTTTTGTTATCTAACTAAATCTCATTAATTAGTGAAATAAGGTTATTTTGTTCATCAAACTTTGGGTAATTATATTTTCTAAAAACAATGGGCTAGGATTCCTTGAAAGAAAAATTATAATCAGAGATTCGTCAAGTATATCCTATAAATCTGTTGTATCACGTATTACGACTTCAAGGATTGTTAAAGAAAACTAAAATAAATAACTAAACATATAAACTTAACTATTTATATTTCAATAAAATACTAGCCCGTGCAAGTATTGCACGGGTTGGTGGGCTAGTGGTAAACAAGCTGGAACTACCACCGATGATGCTCCAGTAAGGGCGTGATTGTACACACTATACCAGTATCCGCGACAAATCGTCTCTAACTGACGAGCTCTCTCTTATTTTCCTCTCAGCGACGCCTTGGAGGAGCTGCTGCGCGAAGGGAAAGTACGAACAACGGTTGACAAATACCACTACAAACTCGCAGGCGATGCGGCGTAGAGTGAACGGCCGCGGCTCCCTACCACGGGCAATCAACCACATCTACCACTAAATAAAGAAACTACCACTGGTAACCCATAAGCACTTTGTATCCCTAATAACTCATCAGGCCGCCGTGTCCCAGGGAAATGCACACTTGTAATCCGGCGAGCCATCATCGGCCATCTTAACAATGCTATCAATAATATAAACGTTTATAATAAAGACGTTTGTGCCCACATTATGCCACATAAACAGTTGTATTAACCCAGTACACCACCGCGTGGCTACGCGACCATACAACAGAAAAGACGACGGAAAACCATTCAGATTGTGCCAGTAAACAAACTCGTAACCGATACAACTCCTACACACTTTATCAATCATCGACCTCGAAGCTTTGAACAGTTCTGTTCGGTTTTGCCATTCTCAACTTTATCTAAAAGACTATCCCGGCGTCAATATCCAAATCAACTTTCAAAGAACCTAGGATAGGATCCCTTCGCGTGCCAGTGCGGATGGGCACGAATCACGGTTGTCCCCGTGCTTCATGGCCTCCAGTGCGGATGGACATGAACCACGGTTGTCCGCGAGCTTCATGGCCTCAGAGAACAACAAGGAGGCGATTTGTCTGAAACCGACCTACAAAGGGCAAATTGTTTAGCATCCTCCGTGCAACAGAGGAAAGTCCATGCTAGATTACGGTAATTGCGATAAGTCGAAAGGCGACGAGAGCACATACCGATCCGAAACAGGGAGTTACATTAGTGCCATCGAAGCACCTGCAAAAGTGCGCCACATAAACGCCTGACTTGTTTCTGAAACAATACAAGCCATCCAATAAACAACCCTAAAATCGAAAAATTGACAACAAAAAATTGGGTAGAGCAGTATAAACTTCACCTGGCAGACAAATCAACACCAGCCCTGAACATCCTAACAGCTGTGACCTCGCAGGAAAGATGCCACCCAACAAAGTGGTTCCTGACGGCAAAATCCATACTCACTACATGAGAATGCCAGGGGTCGATCACATCGGCCTCGCCAGCCAAAGCACACGGGTCAAACACAACAATCTCGTTGCGGCCCATGTCCCAGGCATAGCAAACCCATCGATGCACAAGCAGCAGCGGAAAAAATAACTGCAGTTACAAGGACGAAATGTCATTCGGAGTTCATAGGTTACACAAGAAGAAAAAAGATGGTACATACCACACAGCACTTCGGCACAGGGTACCTTAGGTGCCCCCCCCGCTAGCTGCTCGCGGCTAGAAACATCGAAACAATTCGGCAACCCGGCAACTAGTAGTGCCTGGAGTTTCGAAATTAGCATCAATAAACGCATTTCATATACAGCAAGAAGCATATTAGGGCAAAGAAATATAGGCAGACGAGATGCAGGTCTACAAATGAACTTATGCATGCCCTGGTCCAAACAAA
Organism: Eragrostis curvula; assembly: GCA_007726485.1. Classification (NCBI taxonomy): domain Eukaryota; kingdom Viridiplantae; phylum Streptophyta; class Magnoliopsida; order Poales; family Poaceae; genus Eragrostis; species Eragrostis curvula. Next base: position 19,694,887 of record CM017444.1, on the reverse strand, counting down.
ATATAAAACAGAACAGCTTACCCACACCACTACAAACAAGCACGCCTCAGAACAACACTACAAATAACATTAAATGCAGGAGCCATTTTCGGACAAAAATGAATACCAGGAAATCTGACTCGGCAAAGTGCCTCCAACGATGAACTGCGCACGGATCATGCAAGGAATCGTCAACTTGCTTGTAACGACGCATTAGCACATCCATCATATCCATCTCCATCTCAGCATCGCCACTGAACTGAGCCCAAGCATCAGCACCATGGACTTCAACATACTTAGGTACATAGTGGACGAACCATGGCCTGCCATGTCAGCAAATAAAGCGTGAGAAAGCCAACAGTTTTGTTGTCATAACAGGCCGTGACACTAATAAGGCAATTACCCTTCCAACCATACTCCAAAATACAAAGTAAAGCGTAAAGGAAGCTCAGTAAATTGGGATCCAATACGTTTAGGATTCACCTGCGCAAATCCATTCCTTTAACAAAGCCTTCGAACTGGTCCATCAGACAAACAGCTTCCTCGTATCCGTATTCCGAATCAAACCCAACCAACCAGGGAGAGATCGGAGAATCACTGACAGAAAATGCATTGATAACTACAGGCATTCGAGGGTCCTCAGCAGCATATGCACTCTTGTTTAGATCAATCCTCCTAGGATACTTGCACTGTCTGGACAACATATAGAACCGAGACATAGCCTGCATGACCATGGCCTCGACACATGGTCCATCAGCCGGAGAATCCAGCAGCGTATCAAGAACCGAAGTGCAGCAAAAGATGCTTCCACCATCCCGTTGGCCACCACCCGGAATGGTATCCATCAGTATTTGTGACACCCCTGTGTCACTTCTGTCAAAATCCTGTAAAAACACTCCCAAAACCTGAACCAAATCAGTTCAAACATAAATCTGAATTGAAAGCAATTTGTTCAAATAAATGTTAAACCAATGCTTGTGAAGCAACTCAAACTTTTCCATAACAACCTGACCAAAAAAAAAATTCTGTAGAGAGCCCATCAGAAAAGAGAATTTTGGACAATTTTCCAGATTTTTTCGAAGTCTGGAAGTACCTCTAAAAATTCAGAGAAAGCCCTGCAAATCTTGCTGTTCCTCGATTTTTAATTCAAAATCTGTCACTCAAAAGTGCATCGACCCAAAAAGAAAGTTGGAGCTGGATCTGTACTATTTCATCCCAGAAAGTTTGGTGATTTTTGGAGCTCGGGAAGTACTCGGAAGAATTGAGTGAAGTTCGCTGGATTTAATTCGTGGAAAAAGAGAAAACGAAGTCAGGCCCATCTGCAGGACGTCGCCGCCACGTCGCTGCCGGCCACCGGAGCCACGCCGCCTGCCTCCGCTCGTCCACCAGATAAGGGACCGAGTCGCTCCGCTCTTCCCCGACCTCTCCCTCGCCCACCATTTCCCCAAACCCTAACCCTAGCCATCCCCGACGCCATCTCACCATAGCCGCCGCCTAGAGCTCGCTGCCGCCGTCGACAAGCCGCCCCGGGTCGAGCTGCTCCTCCCCAAGCACTGCAGGACTTCCCTCAAGCTCATCAAGGACACCGTTTTCCCTATCACGTCGCGAAGCTCGCAATCGAGCCAGTTTTCCCTAACTCCGGCCATGGGCTGACCTTGACCGCCGCCGCCAATTTCTCCCTCTCCGGTGAGTCTTCCACCAATTGTTTGCATCTGGAGCTGCGCCACGAGGTCGCGCACCCATCTAACCCCTTCATTCCTCGATCCCGCAACCCAGGTCGCCGTCGCGCCACTTTTCCCCGCCGCATGTTGCAAGAACGTGAGAACTCCCACGCCCAGTTCCTACCTTCGGCCACTCCCCTCGTCAACAAGATGTGTGCCGCTCTTGGCGCTGTCAAGGTGAATCTTTTCCCCATTTTCCTCGAATTTTAGTGCCTCGTACCGAGCTCGCTACCTTGCCGAACCTTGCCAGCCGGCCATGCTCGTCGCCGGCCGCTCTCCAGTGGTCGCCGTCAACCCCAGACCCAACAAACGGATGAGAGTTGAGCTTTGCTTCGATTATGTAATTTTTGGGGGAATTTTAGTGGTCGTCTGCCCAAGTTTTGGCTGGCCGTCGTCGCTCCCCGGCGATCGGTGCCGCCATGGACGAGCCCGATCGAGCTCTGGTTCATCCAGGGCATGATCTGCTGTGCTGCGTGTTGTGTAGCCCCTGGTGTGGCTCAGTTCCGATTGGCTCACGATTTTTCCAAATTCCAGAATTTGTTTAAATCAACAGAAAATGTTGGTAAATTGTAAAATGCACAATAAATCGTATGCTTATCAGAAAAATGTGGAACAAGTTTTGCTGTCTTCCTTGTGCTCTGATCTACCCATCCAAACTATCAAACTGAAGCAAATCATCTTCCTGTTTCCTGTATAAATGCATATGTGTTAATCCTTGTATAAATCATAGTTAATCCTCTGTTAATCGTTAAATGCTGAAACTTGGTCTGTATGCAAATCATCTTATCACAAACTTACAGAGCATTTTCCACTACCAGATCTTGTATATTTATTTTTCTTATGATTTAATTCATGTCCTGCATTGTTAAAAGTGTTATAAATAATCCAATAAGCAATAAATCTTCAAACTTCGCAGTAAATCTTTTCTAGTGGTTCTTAATCTCAGAAAAATGTCAGTGGACCCTAACTAACTTTCAAAACCATGTTATTCTATTAACTAAATCAAATTAATTTGATTTTATCATATCATTGCATCTAATTTGCATTTTTCTCCTTGTCATGACGTGTAGCAAACGAGGTGATTCAGGAGCAGCAGGAGGATCAGGATGCTGAGCAGCCAGGAAGAGATATTAGCTGACCTGATCTAGTAGCCAACACTTGAGCCAGGCAAGCCCCGGTGCATGCCTCCCTATTTAGGATTTTATTTTTTTCACTTGATTGGGGCTAGTAATTGTTTGTGCATTAGGTTTATTAGGAGTTGATGTGAAACCTTAGAAATCCATTAGGACTACCCTTCCAGATCCTACCTTTGTGTCCTATTTTTGTAGATGTGGTCTAGGAACGTTAGAACTTGCTATGCTTAGTGGCTAGCAGACGGTAGAAGTCGAGTGGTAGGTCTCACTCGCAATGTTAGGTTCACCCTGGATTGTGCTAGTTGGATTTAGGATTTGTTGAGACCGGACGGGGATTGTTTGCATAGGATGGATGGAGAAGGCTGGGCCTTCACGGTGGTAGGCCCGTCTGTGTCGGTTAAGGACCGTCCGTTGTTGGCCCTGTTGAGCAAGTTCGAACGTACTGATCACATGCTAGTGTTTTATGGGCCTAGTAAACTTAGTAACTTAGCAATCGTGGGGACGAACCTTACCCTGCTGCTTCGGGGAAGTGGGACCACAGGCAACGGCAGGGCAGGGTGTCGTGTGGGGACCGATGTTTCGCCGTGAGCAGCAGCTAGATTTCGGCCTCGCGGGGGCTTTGTAAAATGTTGCCATATGTGGTGCCTTTGTGCTGCATATGTCGTGTGGTCAGGTTTTCTCCTGCAGGATGTATATCGATGCCGCCGCTCTCGGTCAAGAGCAATCTTGTTCACTGCGCCACATCGTAGTGTGATTATTGGATGATGATGATGATGCTAGTTTAATACTCTTATATTTATATATCTTATTGTTACACTACTATTATTGATGTATTGTTACTTTATACCTGTTTTAGAGATAAGTGCACAGTTTTACTGGATAAGTAATTAACTTGAAATTAAAACTTGAAAGTAAGGACCAAGTAATTAGTGCGGGTTTATGCAATTGAGTCAGCCTACCCCTTTTAGCCTTTGCATTCTAGGAGTCGGCTGTAGTTAGCCACGTTGACGGGTAAGTCTTGCTGAGTATTAGTTGTTCAGGGTTTGGCTCTTTATGTTTTTGTGCAGGTTTGTTCTTGCTTCCGCTGATCTTTGGTGGAGCTTTCAGCAGGTCCACATCGCAGGGCTTCGATGTGCGGCCTTTGTATCGTCGAGAGTAGTAGTTATTTATCTGTCTTCAGACTTCCGTTGTCTACTCTCGTGTTTTAAATCACTTGTACTTGACGTAATAACTTAAAGATGTAAAATTTGTGCTTTTTATGTGATGTACTGTTGTGTCTGTTCATCAGCACTTCCGACTCGATCCTGTGAAAAGCGGAAACGCTTCAGTATTGGGCCGCATGGACATGCATTCCTCTGCCGGGTGGCCATATGTTCGCCACTTGCAACAATACCGGAACCAGGGCTCCCATTAAACGATTTCACGGGCAAACCAAAATTGTAACCTGGTTCCACCATCCCAGGATGGTCGAAGCCACACATGAAACAACGTGCCTGCTCACATGACCCGGGTTGAAGTACATCACAGTCACTGCAGATGCCATCGCTACCTACAACCAAAGCAGAAAAGGAAAAAGGCCAATCAAAAAAAACAACGAGCCCCTATGGTAACAAGACAACAACAGAGAAGTGGGGGATTCTAACCAAAGGTCCATGTCGAACTATTGAAGTCTAATCTGTAATTGAAACCATCCATGAACGGCCGCACTATGTTTGCCACTGCTCTGACAAGGTTCCTGCCCTGACGGAGAGCTACCTCATTCATCTGCCTGCGGTGGTCCTCGATTGCCATATACACATGCCCAGCTACCTAAACAACAAAATAAACGAGGCGGCATACAGAGGATTTCAGCAAGATGATGTGACCATGAAGGAAACACTGCATGAAGGAAAACACTGCACTACAAGATAGAAGGCTCACCGCGGTTGGAAGCTTCATCTGCCTAGCCATTAGTAGTGTGTCATCCCACAAACCGCCTTGCTCAGATACTAGATAGCTGGAGTCAGTCCCTTCCAAGGCAGAGGCCCATGAATAACAAACGTCTGAAGGAGGCCGCAACTGTGACAAATGAAGATTCAAAACACGGTCATAACATTATACACCAAGCATCGGCTTCATGATGATAACAAGGACTAATTAATAAGACGGCACACATGCTGCAAAAGTTACCCTGGACCTGCCGTACTGGCAATTTGGCGAACATGTGTTGGAAACAGATTTGCAATCGGCATCGATCATGAAACGGAGCCGATCAGCTGTGAATGACCTGATACGAGGCAGCAGGCGATGGCTGCAGTTCCATACCCCCAAATCAACACTGTCCAAGTACAACACCTACACGAATTATGCAACAATCATTAACCACAAGGCACAAAATAGCACTACAAAACATTATGGTACCAGCACCCAAAAAACAATTGACTGCCCCCCAAAACTCACCTGTAGAAACAACGAGCAACCGGTAAGATTTGTTACCCTAACTTTCCTCTCGAGATCACTCTTCAACTTCATAACTGCCTCTATCAATCTCTGTAATACATAGGCTGCCCAGTCAAATTTGTTAATGTCGTCGGGTTTCACAAGAGCATCCCAGTACTCTGCTGTGACATAATCATGTTTTGAACAGGGCACCAGAACACAGGACATAACCAACACAACAAATGAAACCTTGAACGTATCTTCCTGCTCCTTACTCATCAAGGGGCCGTAGTCGCGGTCCACCACCTCCTGCACTGCTGTAATGCTCCTTGCAGTGAAATTCTTATCCAAAGCTTCCTTCCTCTCCTTCCTGGCACTCCGCCGATCAACAACTCTCCTACCGGACGAAGGAATACCAAATACCTTCCCCAAATCTTGTTTCGAGAACGTCAGTGTCCGCTCGCCATCAATCACTAATGCAGGTACCCTCTCATCCACTCTAGACATCAACCACACCGAGAATCTTCTGTCCAATGTCTTCAACGGAGGGAAGTTGAGGAATCCGCCAAAACCAATATCCTTTACTAATCTCCGTTTCCTTTCATCGAACCTAGAAACAGAATCATTTACGGACCTCACAACACAGCGAGAAATTACAGCTTGGTGCTCGGCGATGGGACTGGCAGGATCCCCTTCACACAAACTGTTCTCCGGCGTAGTGGTAGATCCAGTGCTACCTTGGCATGCGACCATCGCTTGCGGCATAAAATCCTAAAAAAAGGACCCAAGAAACCTAAGAGTACAGTAGCGTCTAAACTTTAATCTACTTCAACATGAGCAATGGGTACCGGTCAATCGCAATCTCTAACTACAAACATACATCATCCACTAGCTTAAATTTAGTCGCTCGACAAATGCAAACACTAAAACCATATGTACAGGAAACTGACCCGAGCAGCAGACGTCTCCGGTGCGGCCATCGAGCTCGAATGAGCTGAGCACGGTCGACGAATCAGGCCTCCGGTGCCGAAGGATGAAGAAGGAACTGACAAATGAGGAAATGGGGGGAACCCTACGCGAGGCGGTGCGTCTTCTCAATCAGGCGGCGAAAAAGTAGCAAGTGGGCCATGTCTAGTGGGATCGCCGTTCACACGAGCCCCCCGCGAAGTGAGAACTCGAACACGCCAACACAAACGGACGTACAAAAAAAGGTATGGACCCAATAAACAACATTATCTGACACCGCGCTGCTTCCAAGTAAGCCGAAACGCCCTTGAGTTCCTTCCGGGCAAAGCGGCCTGCGAAACAAAAAAGGGATCGCTATTATAGGATAACTAGGATATTTAGGCGCACGTGCTGGCCCAGAGGAATCGGGGTACACGAATCTCAACACAGGTCGCCACCGTCCGATGGGGGGTGGGGCGTCCCACTAGTGTTACCGGGACATTTCCCGCTAAACTATACTACTATAGCTAGTAGACGGTGCCGGACGACGGCTCCCCGCCTCTCCCAACTCTCAGAAGCCCTACGGGGGCCTCCGGAGAGGAAGGGAGAGCAGAGGGAGCCGCCGCCGGAGAAGGGAGCACCCGGTTGCCTTTCTCGCTCCTGTAGCAAAGGAGAGACTTCGCGAAAGGGAAAGAAAGCGCTCTCTGTTGTTTTCCTGGTTGGGAGAGGCAAGTACTCCCTCCGTCCCAGCCACACTGCAGTTTTAGCACTATTTTTTGTCCCAGTCAAAGTGCAGTTTTAGCTTTGGTTGGGCCTGTGCAAAGTACTATGGGTCCCATGATTGGTTAAAAAAAAGAAAAATCCTGTCGCCCTGCTATCCGCTCGCGTCGTCCACCTCTCTCTTCCCTTAGACTATCCGCACGGGTGTACGCTACCGCTACCTCGAGGTTGCTTTAGCGTAAAAAAGAGCTGCAGCGGGGAACGCTAAAGCGACATGAAGGGTAGCGGTCGCTCCCGGGACCACTACCGATGGCGGGGTAGCGATCCCCCGCTATCCATCAGCGCGGGCCCCACCAACCGCTTCGCGCCGCCTCCTCCGCGCAGCGCTCGCCTGCCAGTGCTGGCGCCGCGCTGCCGTACGCGCCCTCCCCCGCGCGCCGCCGAGGAGGCGCTCGAGCAGCGCGGCATCGGGCGGGCCCCGCGTGTTGATCAGCGAGGCGAGGAGGTGCGAGTAGGAGGCGAGGTCCGGGAGGAAGTCGTGCTCGCGGAGGAGCGCAAGCAGGCGCAGCGCGACGGCGGGGCGCGACGCCGCGGCGGAGGCAGCGAGGAGGGAGTTGAGCAGCAGCGGCGAGGGTGGGTCGGAGAGCGAGGGCGGGAAGGAGAGCAGCAGCGAGTGCGGGAGCAGGCGGCCGGAGACGGAGAGCGAGTGGAGGAGTGACGAGAGGAGGAGGTCGAGCGGGAAGCAAAGGCGGTGGCGGTGGAGGAACGGCAGCAGCGCGAAGGCCAGCGGCAGCGACGGGGCGCTGGCGGCCAGGTCCCGCAGCAGCGCATGCCAGTCGTGCGAGGGCACCGCGGAGTAGGACGCGGCGAGCTGGCGCCGCGCCGCCGTACGCGCCCTCCCCCGTGCGCCTCCGTCCGCGACGGCGACTGCACCTGGCGCGCGATGCCGCGGTGGAGGTGCGGGAGGAGCGTCGTCCCCGAGCAGCAGCCGCCGGTGCTGCGGCGCCGCGTCCGGCACCGGGATGGCGAGCAGGAGTGGGGTGCCATAGCGGACCTCGTCGGCGGGCCAGTCGTGGTCGCGGTCGAGAGCGCCGCGATGGAGCTCGCCCTCGCCAGCATGGGCGCGGCGCACCACATCGTGCTCCGCGGCGGGGCGCCCTCCCCGGCCTCGCCGCTCGAGTCCGGAGCACACATCCGCCGAGGTCAGCTCGAAGCGCCGGCGCGGGCGGGGACGACACGGGGGCGGTCGTGGCCGGCGGTGGTGTGGGAGAGGAGGAGGGAGGAGGGGCGGCGGCGCGCGAGGGGAGGGAGGAAGGGGCGGCCCGCGACGGGAGGGAGGAAGGGGCGGCGGCGCGCGAGCCGCGAGGGAGGAGGGAGAGAGTTCGAGAGATGGTAGTTGAATAAAAGAGAATAAAATATAGATTAGTTGGTATAGAGGTTGAAATATAGAGGTTCACGGGTGCGGGAGAGGTTGATATAGAGATGAGAATCTTGCTGACTAGAACAGAATATTCTTTTTAGAGGTTGGAAATAGAGGTTCACCAGTGTAGATAGTATTATCCATCCCCGCCACTGCAACACGCACATCCATCCCCGCCCGCCGCGCCGCCCCTTCCACGTCCCTCCCAGCCGCGGCGCGCCGCCGCAGTATCTCCGCCGCCCGGAGCTCACCGACCTCATCGTCTCCTCCCAGTCCACGCCGCCTTCGAGCCCCGGTTCCTGCCCGCTCGCCCGCTGTCAGGATCTACTGATCAGGCAATAGGAATTTGGGGAATTTGAGATGAACTTTACTGAATCTAGGTAGCCAAATGGTAGTACATGAGCCGGCTAGGGTTCTACAGCTAAGCAACTACCGTACGCTACCAAGATGAAAGATAGAATATTCTCAATTCGATGATTACAACGCAGAGCAGCGAGCCTCTTAACAGGTCACGCGCGGTACAAAAATAACTACTGTCTCCCTTCCGAAAAGTTACGGTACAAGGAAAAAGGGCGGTAACTTTTGATTAGAGCCATCTTCAACTCCTACGCCGTCCATTCCGCATCCGACGGTTCCCCACTCTTGATAATGCTTCACAGCTGGACAGATGATACGTTGGGCCTGACAATGCCCGCCCCTTAACATCCTTGTCCTCAAGGATGAAATGCAGGAAACACTTTGCGGATGAAATCAGCATCCTCCCATGTCGCTTCTGTCTCCGGAAGGTTGAACCAATGTATGAGCCACTGAACAACTGGTTCATTGTTACGAGGGATCATGCGCCTGTCCAGAATAGCCACTAGTGCTACCTTGATATTGCCTCTTTCATCAATCAGCGGTAGATTTGGTGTTGGTACTGCTCTTGGTCCCAGGTGTTTCTTCAATTGACTGACATGAAATACAGGATGCACTTGACAACCATCTGGCAGCAGGATCTTATATGCCACATTGCCAATGCGTTACAGAACACGAAATGGTCCATAGTATTTAGAGTGGAGTTTCAGGGACCTGTGAATGCTGAGAGTGGTATGCCTATATGGTTGCTTCTTGAGATACACCATGTCACCCACAGCTAGCTGCCTTTCTGACCTGTGTCTGTCAGCTTGGTGTTTTATCCTCTTCTGTGCCTTCAGCAAAGTATCTTTGATGACTTGAGTTGCCAATTGCCTTTCCTGAAGAAGGACTCTTGCAGAGACATCAGGACAGTCAGGAAGAACTGTTTCAGACAACAGAGGAGGAGGAAACCCATATAGAGCCTGAAAGGGTGTCATATTGAGAGATGTATGATAAGAAGTGTTGTACCACCATTCTGCTAGAGATAACCAAGTATGCCACCTCTTTGGTTTGTCAAAAGCCATGCACCTCAGATAGTTTTCTAGACATTGATTTACTCTTTCTATCTGACCATCAGTTTCAGGATGATAAGCTGAGCTGAAGTTGAGGTCTACATTCAATGATTTGAATAAAGCTTGCCACATGTTGCTTGTAAAAATTCTGTCTCTGTCAGTCACAATGGCAGTAGGCAACCCATGTAACTTGAAAATATTATCAATGAATACCTGCACTACTTGCTCCACTGTGAATGGATGACTTAAGGACAGAAAGTGTGCATATTTTGTAAGCCTGTCAACCACTACAAGTATTACATCTTTACCTTGTGATTTTGGCAAGCCTTCCACAAAATCCATGGAGATATGTGTCTAGGCCATGTCTGGTACAGGTAGTGGTGAGAGTAACCCAGGATATGGGGTGTGCTCAGCTTTGTTTTTCTGGCATACAGGGCATTCACTCACATATTCCTTCACTTGCTGTTTCATTCCTGGCCAATAGAATATCAGCTTTAATCTCTGATAAGTAGCACGTTCACCAGAGTGTCCCCCAAAGACAGAATCATGCATTGATTTCAGCAGCTGTTGTTTCAGTGGTGTTGAATTACCAATGTACAATTTTCCCTTGTATCTTAATATGTCGTGGTTTAGAGTATAATGAGGGACTGCAGTAGCATCAATGGAGAGCTTAGTGAGAAGTTCCTTACATTTATCATCAGCTTCATAGCTCAGTGTTACTTGCTCAATCCAGACTGGGATAGCTGTAGTTACTGCCATCAATTGAGGAGTATGATTCACTCTAGATAAAGCATCGGCTGCTTTGTTTTCCTTTCCTTTCTTATATTCAACTTTGTAGTTGAAGCCTACAAGCTTGATGAGCAACCTATGTTGTATTCCTTCAACTAGCCTTTGATCTTGAATGTACTTGAGGCTTTGTTGATCAGTTCTGATAATCAAGGAGGTACTTGCAAAATAATGTTTCCACTTTTTCAGTGCTTCTAGAATGGCTAAAGCTTCTTTCTCATAAGCTGAAAGTGCTGAAGCTTTTGGGCCTAGGGTCTTGCTCAAGTAGGAGATTGGTTTTCCATTTTGCATTAGTACAGCCCCAATGCCATGGCCACTGGCATCTGCTTCTAACACAAATGGTAAGCTGAAATCAGGAAGAGCTAAGACAGGTGGTGTAGTCATAATTTTTTTCAGCTTGAGAAATGCTTCCTCTTGCTTTTCTGTCCATTCAAATGAATTCTTTTTCAAAGCATCAAACAAGGGTCGACAAATGACTCCATAACCCTGAATGAAGCGTCTATAGTATCCTGTCAAGCCTAGGAACCCTCTCAGTTCTGTAACCGAGGCTGGGGAAGGCCAGTTTTGTATGCTTGCAATTTTGACTGGGTCAGTTGCTACCCCATCTTCAGATATAACATGCCCCAGATATTCCACTTTGTCCACTGCAAAAGCACATTTGTTCCTTTTGGCAAACAGATTGTTACTTTTCAACACCTCAAATATTTGCTTCAAGTGCTGAATATGCTCTTCCTTGTTTTTTCTGTATATCAATATATCATCAAAGAATACTAAGGCAAACTTTCTGAGAAAGGGTGAGAGGATGCCGTTCATAAGAGCTTGAAATGTAGCAGGAGCATTTGTAAGGCCAAAAGGCATGACAACATACTCAAAATGACCTTTATGTGTGGTGAAAGCTGTTTTGGGAATATCATCTTCTCGCATTCGTATTTGGTGGTATCAGATCTTAAATCAATTCTGGAAAATACTTTGGCCCCATTTAACTCATCCAACAATTCATCAATTATTGGAATTGGATATTTGTTTTTCACTGTGCTAGAGTTCAAGTGCCTGTAATCGACACACATCCTCCAAGTGTCGTCTTTCTTCTTGACTAGGATAACAGGAGAGGAGTAAGGACTCATACTGGGTCTTATGAACTTGGACTTGAGAAGATGATCAATTAGTTCTTCCATTAGTTTCTTTTGATAATGTGCCAGCCTATAAGGTCTCTGGTTGACCACCTTAGCATCTGCAGTTAGTGGAATGGCATGGTCAATCTCTCTTTTTTGTGGTAGCTCTGCAGGTTCCTGAAATATGGTGGTATAAGCTTATAGCAGTTCAGTGATTTCAGTAGGTAGTTGATTTTCTTCAGACACTTGCTGCACTGCCCCAGGTATTGGATATAGAACAGCACCCATATCCTGTAGCTTCATAAGTTTGAAAAGTTTCTTTGGAGAGATGATACACTTCTTGGTAGGTTGTACTTCATCCTTGAAAGTAATTGATTTCGTGCCATAGTAGTTGATGGACAGCTCCCTTGTTTGTAAGTTCAGGCCAATGGGACTGTGTGTGTGTACCCAATCGGCTCCAAGGATCATGTCATAACTGTCCAAGTCAAGGATTCTGAAATCAGATGAAAAATCATGACCCTGTATCTTGTACTGGCAGTTCAGGCAAGCAGTTTTACTAATCATTGGATTGCCATTTGCTGCTGCTACTTTCAGTGCTTTCACAGGAACTATTTTGCAATGAGTCTTATGAACGAACTTGGAGCTAATATAAGAGGCATCACTGCCAGTATCAACCAAAGCAGAAGCTATCTTACAGGATACAGGATGCATTGGCAATGTTTCTTCAATTGACTGACATGAAATACAGGATGCACTTGACAACCATCTGGCAGCAGGATCTTATATGCCACATTGCCAATGCGTTACAGAACACGAAATGGTCCACAGTATTTAGAGTGGAGTTTCAGGGACCTGTGAATGCTGAGAGTGGTATGCCTATATGGTTGCATCTTGAGATACACCATGTCACCCACAGCTAGCTGCCTTTCTGACCTGTGTCTGTCAGCTTGGTGTTTTATCCTCTTCTGTGCCTTCAGCAAAGTATCTTTGATGACTTGAGTTGCCAATTGCCTTTCCTGAAGAAGGACTCTTGCAGAGACATCAGGACAGTCAGGAAGAACTGTTTCAGACAACAGAGGAGGAGGAAACCCATATAGAGCCTGAAAGGGTGTCATATTGAGAGATGTATGATAAGAAGTGTTGTACCACCATTCTGCTAGAGATAACCAAGTATGCCACCTCTTTGGTTTGTCAAAAGCCATGCACCTCAGATAGTTTTCTAGACATTGATTTACTCTTTCTATCTGACCATCAGTTTCAGGATGATAAGCTGAGCTGAAGTTGAGGTCTACATTCAATGATTTGAATAAAGCTTGCCACATGTTGCTTGTAAAAATTCTGTCTCTGTCAGTCACAATGGCAGTAGGCAACCCATGTAACTTGAAAATATTATCAATGAATACCTGCACTACTTGCTCCACTGTGAATGGATGACTTAAGGACAGAAAGTGTGCATATTTTGTAAGCCTGTCAACCACTACAAGTATTACATCTTTACCTTGTGATTTTGGCAAGCCTTCCACAAAATCCATGGAGATATGTGTCTAGGCCATGTCTGGTACAGGTAGTGGTGAGAGTAACCCAGGATATGGGGTGTGCTCAGCTTTGTTTTTCTGGCATACAGGGCATTCACTCACATATTCCTTCACTTGCTGTTTCATTCCTGGCCAATAGAATATCAGCTTTAATCTCTGATAAGTAGCACGTTCACCAGAGTGTCCCCCAAAGACAGAATCATGCATTGATTTCAGCAGCTGTTGTTTCAGTGGTGTTGAATTACCAATGTACAATTTTCCCTTGTATCTTAATATGTCGTGGTTTAGAGTATAATGAGGGACTGCAGTAGCATCAATGGAGAGCTTAGTGAGAAGTTCCTTACATTTATCATCAGCTTCATAGCTCAGTGTTACTTGCTCAATCCAGACTGGGATAGCTGTAGTTACTGCCATCAATTGAGGAGTATGATTCACTCTAGATAAAGCATCGGCTGCTTTGTTTTCCTTTCCTTTCTTATATTCAACTTTGTAGTTGAAGCCTACAAGCTTGATGAGCAACCTATGTTGTATTCCTTCAACTAGCCTTTGATCTTGAATGTACTTGAGGCTTTGTTGATCAGTTCTGATAATCAAGGAGGTACTTGCAAAATAATGTTTCCACTTTTTCAGTGCTTCTAGAATGGCTAAAGCTTCTTTCTCATAAGCTGAAAGTGCTGAAGCTTTTGGGCCTAGGGTCTTGCTCAAGTAGGAGATTGGTTTTCCATTTTGCATTAGTACAGCCCCAATGCCATGGCCACTGGCATCTGCTTCTAACACAAATGGTAAGCTGAAATCAGGAAGAGCTAAGACAGGTGGTGTAGTCATAATTTTTTTCAGCTTGAGAAATGCTTCCTCTTGCTTTTCTGTCCATTCAAATGAATTCTTTTTCAAAGCATCAAACAAGGGTCGACAAATGACTCCATAACCCTGAATGAAGCGTCTATAGTATCCTGTCAAGCCTAGGAACCCTCTCAGTTCTGTAACCGAGGCTGGGGAAGGCCAGTTTTGTATGCTTGCAATTTTGACTGGGTCAGTTGCTACCCCATCTTCAGATATAACATGCCCCAGATATTCCACTTTGTCCACTGCAAAAGCACATTTGTTCCTTTTGGCAAACAGATTGTTACTTTTCAACACCTCAAATATTTGCTTCAAGTGCTGAATATGCTCTTCCTTGTTTTTTCTGTATATCAATATATCATCAAAGAATACTAAGGCAAACTTTCTGAGAAAGGGTGAGAGGATGCCGTTCATAAGAGCTTGAAATGTAGCAGGAGCATTTGTAAGGCCAAAAGGCATGACAACATACTCAAAATGACCTTTATGTGTGGTGAAAGCTGTTTTGGGAATATCATCTTCTCGCATTCGTATTTGGTGGTATCAGATCTTAAATCAATTCTGGAAAATACTTTGGCCCCATTTAACTCATCCAACAATTCATCAATTATTGGAATTGGATATTTGTTTTTCACTGTGCTAGAGTTCAAGTGCCTGTAATCGACACACATCCTCCAAGTGTCGTCTTTCTTCTTGACTAGGATAACAGGAGAGGAGTAAGGACTCATACTGGGTCTTATGAACTTGGACTTGAGAAGATGATCAATTAGTTCTTCCATTAGTTTCTTTTGATAATGTGCCAGCCTATAAGGTCTCTGGTTGACCACCTTAGCATCTGCAGTTAGTGGAATGGCATGGTCAATCTCTCTTTTTTGTGGTAGCTCTGCAGGTTCCTGAAATATGGTGGTATAAGCTTATAGCAGTTCAGTGATTTCAGTAGGTAGTTGATTTTCTTCAGACACTTGCTGCACTGCCCCAGGTATTGGATATAGAACAGCACCCATATCCTGTAGCTTCATAAGTTTGAAAAGTTTCTTTGGAGAGATGATACACTTCTTGGTAGGTTGTACTTCATCCTTGAAAGTAATTGATTTCGTGCCATAGTAGTTGATGGACAGCTCCCTTGTTTGTAAGTTCAGGCCAATGGGACTGTGTGTGTGTACCCAATCGGCTCCAAGGATCATGTCATAACTGTCCAAGTCAAGGATTCTGAAATCAGATGAAAAATCATGACCCTGTATCTTGTACTGGCAGTTCAGGCAAGCAGTTTTACTAATCATTGGATTGCCATTTGCTGCTGCTACTTTCAGTGCTTTCACAGGAACTATTTTGCAATGAGTCTTATGAACGAACTTGGAGCTAATATAAGAGGCATCACTGCCAGTATCAACCAAAGCAGAAGCTATCTTACAGGATACAGGATGCATTGGCAATGTTTCTTCAATTGACTGACATGAAATACAGGATGCACTTGACAACCATCTGGCAGCAGGATCTTATATGCCACATTGCCAATGCGTTACAGAACACGAAATGGTCCACAGTATTTAGAGTGGAGTTTCAGGGACCTGTGAATGCTGAGAGTGGTATGCCTATATGGTTGCATCTTGAGATACACCATGTCACCCACAGCTAGCTGCCTTTCTGACCTGTGTCTGTCAGCTTGGTGTTTTATCCTCTTCTGTGCCTTCAGCAAAGTATCTTTGATGACTTGAGTTGCCAATTGCCTTTCCTGAAGAAGGACTCTTGCAGAGACATCAGGACAGTCAGGAAGAACTGTTTCAGACAACAGAGGAGGAGGAAACCCATATAGAGCCTGAAAGGGTGTCATATTGAGAGATGTATGATAAGAAGTGTTGTACCACCATTCTGCTAGAGATAACCAAGTATGCCACCTCTTTGGTTTGTCAAAAGCCATGCACCTCAGATAGTTTTCTAGACATTGATTTACTCTTTCTATCTGACCATCAGTTTCAGGATGATAAGCTGAGCTGAAGTTGAGGTCTACATTCAATGATTTGAATAAAGCTTGCCACATGTTGCTTGTAAAAATTCTGTCTCTGTCAGTCACAATGGCAGTAGGCAACCCATGTAACTTGAAAATATTATCAATGAATACCTGCACTACTTGCTCCACTGTGAATGGATGACTTAAGGACAGAAAGTGTGCATATTTTGTAAGCCTGTCAACCACTACAAGTATTACATCTTTACCTTGTGATTTTGGCAAGCCTTCCACAAAATCCATGGAGATATGTGTCTAGGCCATGTCTGGTACAGGTAGTGGTGAGAGTAACCCAGGATATGGGGTGTGCTCAGCTTTGTTTTTCTGGCATACAGGGCATTCACTCACATATTCCTTCACTTGCTGTTTCATTCCTGGCCAATAGAATATCAGCTTTAATCTCTGATAAGTAGCACGTTCACCAGAGTGTCCCCCAAAGACAGAATCATGCATTGATTTCAGCAGCTGTTGTTTCAGTGGTGTTGAATTACCAATGTACAATTTTCCCTTGTATCTTAATATGTCGTGGTTTAGAGTATAATGAGGGACTGCAGTAGCATCAATGGAGAGCTTAGTGAGAAGTTCCTTACATTTATCATCAGCTTCATAGCTCAGTGTTACTTGCTCAATCCAGACTGGGATAGCTGTAGTTACTGCCATCAATTGAGGAGTATGATTCACTCTAGATAAAGCATCGGCTGCTTTGTTTTCCTTTCCTTTCTTATATTCAACTTTGTAGTTGAAGCCTACAAGCTTGATGAGCAACCTATGTTGTATTCCTTCAACTAGCCTTTGATCTTGAATGTACTTGAGGCTTTGTTGATCAGTTCTGATAATCAAGGAGGTACTTGCAAAATAATGTTTCCACTTTTTCAGTGCTTCTAGAATGGCTAAAGCTTCTTTCTCATAAGCTGAAAGTGCTGAAGCTTTTGGGCCTAGGGTCTTGCTCAAGTAGGAGATTGGTTTTCCATTTTGCATTAGTACAGCCCCAATGCCATGGCCACTGGCATCTGCTTCTAACACAAATGGTAAGCTGAAATCAGGAAGAGCTAAGACAGGTGGTGTAGTCATAATTTTTTTCAGCTTGAGAAATGCTTCCTCTTGCCTTTCTGTCCATTCAAATGAATTCTTTTTCAAAGCATCAAACAAGGGTCGACAAATGACTCCATAACCCTGAATGAAGCGTCTATAGTATCCTGTCAAGCCTAGGAACCCTCTCAGTTCTGTAACCGAGGCTGGGGAAGGCCAGTTTTGTATGCTTGCAATTTTGACTGGGTCAGTTGCTACCCCATCTTCAGATATAACATGCCCCAGATATTCCACTTTGTCCACTGCAAAAGCACATTTGTTCCTTTTGGCAAACAGATTGTTACTTTTCAACACCTCAAATATTTGCTTCAAGTGCTGAATATGCTCTTCCTTGTTTTTTCTGTATATCAATATATCATCAAAGAATACTAAGGCAAACTTTCTGAGAAAGGGTGAGAGGATGCCGTTCATAAGAGCTTGAAATGTAGCAGGAGCATTTGTAAGGCCAAAAGGCATGACAACATACTCAAAATGACCTTTATGTGTGGTGAAAGCTGTTTTGGGAATATCATCTTCTCGCATTCGTATTTGGTGGTATCAGATCTTAAATCAATTCTGGAAAATACTTTGGCCCCATTTAACTCATCCAACAATTCATCAATTATTGGAATTGGATATTTGTTTTTCACTGTGCTAGAGTTCAAGTGCCTGTAATCGACACACATCCTCCAAGTGTCGTCTTTCTTCTTGACTAGGATAACAGGAGAGGAGTAAGGACTCATACTGGGTCTTATGAACTTGGACTTGAGAAGATGATCAATTAGTTCTTCCATTAGTTTCTTTTGATAATGTGCCAGCCTATAAGGTCTCTGGTTGACCACCTTAGCATCTGCAGTTAGTGGAATGGCATGGTCAATCTCTCTTTTTGGTGGTAGCTCTGCAGGTTCCTGAAATATGGTGGTATAAGCTTATAGCAGTTCAGTGATTTCAGTAGGTAGTTGATTTTCTTCAGACACTTGCTGCACTGCCCCAGGTATTGGATATAGAACAGCACCCATATCCTGTTGCTTCATAAGTTTGAAAAGTTTCTTTGGAGAGATGATACACTTCTTGGTAGGTTGTACTTCATCCTTGAAAGTAATTGATTTGGTGCCATAGTAGTTGATGGACAGCTCCCTTGTTTGTAAGTTCAGGCCAATGGGACTGTGTGTGTGTACCCAATCGGCTCCAAGGATCATGTCATAACTGTCCAAGTCAAGGATTCTGAAATCAGATGAAAAATCATGACCCTGTATCTTGTACTGGCAGTTCAGGCAAGCAGTTTTACTAATCATTGGATTGCCATTTGCTGCTGCTACTTTCAGTGCTTTCACAGGAACTATTTTGCAATGAGTCTTATGAACGAACTTGGAGCTAATATAAGAGGCATCACTGCCAGTATCAACTAAAGCAGAAGTTATCTTACTGCCAATTTTCACCAGTAATGAGAATGTGCTAGATGGAGAACTTGTCCCATGTAAGGCATGGACAGAGATGTTGAGGGTAGGTTCATTCTCAGTTGTATCTTCCTGAACATTTTCATCTTCAGGTTATTCTTCCTCCACTAATTGCAGTTGTTCAGTTCCATCAGCAGCACTGACAACCAGAAGTGAGAAGAGTTTCTTGCCCTTGCAAACTTTCCTGTGGCCAGCAACCCAAGGTTCTCTGCACTTAAAACACTTGCCTTGTTCTTTTAGTTCCTGTATAGTGGGACCAACAGTAGATGAATTGTCCTTTTTCTCCTTATCAGGCACATAGGACTTGGGAGTGAAGGAATTCAATTTCTTGCCAAAAGGATGTGATGATTCTAATCTCTTGGCCATCCAGTATGCTTCCAAAAGAGAAGTGGGCTTGTGACACTGTAAGTGATGTTGTATGTATTCCTTTAGTCCAGCCACAAAACTGTTAATGAGGTAGTCATCTGATAGTGTTGCATGCTCTCTTCTGAGTAGCCCCAATGCTGCTTCAAACTTATCAATGTAAGCATTGACAGAGCCCATTTGTTTTAGGTTGTGAAACTGTGCCACAATATCAACTTCAGAATTTTCACTGAACCTTTCACCAACCAGCTTGCAAAAATGATGCCAAGGTAATGTGTAAGCATTGCAGCCTGTACCACGCCACCAATACTCAGCTCTACCCCTGACATACATGACAGCCACTTTAACTCTATCTTCAGTAGATACGCCCACCATTTCAAAATACTAATCAGCTTTCCTAATCCATCCATCTGGATCATCTCCATCGAATTCAGGGAAATTCAATTTGGGTCCTTTTGCCACAGCTCTATGCTGACTGTTCAAGTAATGATTGTAGCCACCATGGTTTGTTTGAGGTTCATGGTTTTGGTTTGGATATGGTTGATGTTGGTTTTGGCTATAGTGTTGACCTTCACCATGACGATGATGTTCATGCTGTGAAGGTGGTTTGGTGTTGTTCTGGTTGGGTGGGTATGGATACTGGTTATGAATGGGTTGGTTTTGCATAGGAAGATAGGACATGTTTACTTGGTCATGGTGCTGAGGTGGGTGATGAATGATCGGTTGGGTAGGGTGGGGAATATTGTGGTGTTGTGGTGGGAAGGATTGGTTTTGCTGTGGAATTGGTTGGGTGTTGTTTGTTGGGTATGTTGTATGGTAAACTTTGCCATAATCCTGCTGATGATGGGGTTGATGAGCATGATAAGGGTATTGGGTTTGGTTTTCAGGGTAATAGTTGTAATTTGGGTGGTGGTGATGATTGTAAGCTGGATAGGGTGTATGGGTGGGTGGTGGTTGATGGGTGTAATGGTGGAATGATGGTGATGAGGGGTAGCCTGATTGATCAACATTCTGCCCCCAATTGCTGGCCTCTGCTTCTTGCCACTCCTTGTCAACCGCAGGTTGATGCATATGGTGCTGTTGATATTCATGATGAGGATCTGGACCATGGGGTGGGATGGGAGGGGGATCTTTACCATGTGGTGCTTCTGATGATCGATCTGGTGGCCGGAACAGTCCCGGCTGACCTGCGACTCTTGAGAGATAGCCCATCACTTGCTCCATGTTCCCTTGCGCCAACGCGTTGTGCTCCTCCTGCACCTTCAAGAACTTGGTGAAAGCACGTCGAAGTCCATCCACTTCCACCGCCGTAGCGAAAGGATTCGCTCCCAAACAGGACCCATTTCCTTCTCCGTTTCCCTCCACCATGCTGCTAGCAAGTCAGGTTCAGAACGAATTCCTCCCCTTTTCGAGTGCTAATAGATCTACCGCTGCCAGAGCCAGAGATCGACCTCGGGATTTCACGCAAGGACGAGCCCCGCAACCTTAGCCTGAATCTGACTCTCCGCCATCACCTCCGTGCTTCCAATCCGTGCGTGGTTTAAGGGGATTTTACTCAAGAACTCATCAAGAAACCCGAGCCAACACACGAATTCAGCACTGATTTTGCCGAGAACCGGATTGCTCTGATACCTATTGTCAGGATCTACTGATCAAGCAATAGGAATTTGGGGAATTTGAGACGAACTTTACTGAATCTAGGTAGCCAAATGGAAGTACATGAGCCGGCTAGGGTTCTACAGCTAAGCAACTACCCTACGCTACCAAGATGAAAGATAGAATATTCTCAATTCGATGATTACAACGCAGAGCAGCGAGCCTCCTAACAGGTCACGCGCGGTACAAAAATAACTACTGTCTCCCTTCCGAAAAGTTACGGTAAAAGGAAAAAGGGCGGTAACTTTTGATTAGAGCCATCTTCAACTCCTACGCCGTCCATTCCGCATCCGACGGTTCCCCACTCTTGATAACGCTTCACAGCTGGACAGATGATACGCTGGGCCTGACACCCGCCTGCAGCAACCCCAGCTACGAGCTCGCAGTCCGTCGGATGGAAGGTGGCGGCAGCGGCGAACCCCCGACGGAGGTCAAGCGAGCACTGCTGTGGCAGGGACATGCCCGTACGCTGCTACACGGCGGCGCGGCAGTGGTGGCGGAGGGGATCTGCGCTGCAGCGGCAGCTGTGGTGACTTGCGCTGCTGCTGCAGCGACCCGCGCGGCGGTGGCGTCGACACGCGCGGAGGCGGCGTCGACAAGTGCTGCTGTGGCCGCTAACCGCGCAGCCAGGGTGGCGACCCGCACGTCGTTGCGGTTTGGAGGAGCGAGGAGGTCCGCCGGGCCGATGCGTGTCCGGGAACGGCGCCCCGGGACGTGGTGGGATCTAGTACACCGCCGGCCAGTAGTGAAAGGTGTGGATTTCGCCCAAGATACTTACGAAGGCACTGGCGATGATTTAGTTTTCATCCCTGACAGTGTGGTTGAGGATGGCGGCGGTGATGTTGAAGCAGCGAAAGGGAAAGGCGGCAGGGAGATCACCGAGGTTCCATCGGTGGTTGTTGCAGACTCCGACGCCAAAACTAAGGACGGCACCTTTGGTGTCGATGGTGCGGCTGACACCTATTCTGGTGAGGTTGATGCAGAGATGAAGCCTACAAGCTTCTTGCAGATGAAGATGGGTACTAACGATGTTGAAAAGCCATGCGAGGAGGAAGATGATGCTCAGAAGGTTGATGTTCGTGGCCATTCTCAGGATCAAACCTTCTCCGAAGCGACACGATAAATGGTTTGTCTAATGGTCCCTGCTTATTGCTTGGTTCTGAAGCGCAAAAGAGACACTTGATAATGTAGGCTACTCTCTTTTGCTGTCTTTTGCATATTAGTGGGCAACATCAATGGTATTTTGCTGCTTGTATAAGTACTGGGGGCCTTTTACTGGTGAAGTTCGAACCTCTTTTAGTAGTAGAATGGTACTAAGTACTGGATCTGTTGTAGTAATTCTAGGTTGTAAATTATAATGTTCAGTGCTAGTAATGCTAGTTTGTAAATTGTAATGATTAGTTCTACTAATGCTAAGTTATTATGTTGTGGTTACGGGATTGTCTGTTCTGATAAAAGCATTGCCCTTGATTATCTTGTTGTAAATTACAAAGAAAGTAAAGGAACATTGACACTGATCTTTAACTTGGACAATAATTTTTACATAGAGGACTTGACAGTAGTTCACTTACCTATATTACATAGCTGATGCCTACTTACACAATGTATTGAAGCCAAAATAACTGGTGTAAATCAGTACCACAACATGGGCATAAATTTGTACATAGAGGACAGGGCATAGTTTAGTTACCTATATTAGATGCCTAATGACTTACACTTGCCTAAACTGAAGCTTAGGTGGATAAGGAAACAATGACAGCATGATACAAATCACTGTCAAAACTTAGCCTTTTAGGAAAAGTGCCTAGTGCCTCCAACCTATCCTTGTTCATGTGAGGAATCTTATATCTGTTGCCGCATCCATCTTTCATCACCTCAATCATGCAACCTTGTAGTGTTAGGAACACCACCTTCAAAATATAGGAATCGTAGTTCCCAAATTCCTTTACAACATTGTCAATGAGTTCATCCATGTTTGTAGCATTCGTATCATATGTAAAGGACTGTAGTGAAGCAAAGAAACCAAGGTCAAGGCAATTCATATCTAGAGAATTAGGAGGCTTGTTAATGAGCCTTATATCTAGTCCATTTTGGGCTACTGCTAGGGCCAATGTTTCATCATCAGGTGGGACATGTGTTCTGGCATTCTCCTGTTGAATCCGTATTGTTCTGTTCCTATCATCTCGAGGCCAATTTCTCTTAATATCTGGCAGCACTTCAGTGATTAGATAGGACCTTGAAGTAGGTCTGTCCACATTTATAGTCTTAGTTATTGGTGTTCCCCTTGGTCTATTATGACTTCTCCTTTGTGCTGGTTCCTAAAATTAACAGGTGGCATATTAGATTCAGAAATGTGATAAAACTAACCTATGTAAGCAATGAAATTAACAGGTGGCATTGTGGTACCTTTCTCACAAAAGGCCACACACCAATCTTCCCATTGAAAGTCTCATTACCTTCATCATCATATCTACGTTTTGCAATGGCAGCTAAAAGCATGACCTTCTCGATTGAGTTCTTGTTTTGCATAGTCAGATGTGGATCGTCTCATTTGGTAGCATATAAAAGCTCTTATGCTTCTTTGTGGCATTGAACCACTTCTCATCTATGTGTATAATGTTGTCCATCTCCGTGAACTTGCGTTCATGTGGCAAAGTAGTTGGATCTACCATTGAAATGCACCACCTAAGCCTGGCTTCTTTGTTGCCCTCCTTCAAACTAGGTTTGAGGGAGTTCAAATGACGTCTTAAAAGACCTTTTTTGAACCACCTATGCAGCCTGCTCTTTGATACACCTAATTCTTTTGCTAGCTTCCTTATAGTACACCTCTTGTTCAGTGGGATATTAGCAATAATTGCTAGATCAATGACACACTCTTTTTTTCTACAATTTTTGGACTTCCTAGATGACACATCAACTGCTACACCTTCATCACAACATCGCTTTGCTCTCTGCCAAATCCGTTGCACTCTTTGTTGCCTCACATGGAACCGATTAG
Organism: Eragrostis curvula; assembly: GCA_007726485.1. NCBI lineage: Eukaryota > Viridiplantae > Streptophyta > Magnoliopsida > Poales > Poaceae > Eragrostis > Eragrostis curvula. The sequence goes on along the minus strand of CM017444.1, from coordinate 19,671,328 downwards.
CAACTACCCTTGTGCTGTTCTTACTCAGTTTCCCATTGTTACTTGTCTCAATCAATGCTTCATATATGTCTTGCCTTTGCCTATTACTCAATTTTTTTGTGGATATATCTGGATTTTCATTTTCATCTGAATCAGACAACTCTACTTGTTCAAACTCAACATCTACATCTTCCGCATACACCCCATGTGCCTGTATTTCCTCCACCATGGCATTGAGATCACATGGCAATTCAGAATTCATGGCAGACTCATCATCTACAACAACAGATAAGTGTTCTTATATCAATATATTGAGATATGTGTATTGCTGTTAACTGAAGGTGTATTGTTCTAAGTAAAAATGTAACCAATCATGTTTGTGCAGGTACACTTGCTGTTGCTAACTGAAGTCAATAATTAATGGGAAGTTTAAGAGTATGCAAGACTACAAGCAACACAAGGTGTTCTGGTAGGTTCATATATAAAACTTGATCAGCCTTCATGATTTGTTACTAACAATACATGTTAACACCAGATCTAAATTGCCCAATTTTGTATTGCTGCCATGCTGGTCTAGTTACATATGGTGAGACTGAAAGCAAAATAAGAAAAAAAATCAAGTAGTTTTACACTATCTTGCTAGGTAGGAGGGAGGGAGGGAGGGAGGGAGGGAGGGAAAGTTACCTGGATATACTGATCGTCTTTATTATGAATAGTACTTGTATTCATTATGGGGGCAGTAGGCCCAAATATATACATGTATAGGTGTAGATAAATATACACAAAACCTCTTATACAATGGGAAAACTATAAGAATACATATACATCTAACACCCCCCACAAACTTAGGGTGGATCAAGAACACTGAGTTTGGAGAGATAGAACCTGTGCCTAGCACTAGCCGTGCCTTTGTAAATAAATCAGCCAACTGAATCTCTGAAGACACATACTGAGGAGCAACAATACCATCCTGTACCTGCGCTCGTGTATAAAAAGCATCAACACCAACATGCTTACTGATCTCATGCTTCACCGGATCACGAGCTATACTGATAGCACATGTACTGTCAGACAAAAGAGGAGTAGGCGTAGAAATAGAAACACCAAAATCCTCAAGCAACCACCGCAACCAAGTAACCTCCGCTGTCACAAGAGCCATAGCATGCAACTCAGCCTCTCACTCGAACGAGAAACTGTTGTCTGCTTCTTAGTCTTCCAAGCAATGAGAGAACCACCAAGAAACACACAAAAGGCAGAAAGAGATCGACGATCAGAGGAATCACTAGCCCAGGTAGCATCACAATATGCCTAAAGCTGTAAAGGGCTGGAGCGTGGAAAGAACAAGCGATGAGATATAGTCCCACGAAGATAACGCAGGACACAAAGCAAGTGAGTATAGTGGAGCTGAGTGGGAGCTGAAACAAACTGACTCAGAATATGTACAGAATGCGAGATATCAGGACGAGTAACACCAAGATAAACAAGACTCCCCACAATATGATGATATCAAGTAGGATCAGTGAGAGGCTCATCATTAGTGGCGCGAAGATGAACATTGAGCTCCATGGGAGTCTCAACAGTGCGACGATCAGTGAGAGAAGCACGATCAAGAAGGTCATGAATGTACTTTTCTTGAGATAGATAGAACCCCTCAGGTGTAGAGGAAATCTCAATCCCAAGGAAGTAACGAAGAGGGCCAAGATCAGACATCAAAAACTGCTCGCTGAGACGCGCCTTTACAAAGGCTATATACTCTGAATCATCTCCCGTAATGATCATATCATCAACATATAGAAGGAGAAGAGTCCGACCACGAGTAGAAGTATGGACAAACAGCGCGGGATCATGATTACTGGCAGAAAAGCCAACGGCAGTGATCACAGAGGCAAAGCGCTAAAACCAAGCACGAGGAGCCTGCTTAAAGCCATAAAGTGAGCGACGAAGACGACAAACCATGCCCTCAGGAATAGAATACCCAGGTGGAGGACGCATATACACCTCCTCATGCAACTCACCATTATGAAATGCATTCTTGACATCAAGCTGAGAGATGGACCACTCACGTACAGAGGCCACAACAAGAAGAGTGTGAACAATGGTCATATGAGCAACAGGCGCAAAGGTCTCATCATAGTCACGGCCATGCTCCTGCTCAAAGCCGCGAGCCACAAGACGAGCCTTATAGCGCTCAAGAGAACCATCAGAGCAACTCTTAACCTTATAGACCCACTTATAGGTAATAGGACGAACACGTGCAGGAAGAGGAACAAGATCCCACGTGCCTGTACGCTCAAGAGCAACAATCTCTTCTGCCATAGCATGCTGCCATTCCTGATGAAGAATAGCATCATGATAAGAGGTAGGTTCAGAAAGAACCGAAGTAGAATAGGCAGAAGGAGAGAAAAAATCAGGACGCTGACGAATACGAGCCCCACGTCTGATAAGCCGCTCGGGCGAAGGATCCTCTGAGGAAGATGCGTCAAGCATAAAAGATGGCCCAGCAGGAGTAGAAGGCTCATCAGAAGAAGATGACACATCAGAGGATGCCGGAACACGTCGAGTATAGACCTGCGTCACCGGTAGCTTCAAAGAATAGTCGGGGTCCATAAAAGAAGGACCCATAGAAGACCGTCGAGAAGGCACGGTGAAGAAGACACCATAGGAGAAGGTGCCGGTGCCAATGAAGAAGGCACCGTAGGAGAAGGCGCCTGCGGAGGAGGCACCGGGCGAGTCCTAACAATAAAGACATCAGGCAAAGTGAAGAAGGAAAGTGGGTCAACTAAAAATGTAGAAGAGGTGTCTGAAGATGGACGAGGATAGTAAGGACGTGACTCGTCAAAAACAACATCTTGAGAAATCCGCATCCGACGACCAACGGGATCCCAACACCGATATCCCTTATGCTCAGCACTATAGCCTAGAAAAACACACTCAACAGACTGAGCAGTCAGCTTAGTGCGCTCGCGAGGTGCAAGAAGCACATAGCAGACACAGCCAAAAAGGCGAAGGCTGGAGTAATCAGGCAACTTGCCGCAAAGACGCTCATATGGAATCCCTCCATGAAGAGCTGATGAAGGCTGAATGTTAACCAAATAGTTGGCAGTAGAAACATCCTCAGCCCAAAAATAAGAAGGAACACAAGAAGCAATCATAAGAGCACGAGCAGTCTCAAGAAGATGACGATGCTTGCGCTCAGCGACGCCATTCTGGGCATGAGCACCAGGACATGAAAACTGAGCAAGTGTGCCTTGCTCAGAAAGAACCTGACGAAGAGCTCCAGAAAGATACTCTCCTGCAGAGTCGGCACGAAAGACACGAATAAAAGTGTCAAAATGAGCATGAATCATAGCAGTAAAAGTCCTATAGATGGATAAAGCCTCACTACGATGTTTCATAAAATAAATCCATGTGTGGCGAGAAAAATCATCTATAAAAAGTATATAATATCGTTGTCCCCCCTGTAGAAACAAAGAGAGCAGGACCCCATACATCTGAATGAACAAGATCAAAAGGACGCTGTGACACTGACTCACTAGAATGATAAGAAAGTTGTATTTGCTTGCCTAACCTACATCTCTGACACTGAGCTAAAGACTCATGACCTGAAACAGACCCTAAAAGACCACGACGAATCGAAGCCGACAAGCGAGAGCCACAGATATGACCCAAACGAGGTCGACGAAGCAGCAAAGGCGGAGCCAACAAGACCGGCAGATGCAGCGGAAGGAAGATGTAGCCAGTCAAACTCCCAAAGACGCTGTGAATCACAGCGCCGGGGGCCAATGCCAATCACCTGACCCGTGCAACGATCCTGAACATAACAAAAATCAGGATCAAGAATCACACGACAATCATAATCAGTAATTTGGCCGGCTGACATAAGCTGCATGATCAAATCAGGGACACAAAAAACATCAGGGACTAAGAAAGAGTCAGATAAAAGAGTGCCCTTCCCAACAACAGAAAGAGGAGTTCCATCAGCTGTATGAACAAAATGAGAACTAGGCGAAGAAACCATGGAAGAAAGACAAGAGCGATATGGAGTCATATGAAAAGAAGCACCGGAATCAAGAACCCATGGACAAATACCTGGAGTAGAAGGGGGGGGGGGGACGAGATCCCGCAAGGGAAGACTGAGAAGCAGCAGCAGAACCAGACGATGCAGACGACTGAGTCACAGAACCAGCAGCTCCTGATGACAGAGAGGCGACAAGGCGACCGAGTAACCTGATGATCTCCTGTGTGTCAGAACCACTAGAACTCCTCTGAGAACCTCCAGTACGAGGACTACCAGCACCCTGTGAAGACCGACGAGAACGAGCACGCTGTTCCTTCTTCCTCCTGAAACAATAAGCCTCCAAATGTCCCTCTTTACCACAATGAAAGCACTGAAGATCACTACCACCAATTTGACCCCCAGACGAAGGCGCCATAGAGGAAGGCGCCACAGGAGGAGCAGCAGCGGGAGACGAAGAAGAGCGAGGAGCCGGTGGCAAAGAACGAGCAGCCAACTCTGAAGAGCACTGTAATAGACCAGCAGCACGAAGGCGATTCTCCTCATTACGAACCTCAGCAAGAGCCTCCATCAAAGAAACACAAGGGTGATGAGCAAGCAGCTGAGCATGACGTGGCTCAAACTCATCACGAATCCGAGTCAAGAAGTCATAAGTGCAACGAAGCTCTAAGAACGTCTTCTGACTCTGGCAAGACTGACATGTGCTAAGGGACAACTGAGGGCCAAGAGTGTCAAGCTGACGCCAAATAGCATATATCTGACCATAAAAATCATCAACTGTGCCATCACCCTGTCGAACAAGCTGCTCCTCACGTACGGCAGCAAGAAAAGTGGACTGTCTAGTAGGCTCATAACGCTCGCGAAGAAAAGCCCACATCTAATGTGCATGCTCAAACTCAACAATATCAGCAGAAAACCGATCCTCCATGCTAGCAACAAGAATAGAAGCAGCTCGAGCATCCTCATCAATCCATGCCCTGTATGTAGCATACTGTGACTCATAAGAGGCCATAAGATCATCATAATCACCCTGCAACTGCTCAACACTAGCATCATGATCAATAAGCAACTTGTCAAAATCCTTCTTCTCCTCAGTAGTAGCTGTCGCAGAGGGAACAGGCTTCACTGGAAGCACAAGCGGCGCAGGAGCAGTAGGGCGAGATGGACAAGGCAGCTCGCCAGTAAGAAACTCCCAAAGACGCAGACCACGCATATGAATCCGAAGACGAGGAACCCAGTCACGATAGTTGGTGTCACTGAAAAGCACCGGGCAACGAAGAACGGGAACACCTCCGGATGTAGTCGAAGGAGCCATGTCGATGGCAAGAGCGCAAATGAAGTAGCGGCGAGCGACGGCGAGAGCGCTGGAGAGAAGCGGCGCAAGCAGCAGTTTTTTTTTATGGTACCCTACTGTCCCTGTGAAAAACGGCAGCGACAAGAAAATCGCAATGAGCCGAGCAGAACAGAAGACAGCAGTCCCTTTTTCCTTTTTTTTTTAGCCGATGAAGACGAGCCGGTAAATGAGCCGACTCAACTGTGCCGTCAGCCGACGGAGAAGTGAGCCGAGCCGGACGAATGAGCCCGACAAAGACGACGCACGGCGGCGGCTTTGAAATCCGGTGGAATCCGACGATGGCGCGGCGGCTATCCCGTTGATTCAGGCGACACGGAGACGGCGGCGACGTCTACCAGTGACCACGCGACGATTTGAGTCTATGGCGACGTTCACGGGTAGGGGCTCGACGGCGGCGCAACCCGAGCAGGAGGTCGGTGGCACGTCCAGATGACGAGGCGTCGACGGCGCGTCCTAACGAAGACGACGACGGCGAATCCCTGGGCGGCGCAACCAGAGAAGAAGGTCGACGGCGTGATAGCTTCAAGATGAAGAAGCAGACGCCGACGGGAAGCTTCAAGACAAAGAAGCTCGCCGGACTTAAGAACAGAAGTACGGTAGAAATTTTTTTTGTTGGTGGAAATTAGGCACAAGTGCAACACCCAAGATCACTAGGGAAGGAGAGAAAACCTAAACCCAGATTGGCTCTAATACCATGTTATGAATAACACTTGTATTCATTATGGGAGCAATAGGCCCAAATATATACATGTACAGGTGTAGATAAATATACACAAAACCCCTTATACAATGGGGAAACTACAAGAATACATATACATCTAATAGTCTTCTTCACATCCATCTAAGTTGAACTTCTTTTTGGTGCACAGGAGCTCTATCTTCCTTCGGATCCGGCTGCACAGGAGCTCCATCTTCATTTGGATCTGGCTGTGCTATATTGAGGTAAAGAACACCATCTTCTTCATCTTCCTCAAATACAGGCTGGTTCAGATCTGTGGCCATATGTGAAGGAGTTCTGGTTGTGGAGCACAGGGAGCAAGGAAATGGAGAGGGGCCTCATCTTCAAGGTTTTATAGGCAACGCTGTTTAGATGTTGGTGCGTCAGTTTGAGAGAGTGGGCGGTAATTATTGCCGCTTATGGACTGAAATTTTGGATTTTAGAGGGACTAGTGTAATGAGGTTGTTTTGTTCCCTTTCTTTATTGGAGCCAAAGAATGGTGCTGTGGCGCCATGCGCCCTGTAATTGCAGATGCATATACACAGTTTCCAAAGTAGAGCCAAAAGCATGTGCCAACTCTTTTGTTTATTGTGGAGCAGACTGACAGTTTCTAGGGGTATTCATGTCTTTTAGCAACTCCAAAACTGCACTTTGACTGGGACGGAGGGAGTAGAATCTAGACTCTGGACTGATGGGAGTCCAAAGGCTCCAAGCTAGTTTTGCACTCAGAGTCGCTGATCCACCTGATGCTTCGCAGTAAATCATGATGCCTTTACCAGGATTTGGCAATCGACATTCAGTATGGTGATGACATGGAGTGTTATGAGCAACAAACCATCAGATCACGATTTGAGATAATATGCTCACGCTCACTAATTTTACTGAGATCAGAGCCACCATGACGCAGGAGGATTTACTACCTCATTTTTCAAGCTTCCACTCAATGGCGGCCTATTTGTGGAAATCATATATAATCTATAACTTGTAGTTTGGTTAAAATATGCATACTATCACAATTTAGTTGATGGATTTGATGACTCTGTAATGTTAAGGGCTTCAATTTAAGATTCATCACAAACATGAGTGCAGGTATTCAAGTGTATCTGCAGAGAAACTTACACGCTTATCCACATCAGCTTCAGGCTGGGTCAATTTCCCCACTTACTACAAAATATCCTCTGAAACTATTTCGCTAACATATATCTTGGCGCAAAATTGAACAGCGCTAATAACAGAAGTAGCTGAACATATCCGCTCCTGGGGATACGCAGAATTTTAGGGATCTCGTTTCCGACTCAGTTAATTCCATTGCAACCAGACAAATGAAGCAACTTTACCTTCAACCGGAAAGAACTGAAGAAAGCAACTAGCTAGCACAATTCATAATGGCACTAGAAGGTATATGACTTTTCACCCAAAAAAAATTGCACACAAATGCAGAACATATATGTTTTGAAGTAGGACAAGAAGTAGTAAGGTGTATTTCCTCCAGCAGGACAACTAGCCGAACTTGTTTTCAATGTCACAGCCTTGGAGCCCACCTTCCATGTGTAGCTTCTTCTGCATGGCCATGAGCAGCTCGGGCCATTCACAATACAAGATTTCCTCAATGTCGTCGTCATTGTACTGATGCATGTGGCTTCTCACATTTCTGTTCAGGCGCAGCTGATCTAGCTGAGTCACATTATAACTGACATGGATAACCCACTGGTTGATTTGTGTATTTGCCCTTGCAGTATTCAACCAGTCCTCCTTGTACGGAAGCTCCGAGAGTATTTTTTTTCCTTCTTTTTCTTCTTCTTCTGCTGCTTCTTCATTGGTTGGTCGGCTCCTATACGATCAAGGAATATGATTCTGTCATATAGCATGAGGAAGACCTCAGTGTTACAAACACAAGTGACAAAAATTAGTTTGTGGTCACACAGACAATAAAACTGAACTAAAAACCTACTGGTTTTTCAAGGGCAGCAGTGCAGAATTGTTTACAATCAAGAATTCATCTTTCATTGCAAGGGTTTTACTCCCCAAGAGTGTGAGGAGTTCGTTATAATCCGGAGGCAATTTGGTGATATCCCCACCCGAGATACGGATCAATGCCCGTAGGACCCTAGACATGTGTTTATAATCATCTCTCACACGCTTGATGCTGAAATCTTTATCAGTGAAACTACCCCCGCTTAACTTGACACTCCCAGAATTGCTGATCCAAACATTGGACACCTTCAGAGGAGCAGCGATGTACTTGCCAACTGAGTGGTGGGCCCTTAGTATCAGTGCAAGTTTTCTGCTGATCCTAGTTGCTTTGTCCGATAATCGCCAGAATGTTTTCATCGTTCCTAACACCGGTACTTGGATCAGCATGGCATTGACCTTGGCGTAGGTCTTGGCGGCACACAGCCCATGGGCAGATGACTCGTCGATGTCCACAGTGCTACAAACACAAATAACAAAATGAGTCTGTGCGTTACAGAGACAATAAAATTGAATCCATGAAATAGGGAGAAATTTCTCGCAATTATTTGACAAAGTAACAAGGGTCATACTGAGGAGCCACCACTTTGTTGGCAGGTAACTCACTGCTCCTCTGCAAGTGTACAATATTTGGTTCAGGAGCCTGCCGGAAATACCAAATGACGCACATGTCAGTGTCAACGAACAGAATCAAGCAAGAAAATTAATATGAGCGCAACCTGCTCTGGTCTCAATAGTAAGTGAAAACAAAAACTTTGTAATAAACAACCGAATTTCTTCACAGAATAATTTGCCTGTCAGGTGGAGCTTTGATCTTTCATCAGTTTCTTTTCATATTTGTAGTCCAAAAATATCATGTCATGAGGAGGTCAGAGGCTGAGATTCCTCATTCACAATTAACATGTAAGCACATAGCTGATCGGCGCATGCTGATAGCCATTCTGTTATTGATAGCACACATGGGTATGAATCTTCAAAAGAGGAAAAAAAAATCATAACATTTTATCATCAGGAGGCAAAAATTTATTGTAAATAATGTCACTTTTATTTGTGGAACTTTGAATACGCTGTCAAGGTTTTAACATTTCACTACCATATTAAACAGCTGTAGTTTGTAAACAAGCTCGTACACACTAGTGACAGAAAGGGGAAAGAAGCACAAACACTGTATAGTATTTGTTACCATGGATATGGGTTCGAAGTTGAGGACGCCTTGAGCCAGCATGGCGATGCCGGCGGTGGCCGCCGTCACGCCATATGGATCTAGATCCTGCTGATGGTAAGGCCGCGGAAGAGCAGCGGCCGGAGGCTGAACATCACTGTAGTACCGCGGCTTGTAGTGGGGCCTGGAGGTTGGGCAGTAGTAGGGGTAGTGACCATCACCGCCACCACCACCATGGTCTTCTTCTCCCTTGAAGCACCAGAGGCAGTTTCCCATGGAGGATTCCTAGCTTCCGCTACCTAGCTTCTTCAATCTCCCCTCTTTTCTGGTCACTGTTTAGCTGCTGCTTCACTTGTTAGCTACCGAGCTTATCAAAGCTTTTTGCTGCCAGACGCGAGGGAAGAGTAAAGAGAAAGTTCAAGTGGGGCCCACCTAAACTTGGCCAGTATTCCCTCCGTCCCCAAATATAAGGCTTTTCAGCATTCAAATACGGAAATAGTCAAGGTGTTAAAAGGCTACAGTACCCTTCATTTTTACCTCAACCCATCACTCCACCAACCCTCTCACCTACCACAAAGTTTGTCTTATCCTCAAAACGTCCTACATTTAAGGAAAAATCCAAACTTTCAAAACGCCCTATAAAAAAGGACGGAGGGAGTATTGGATATGGAAAAGAAAGAAAAAAGAAAGGAGACTAGAGCGGAGACTTCATTCAGAGCTTTTAGTCAAGGTCAGTCTTCGTCCTTTCACTCCATTCAACTAAAAAGATGTATCCACCGTTTCAAAAACTGTTGATTTGTATTTTGTTCTAAGTTAAACTATCTTAAATTTAATCTATTTTATAGAAACGAGTATCATTATTTGCACCACCACATACATATATTATTAAATTGTTTTTCATAATAGATGTAATGATATTAATTTTGTGTCAAAAGTATTGATCTATTTTTTTATAAACAAGATTAAATTTGATCATGACTTGTGACAACTCTACAAATCAATTTTTTTGGGACAAAAGGAGTACTTCCGTATCTGTCAACTGCACCTCAAGTCATCTTGATGTGGAGCTACATTTTTACCATACGTTCAACACCAACTAATTAACCACTTTTTTCAAAAAAAGTGAATATTATATTAAAATAATATCCTAGCCGCTGCATCGACCACTGCATAAAGTTGTTCCTTACTACATGAACCAAATAAAAGAAACCACACACCAAGGTATTAAGAACACAAAGTTCTGACCCATCACAAAGCAAACTCAACAATAAAAAATCACACCGTTTTTCTATTGATAAAATGCCAGCCATGCTTAACAAAGATCTCCATGGCTGCTGATTCACGCAATCTGCATCCGTCCTTCATCACTTGGCGATCCTCCTCCTTTTGGAACAGAGCCCAGAACCTGGTCCAGTATGTCCCCCTAAAGATAACCTGCAAAAATGAAGGATCTATGTTCTTGTCAAACACCATCCATTACGATACAGTCATATAGCCCAACACATCGCACATGCCCCTACTAAAATTTGAGACTTAAGCTTCTTATTTATACCCACCATTCAACCAGCCGTCAAACAACTCATGGATACTAGTAGGGGAAGGAACATTAAAAGAAACTTGCACAATTCTCCAAACAAATTTAGCTAGCACACGGTCAAAAAACAAATGTTGTATTGTTTCACTCTTAGAGCAGAAACAACAAACCTTGTCCCCCTACCACTAGCGCCGAGCTAAATTATCTTGAGTCAAGATCACTTCTTTATATAAGTACAACATAAAAACCTTTATCTTAAGAGGTATCTTAATTTTCCAGATAAGATTACTAAAGGGCAAAGCATGTGCAGTTAAAAGGGCATGGTACATTGATCTCACAGTGAAATAGCCATTTTGATGTACCCCAAACGAACGTATCTCTCTGATCAGACAAATGCACATTCATAACCATAGCAACAACCTGTTGCCATGCCTTCAGATTTGCCCCCATGAGAGATCTCCTAAAAGCCACATTAAGAGGCTAGGTTGACATCACTGAACGTACTGTCCTACTCTTCTTTCTCACAATATTATACAACGCTGGAAAAAGCTCTTTGAGAGGCCTGTGGTGCACCCATGCGTCCTCCCAGAAACACATCTGTGACCCATCGCCTACACTACCACAGAACACATCAAAGGAGACGGGTAAAAATATCACTGGCGACGCTTGCTGTACGCGTCGCCTCGAAGGCGTCGCCAATGACACTGTCAAAGGTGACGCTGCACAACCGTCGCCAATAGAAGGTCAATGGAGACGGGTGCGGAGTTACCCGTCTCCAATGTAATATCATTGACGACGTGCACCCGTCGCCACTGCTAAATTTTAGATTAAAAAAAAGATTTTTTTTTGCTTTGTTCTTTATCCGGCGCCACTCGCCGGCAGTCGTACCCAGCACAAAGGCCGCACCACAACAGAGAGGAGGAGGAGGAGGAAGGAGGCGGATCCAGCGACTACAAGGCCGGATCCTGCGGCCGAGAAGGAGCGGCCAGATCCAGAGGTCCGGCACCGTCGGCGCATGACCTCGTCGGAGGGGGGCCACTCGGGGTAGCCGCCGGGCATGGGGCCACGCCGGTTGCTGCAGCCTCGGCATCAGCAGGTGCCGCCGGATCGCTGCACGAGACAGCACCGCCATGCCGGGTGGAGGGGCCGAGGACGGCTGCGAAGCAGGAGGAGGGACTGCTCGGGGTAGCCATCGGGTGCCATGGGCTGCGTCGGCTGCAGCAGCAGGTGCCGGATTGCTGCGCGGGACAGCGCCGCCATGCCGGATCGTAGCAAGTGCAGAGAGAAGATGAGTGGGAGGAGGAGATGGAGTGGGGAGAGGGAGCGGCGGCGCATGAGTGAAGAGGTGGAAGGGGAGGAGGGCCAGACGGGTAGGGTTGGGAAATCGCCTCCACATATTTATAGGACAATGTCGGGCTGGGGTGCAAGTGAGGGAATCCCGGTCGTCCGATTCGATCGGGTGGCTTACATTGCTCGTAGTCAATGGAGACGCTTGAATAGTTCCGCATCTCCATTGATCTTTTAATTACCTTTTTACCCATAATAAAAAAAATTACGTGACGTGTCTAACTTAATATTGTAAAATAGTTGCAAAGAATCATATTTGACCTATGTGGGAAAGTTTTTGAAAAAGTCAATCGAGACACTTAAATATTCCAGTGTCACCTTTAACTTGAGTCAATGGAGACGCTGGAATAGTTGGCGTCACCTTTTACTTGTGCTCAAGTCATTGGTGATGTGGATCTATTCAAGCATCACAAATGACTTGTCTGTGACAAGTCATTGGTGACGCGGCTTATGTTGCAGCGTCACCATTGACTCGTTCGTGACACGGCCATTTTTAGCCGTCGCTTTTGTAGTGTCTTTTTTTACGTTAGTGCTAACTGAATTTTTCCAAACCGCAAAAACTCTTCTTTTACCGCCTTCAAACCGGCCCAAAAATGCGAATCCCCAGGCATGTGCTGAACTTGTGTAAGGTTTGATTCTTTAGGTACTTTTTTCGTAAAATCTCTAGCCACATCCCATCCCCTTTGATTAATTTGAATAACCACTTACTCAACAAGCATCTATTATGAATGTCCAGATTCAGGAAGCCTAGACCCCCCATGTTCCTTTAGAGTGCAAACGACACCCTGCCTTGTTAACCTATATTTCTTTTTATGCTCATCGCTTTGCCAGAAAAATCTAGACCTATAATAATCCAGTTTCATTAGTATTCCTCGAGGTATCTCAAAAAAAGATAGCATAAACATAGGTAAACTACTAAGCACAGAGTTGATCAACACAAGGCGAAAGAGCCCCTAAGTCGTTTCTGAAAACCTCCTCTACATGCTTCCAATCACCATTCCTTAAAGTTTTATGATGCATCGGAATCCCTAAGTATCGAAAAGGCAGTGCACCAATGTCACACCCAAAAATTTGGGAGTACTCAGATTGTGCATCCACCGCAGCCCCGTAACAAAATAACTCACGGAAGTTTATCTTAACTCATTAATTAACCACTTTCCATTGCAATTAATAGCCATAGCAGAAGTGCTACCAAAATCTTTGTAGAAGTTGTTCAGAATAGGCGTAGGAGAAGCGGTACCCTCAATTCCTAAACAAGGATCTTGGGGTAAAACCTGCACTACGCCAGAAAGGTTCTCAGGTCTAGATAATGATGGCAGACAGCTTTCTAACAAACTCTACAAAACCGTCTGCCTTATCTCAAAAAAAATGAGCCTGATTTTAGTCGTCATAAAATAATATCAGTCACATGTTTATGTCATGGATAGTCTGCTTTCCGTTCAGATGCGACATATTTATCGTTTGTTTGGAGCCGGATAGTGTTACAAATGGGTTACCTGATTGCCTATGGACATTAAGAAGTCACTTTGCCTTCATGGCCCGACTGCGTTACCTGTTGAAAACAGACATTTATATTTGGACCCGACTCTGTTACATTTATTTTGGTATATGAAATTCAAATTAATCAGCTTAAAAGGAGAATACAACATGAACAGAATACATCATGACAACTAGTAAAGTATATTAAAATTCTAGTTTCAGCTTTTTCCTTGCTATGAAACCGTCATGTTCATCATTTGGCAGGCCGTTGAGCTTGTCCTCCATCGCGCTGCGGTGGTTGTGATACTCGTCCTCCTCGCCTGGTCGTAGTGCTCTGAGATATTTCCAGCACTACCAAATACTCTAACAGCCCTGTTCAAAACGACTGAGGCTAAGGTTTGGCAGGTATGCTTCGCAACCTCTTGCCTCGGCTGATATTCCTTGTTCGGCACTGATGATGCGGCCCCAACAGTGAACCGCTTGTATCAATTCTATTTTACCAAATTACTTCATGTTTTGTTGGCTGTTCAATCCAAATTATGTTGCGACAACGTCAAAATCAATTGACACATGACAGAATAAGGCACTGACACAAGCATTGGGTATGGAGCTTGCAGACCGGTACACACTAGTGACAAATGCAAATTCCCAGATACTAGAAAAGTATTTACTGCAATATAGTTTCTTAAACTGTTTCGCTAGCACACATCTTGGTGCCAAATTGAAAGGTGTTAATAATTAAAATACTTGGACATATCCACGCTTGAAATGGGGATCGATACGCATAATTTTAGGGATCTCTTCTCCGACCCAATTTATTCCATTGCAATAAGACAAACGACCCAACTTCTGAAGAACGCAACTAGCCTAGTACATAATGAAACTATATAGCATTTTTTTTTTGCCAATGGAAACTATATAGCATATGAAACCTCACACAAAACCTTTTGCAAAGAAGAACAATAGCAGCTTTTTAGATAATAGAATATATTAAATCAATATTCTAGACTCTGTATCGACCAATGCATATAGCTGGTTCATTATTACAATCTCCTCGAAGGGAAGGCACCACGGAGTCATAAAAACAGAGTTTTAAAACGACATCATAACCATCGCCATTAACAAAGTTCAACCAACGTCTGGAAATGGATAATATACGCAGTCGGAGAAGTAGGACAACAAGCAGTAAGCTGTCTTTCCTCCGGCAGGACAACTACCCGAACTTGTTTTGAATGTCACAGTCTTCGAGCTCACCCTCCACGTGTAACATTGTCTCCATGGCCAAGAGAAGCTCGGGCCATTCACAATACAATATTTCCTCAACGTTGTCGTCACCGTATTGATGCAAATGGCTTCTCACATTTCTGTTCAGACGGAGCAAATCGAACTGAGTCATTTTGTACGGGTTTTTGACATCGACCACCCACTGGTTGATTTTTGCATTTGCCCTGGCAGTATTCAGCCAGTCCTTCTTGTAGGGGAGCTTAGAGAGTATCTTCATCATCTTCTTCTTATCAGCTTGGTCGGCTTCTTTACGACTAAGGTCCATGATTCTGCCATGTAGCATGAGGAAGACCTCAGTGCTATGAACACAAACAACACAATTAGTCTGTAGCCATAGAGACAACAAAACTGAACCAAAAACCTACCGGTTTTTCATAGGCAGCAGTGCAGAACTGTTTACAATCAAGAATTCATCTTCCATTTCTAGGGTCTCACTCCCCAAGAGTGTGAGGAATTCCTTGTAGTCCGGAGGCAATTTGGTGATATCCCCACCTGAGATAAGGATAAATGCCTGCATGACCCTAGACAGGCGCTTGTAGTCATCTCTCACACGCTTAATGCTGAAATCTTGGTCAGTGAAACTAACCCCCCTTAACTTGACACTCCCAGAACAGCTGATCCAAATATTGGACATCTGCAGATCAGCAGTGAGGTACTTGCCAACTGAGTGGTGGCTCCTCAGTATCAATGCAAGTTTTCTGGTGATCCTTGTTGCTTCATCAGACAGTCGCCAGAATGTTTTCGTTGTTCCTAACACCGGGACCTGGATTAGCAATGTATTGGCCTTGGCCTCGGCATAGCTGTTCGCGTCACACAGCCCCTCGGCAGATGACTCGTCGATCTCTGCAGTGCTATGAAGTAAAATAACAAAATGAATCTGTGGTCACAGAGACAAGAAAACTGAATCGATCGAACAGCGAGATATTTCACACAATAAGGGTGATACTGCCTCTGCTCTGTGGGCATGTGCCTCACTGCTGCTCTGCAGGTGTACATGACACCAAACACATATTCAAGGGAGAGAAAAAAAATGAACAAACTTCTCTGGTCTCACTAACAACAGAGGTCCAGGAGCTATGTAATAACACGACCAAATTTCTGTCAGGAATAGTGTGGAGATTTTTTTTTCTTTCACCAATTTCTTTCATTTTTTTGAAAAACAGAATGTCTTGTCATCGAGGAATTCAGACGCTGAGATTCCTCCTATTCGTAGCCTCGATTAACATGTGAGCACACCAGGTGATCTGCACACGTTATCAGACAATGATGATGTTTGCGACCAGGTGTTTGCAATGTGCTCTATGCCCTTCATAACTCTTCTATGGTAGTGCTTTGTGAGACGATGATCATGGTGATCATCATCTGGTACAGGAATAGAAGCCATATCCACTGGAGTGTGCCGCTCGTCTTCTCCTGCTCCAGGGAAGCAGAAGGAAACCATGGGCTCCCCGATCCGTCGTTTGCTACACATGGGTGATGCTATACTAATAAAGTGGAGGAATATAATCCTCGTGGCCGCCTTGATTACCGGCTCTGGAGGATGCATGATTACCAATAATTGCGACTAATTACCAGCTCTGTTAGATGAACTTATCCCTAGCTCGGGAGAATACGCAAGGCATATGGCCGATTGAAGTAAGATTTGATTACCAGCTATCCTCGCCGTACCAGCGTTGCACCATCGCCGCGGCTCCCCCGACTACGGCGACCACCATAGGGATCCTCCGTGCGTACACCGCTGCCGCCGCTGCCAACGTCGCCCCTGCACATGGATCGAGACGAGATCATCAGACTAGGCTTCATAATCACGCTGATAAGCGAATTGAGGAACCAGCTAGCCATACACACATTCCATGTTCCCTGATCAGCAGCTGATCTCCACTTCACTCCACTCGAGAGACCGAGCAGGAACAAGATCAGGAGAAGGGATCAGGAAGGAGCCAGGAGGCAGGCCGTGTTGGTATCCACCAGATGAGTGAGCTAGTGTGTGTGCGTGCCACTGGACCACTGGAGGGTGGAGTGTATTGTATCCCCTGGCTAAAGCTATGCCAAACCAGTGACTTTGGTTAGTGCCGCCAATCATGGTTAACATGCTCGGTTCCTGCTTTTACCGGTGGGTATCGGTAAGATATCAGTAAAAATATTGAATTTGAGTATCCATTCAGGTTAATTATGAAAAGCCGTTAGTGGTAAGCCTTTTTTTTTTTGGATGAATTTTTCTTTTGATTTTCTAAATGATGATTTCAATTTTCTCCAAACTTCCAAAACTCGGGTTTATCATTGACCTCTGGTAAAAAGAATTACCGGTAATGAAAACTATGCCGTCACCCGATGACACATCTCAATACTAGAAGAAAAGAAAAATTAAGTCATTTGCAGTAAGTAATTAACACGCTAAAATGAAACCTTCGGCACGAAGTCAAGAATCACACTGGTGCATTACTATTGCTTCCTTTCTTTCTCTCTTTTCTTTTGCCGGGTGGTCCATTTCGTTTGACACTTTCCGTCCTCATGGGCAGGTACAATGTCTATGGATCATCGCTTTGTGTCATTTGCAGCATCAAATGTCTAATTATTGCTTTTGTTACGATTGTAAAGGCCATATTTAATTAGTATCCGTAGAAGCAACCTTGAAAAAGCTGACCATGACTTGCATCTTTTGGGCGCAAGTGGTAGCGGGACCCACTTGACTTGGCACCACTTAAGTGGTGCGTCAAGATCGGAGATGAAAAAGAAAGAAAAAACAAAGAGACTAGACCAGACGCTTCATTCACGGCGACTGCTGATGATGGCAGAGGAGAGCTTTGGTCGTGCTTTTGGTCACACGAAGATTCTCTCGTTTACAATAAAGAAAAAAGCCATAACGGAAACACGAAAACAAATTAATTTATTTATGTCTGGAATCACACTCTCAAACGTCAAGAATCAAGGGAACGTTTGCGACAGAACGCTCACCAAGGGTTTTGATTGGTTATGAGGAAAATTTGTACACAAAGTTTAGATGCGTTTACACTTACTCCTCCGTTCATAAATACTCTCTTCATTACAAAATAAATGCATTTCTACAAATATCCTACGTCAAACTACATCAAATTTCACCAAATACTCTAACAGCCCTGTTCAAAATGACTGAGGCTAAGGTTTGGCAGGTATGCTTCGCAACCTCTTGCCTCGGCTGATATTCCTTGTTCGGGACTGATGATGCGGCCCCAACAGTGAACCGCTTGTATCAATTCTATTTTACCAAATTACTTCATGTTTTGTTGGCTGTTCAATCCAAATTATGTTGCGACAACGTCAAAATCAATTGACACATGACAGAATAAGGCACTGACACAAGCATTGGGTATGGAGCTTGCAGACCGGTACACACTAGTGACAAATGCAAATTCCCAGATACTAGAAAAGTATTTACTGCAATATAGTTTCTTAAACTGTTTCGCTAGCACACATCTTGGTGCCAAATTGAGAGGTGTTAATAATTAAAATACTTGGACATATCCACGCTTGAAATGGGGATCGATACGCATAATTTTAGGGATCTCTTCTCCGACCCAATTTATTCCATTGCAATAAGACAAACGACCCAACTTCTGAAGAACGCAACTAGCCTAGTACATAATGAAACTATGTAGCATTTTCTTTTTTTTGCGAATGGAAACTATATAGCATATGAAACCTCACACAAAACCTTTTGCAAAGAAGAAAAATAGCAGCTTTTTAGATAAGAGAATATATTAAATCAATATTCTAGACTCTGTATTGACCAATGCATATACCTGGTTCATTATTACAATCTCCTCGAAGGGAAGGCACCACGGAGTCATAAAAACAGAGTTTTAACACGACATCATAACCATCGCCATTAACAAAGTTCAACCAACGTCTGGAAATGGATAATATACGCAGTTGGAGAAGTAGGACAACAAGCAGTAAGCTGTCTTTCCTCCGGCAGGACAACTACCCGAACTTGTTTTGAATGTCACAGTCTTCGAGCTCACCCTCCACGTGTAACATTGTCTCCATGGCCAAGAGAAGCTCGGGCCATTCACAATACAATATTTCCTCAACGTTGTCGTCACCGTATTGATGCAAATGGCTTCTCACATTTCTGTTCAGACGGAGCAAATCGAACTGAGTCATTTTGTACGGGTTTTTGACATCGACCACCCACTGGTTGATTTTTGCATTTGCCCTGGCAGTATTCAGCCAGTCCTTCTTGTAGGGGAGCTTAGAGAGTATCTTCATCATCTTCTTCTTATCAGCTTGGTCGGCTTGTTTACGACTAAGGTCCATGATTTTGCCATGTAGCATGAGGAAGACCTCAGTGCTATGAACACAAACAACACAATTAGTCTGTAGCCATAGAGACAACAAAACTGAACCAAAAACCTACCGGTTTTTCATAGGCAGCAGTGCAGAACTGTTTACAATCAAGAATTCATCTTCCATTTCTAGGGTCTCACTCCCCAAGAGTGTGAGGAATTCCTTGTAGTCCGGAGGCAATTTGGTGATATCCCCACCTGAGATAAGGATAAATGCCTGCATGACACTAGACAGGCGCTTGTAGTCATCTCTCACACTCTTAATGCTGAAATCTTGGTCAGTGAAACTAACCCCCCTTAACTTGACACTCCCAGAATAGCTGATCCAAATATTGGACATCTGCAGATCAGCAGTGAGGTACTTGCCAACTGAGTGGTGGCTCCTCAGTATCAATGCAAGTTTTCTGGTGATCCTTGTTGCTTCATCAGACAGTCGCCAGAATGTTTTCGTTGTTCCTAACACCGGGACCTGGATTAGCAATGTATTGGCCTTGGCCTCGGCATAGCTGTTTGCGTCACACAGCCCCTCGGCAGATGACTCATCGATGTCTGCAGTGCTATGAAGTAAATTAACAAAAATGAATCTGTGGTCACAGAGACAAGAAAACTGAATCGATCGAACAGCGAGATATTTCACACAATAAGGGTGATACTGCCTCTGCTCTGTGGGCATGTGCCTCACTGCTGCTCTGCAGGTGTACATGACACCAAACACATATTCAAGGGAGAGAAAAAAAATGAACAAACTTCTCTGGTCTCACTAACAACAGAGGTCCAGGAGCTATGTAATAACACGACCAAATTTCTGTCAGGAATAGTGTGGAGATTTTTTTTCTTTGACCAATTTCTTTCATTTTTTTGAAAAACAGAATGTCTTGTCATCGAGGAATTCAGACGCTGAGATTCCTCCTATTCGTAGCCTCGATTAACATGTGAGCACACCAGGTGATCTGCACACGTTGTCAGACGATGATGATGTTTGCGACCAGGTGTTTGCAATGTGCTCTATGCCCTTCATAACTCTTCTATGGTAGTGCTTTGTGAGACGATGATCATGGTGATCATCATCTGGTACAGGAATAGAAGCCATATCCACTGGAGTGTGCCGCTCGTCTTCTCCTGCTCCAGGGAAGCAGAAGGAAACCATGGGCTCCCCGATCCGTTGTTTGCTACACATGGGTGATGCTATACTAATAAAGTGGAGGAATATAATCCTCGTGGCCGCCTTGATTACCGGCTCTGGAGGATGCATGATTACCAATAATTGCGACTAATTACCAGCTCTGTTAGATGAACTTATCCCTAGCTCGGGAGAATACGCAAGGCATATGGCCGGTTGAAGTAAGATTTGATTACCAGCTATCCTCGCCGTACCAGCGTTGCGCCATCACCGCGGCTCCCCCGACTACGGCGACCACCATAGGGATCCTCCGTGCGTACACCGCCGCCGCCGCTGCCAACGTCGCCCCTGCACATGGATCGAGACGAGATCATCAGACTAGGCTTCATAATCACGCTGGTCAGCGAATTGAGGAACCAGCTAGCGATACACACATTCCATGTTCCCTGATCAGCAGCTGATCTCCACTTCACTCCACTCGAGAGACCGAGCAGGAACAAGATCAGGAGAAGGGATCAGGAAGGAGCCAGGAGGCAGGCCGTGTTGGTATCCACCAGATGAGTGAGCTAGTGTGTGCGCGTGCCACTGGACCACTGGAGGGTGGAGTGTATTGTATCCCCTGGCTAAAGCTATGCCAAACCAGTGACTTTGGATAGTGCCGCCAATCATGGTTAACATTCTCGGTTTCTGCTTTTACCGGTGGGAGCGTATCCTATGAGAATCAGGTTCTTGTGAGAACTATGAGAACTTCAATCTGGGCCACATGATCTTGATCCAAGGGGGGCGTATAGGGAGAGGTGGGAGGGGGAATTTGCAAAAGTATTATTAAGTGGGCGGTGATTTTGCAAATCCACCCTCCCACCTGAATTCATACGCCCCATTGGATCAAAATCATGTGGTCCAGATTGAAGTTCTCATAGTTCTCACACGAACCTGGTTCTCATAGGATACGTTGCCTTTACCGGTGGGTATCGGTAAGATATCAGTAAAAAAATTGAATTTGAGTATCCATTCAGGTTAGTTATGAAAAGCCGTTAGTGGTAAGCCTTTTTTTTTTGGATGAATTTTTCTTTTGAATTTCCAAATGATCATTTCAATTTTCTCCAAACTTCCAAAACTCGGGTTTATCATTGACCTCTGGTAAAAAGAATTACCGGTAATGAAAACTATGCCGTCACCCGATGACACATCTCAATACTAGAAGAAAAGAAAAATTAAGTCATTTGCAGTAAGTAATTAACACGCTAAAATGAAACCTTCGGCACGAAGTCAAGAATCACACTGGTGCATTACTATTGCTTCCTTTCTTTCTCTCTTTTCTTTTCCCGGGGGTCCATTTCGTTTGACACTTTCCGCCCTCATGGGCAGGTACAATGTCTATGGATCATCGCTTTGTGTCATTTGCAGCATCAAATGCCTAATTATTGCTTTTGTTACGATTGTAAAGGCCATATTTAATTAGTATCCGTAGAAGCAACCTTGAAAAAGCTGACCATGACTTGCATCTTTTGGGCGCAATTGGTAGCGGGACCCACTTGACTTGGCACCACTTAAGTGGCGCGTCTAGATCGGAGATGAAAAAGAAAGAAAAAACAAAGAGACTAGACCAGACGCTTCATTCACGGCGACTGCTGATGATGGCAGAGGAGAGCTTTGGGCGTGCTTTTGGTCACACGAAGATTCTATCGTTTACAATCTCTAGTACTTAATAAGTCTGAAGAGGGTCGTCAGGCTTGATTTTCTGACCTCTGCCATTTGAATTTGAGTCGAGTTCACGTCAATTTGAGTTGAGTTCGACTTGTCCGAGTTTTTGACAATTTATAGATGTCGAATCGTTTATAACCATCAATAGCTATGTGCTCCAGCGGTAGGGGCGCCCGTTTCCTTTTGTACTATCTGCGTTCGAATCCTACTCTGCCCAGGTAACGTTTATTTTTTTTTTCTTTTTTTGGATGGTACGTGGTTTGCAAGAGTCCACCTCCTTCCGATGCTCTGGGACTCCTCCACTATCTCTCCCACAAAAACCTTTGTTAATCAAAGTCCTGATACAGTTCGTTAATCAAAACCTGCCCGTATTCTGTACGCCCACTCCTTATTATAATCAAAGTTCGATTGGTGATTTAAGTCCCGTGCCGTCGCCGTCGCCGTCTTGCAGTGGCAGCCGAAAAACAGGCGTGGCCGGCACGCGCCATGGCGACGCTGTCGTCGCTTAACTTCGCCACTGGCCTGGACGTACGAGTGCATGACGTTCAATCCGATTGACGTTGACGACGGCGTGCCGCGAACTGGTGAGGTCGACGCGGCTGACCCCTGGCCGTTGATGAGGTTCAACTGCACGCCATCGGGTTCGCAGCGAGAATCGCTGGCCAGATGATGGCGAGCCACGGCGGTAACACTACGCTGACGTCGTTTAATAAAGAAAAAAACGCTACGCTGATGTGCTGTGCCACGAGCGAGTTCGCCACCGTTATGCTGCAGATGGTTTGGTACATGGTGATCTTCAAGGCAGTCACCATGGTCCATCAGTATTTGCTCCTACGGCTTGATTGGAAGCAATTTAATGGGTTTGTCATACTGTATTCTTCATTGGTGCAAAGAAAGCTCGTGAATACTGTCATTCATCTGTTTATATCTAAGTTCTAATCGAGTGCTTGTTGAGGAAAATCGCTGCTCCAAAACTAGCCCATTAATGAATCTAGACTGTCTAAGGTACCTTCGAGGTATAATGGAGCGTACAAAATTATGCAGACAGCTACAGGTTGCGATAGGAAGCTGGGGATGAATAATCGACATGCATTATGCTGATCTCACAGTCAGAAAAAGTTGTGCCTACAAGATGACTGGGTTGAAACAAGAATAATTCTGTGCAAAACAATTCCTAGATACAATGTTTGTCATGGATACATGAGAAATACATTAAACATTTAAAGTACAATATTTTTCACAATATGAAATTGTGTTGAAAAATTTAGTGCCAGGTTGATATCAGCTAACCAATGATTCTGTAGAAACTGACTGCATAGGCATCAAATACAAAGCACTGCCCTAACTACGCTGGTAAATAGGACGTATGGATTTGAAAATTGGCTTACCACTATTTGCAAACACTTCCTTTGCATCTGTTCAAATATATTGTATTAATTATGTGTTCATATTTCTTAGATTAGTATTTCTAAATACTTTTGAGTTGTATAACAAATCAAATATTCCTAAATGTATACGCACATTCAGCCTAATGATTAAAAATTTAATAATGTGTCTACAACATATCTATAAAGATAACAAAGCTTTCTAAGAAGTTACAACAAGTCCCATAAGGATGCATATACAGAACCATAAAGATGTCTAGCCCGTGCATGTTGCACGGGCAAGTTAGCTAGTAAAGAAAAAAGCCATAACGGAAACACAAAAACAAATTAATTTATTTATGTCCGGAATCACACTCTCAAACGTCAAGAATCAAGGGAACGTTTGCGACAGAACGCTCACCAAGGGTTTTGATTGGTTATGAGGAAAATTTGTACACAAAGTTTAGATGCGTTTACACTTACTCCTCCGTTCATAAATACTCTCTTCATTACAAAATAAATGCATTTCTACAAATATCCTACGTCAAACTACATCATCATGGAATTTTTTATTTTTTAAAATATTTATAGAAATAGGCGCCCGTTTTGAAAAATTGCAAAACTAGGCTCCATTATCCCTCTGACTGGGCTGGAGGAGAAAAATATCCCCATGACCGGACTGGAAGTGATAAATATCCCTATAGTCGGGCGAGTCCACTGCATGTGGGCCCTCTAGCCAGCGGGATATCCTTCCACCCCCACCAACTGACTGGAAGTTGTACAGTAACTTTACTCCTTTGTAACGTTGCATACACAAATTAAACAAACAAACAGGGTCTAAAGTTCCCGAAATTTTTGTAGCATGTAGCTCACATTGAGACGAATCCATTTTTGCTATCATGGACACAAAGATATTATGCAGATTTTAAACTAAAATTCTTTAAACTTGGCTATTTTTGGTAGTTTGTACATTTATTTGGATATCCAAACTTCAATTAAAAATTCTCCAAAAATAACTATAAATCATTATTTCTCAAATAATACTTTGGTGAATTTTTACAGATATAAGTTATGTAGAAAATTTTAAATTTTCTTCATAAGTGATAAATCATATCTATAAAAATTTGCCAAAGAACTAGTTTAGAAATAATAATTTATAGTTATTTTTGGAGAAATTTCGGTTGGTGTTTGGATGTCCAAATAAATGGCCAAACTCCCAAAAGCAGCTATGTTTGAAGAATTTTAGTTTAAAATCGTTGACAACTTTATGTGCACAATAGCAAAATGGATTCATCTGAGCTTGGGCTACATACTACAAATATTTTGTGAATTTTAGGCCCCGTTTATTTCTTTAATTAGTGTATGCAACTTTATAAGTATAATTATTCAAAAAAATAAGTT
Organism: Eragrostis curvula; assembly: GCA_007726485.1. NCBI lineage: Eukaryota > Viridiplantae > Streptophyta > Magnoliopsida > Poales > Poaceae > Eragrostis > Eragrostis curvula. The sequence goes on along the minus strand of CM017444.1, from coordinate 19,646,571 downwards.
ACTGTAGAAACAGTACATATAAACAGTCCTAAACACTGCTTGCCACGTATAAATCGCCCACTGGTGGGGCTATTTATACCTACAACCCGCTAGACAGGATATTTATCACTTCCAGTTCAACCGGAGGGATATTTTTCTCCTGCAGCTCAATCAAGGGATATTGGAGCCTAGTTTTATAATTTTTAAAATGGGCGTTTATTTCTAGAAATATTAAAAAAATGAAAAAATTGCATCATCATGTGTGTAAACTCAACCCAAGGACCAACAAAAGCCCATGTACATGCATGACTTGTGTGTACGGGTGACTGGTGAATAATATCATTTTCTAATTCAAGTGGAATTAGCCCAACTTAAATACCCAGGTACCTATGGCATTGTAATTCCAGATAAATCATTTTATGTGAAGCGAGAAAGAAAATATAAGCGGGTTGCAATGTGTGCATGGCCCACCCAGCATGTGAGTAGGTCCGGTCATCTCTTTAGCCCACGCTGTTACTAGTGGTATCAGAACATACCCTTACGGTTACACGGGCATGTGCATGCCAGGGCACATGTGGGATCAGTGGGGACACATGGGCATTCGTGCCAGCTCTGGGCATACGATCGTGGTCAAGAGGGGGACGATCCTGGTAGGTGAGTTGAATCGACGAGGACATCGAGTCCATTGAGGGTGGGAGTATGTGAAAGCCTAGCCCAATGCCCAACAAAAGCCTAATGGACTAAGCTCAATTGAGCCCATGTGCATGCATGACTTGTCTGGAAAGGCGATAAGCGAGTAATACCATATCGCTAATTCAAGTGGAATTATTCCAACTTAAATAACCGGATACCTAATATATTGTAATTCCAGATTAATCCTTTTACTTGAAGCGATGACGAAAACGTAAGCACGTTACGATATGTGCATGGCCCAATCAGCGTGTGAGTGGGTCTGAGCATCTCTTGGGCTTGGTCTGTTACATCATGGGCCATGACTTCAGGATGACCACTAGGATGTCGAGGTCCAGTCCCCCATGAGTGTCTCAGGTTTGACACTACTATAAAAAGACACATAGCGGGTAGTTCCAAAACCTTCATTCCGGGCGCTTCCGAAGCCACCGACCACATAGCACCTAGACTGAGGTGCTATAGGTCCAAATGGTTTCCAAGCGCCCAAAATGAGGGAACCAGCCCGGACATTTGCAAGCACCCGGAATGGGGATAAAATAACTGCCCGGACACTTTGATATCAAAAATCAAAATAGGTCGGGCTCATATTCCACCACCAACTGGAACCCTGGCTACACGCCACCTCGAGCGCAGTCTCCCAGTTGCCATGTGAGCATCGCTGTCATCGTCCTGGACTCACCGGTGCCAACTTCGGCCAGCGGTAGAGGAGCCAGCAAATATGCCACGGCTCTGAGAGTTTGCTCGTCATGTGGCACCTCGGCTTCGTCTTTCACATCCCCTTCTTATTGTTGGCAGAGGGGGAAGATAATGCCACCACAGTGGGCGGCGTGGTCACCATGGGCGTTGAGCCTGTCACGACGTCCTCTTCCTTGCCCTCATATGCCTCCTCTACAACCGAGAAACAGGATTCCAATTTTGTCAGCACAAATCAAACTCCAAATTAAAATTTAAAATTTACCAAGAAATGGATTTGTTTGAGGAGCGGTGAGAAAGCTTACCTACGGGCATCATCCTGGCTGGGGAGTCGTCTATCTCCATTCTGATGCTGGAGTTCAGCTTCTCCTAGAGTTAGGTCATCAGCCTTGCCTATTGCTGCCACCCAGTTCCCGCCGCTAGATCCGGCTGCCCTCCGCCATCTCGTGTCCGATGGCAAGGTGGAGGGTGGCTGCCGCCACGTGCCGGGTGAAGAAGATAGGAGAGGGAGATCAAGGTGGCAGTGGGCGGCTACGCTGGGGGGAGAAGTGAGGGAGAACAGATGGGGCGGCGGGTGGAGCCAGGCAGAGGAAAGGAGTGGGGGTTAGGGTTCCCCCTTCCCTATTTATACTATAAGTCTCAAATGGGCAGGGGGAGGCAGAGCGCAGTGAATTGGGCCTAGAATGCCGGTGGTGAATTAGGATTGGACCAATTGACATGGCCTAGTCGGCCTTTAATACTATGATTTTATTTGGTTTGAAGTTTATTAATTTGTTTATCATTTCTATCTCTTAAAATAATTTGATTTAGGATTGTGAACCTAATTTGGTGTATATATGGATCATGTCCACTCAGATCAACAAGTATTTTTTATCCCCAAATCCCACCGGCGCAATGATCGGGGCCGGACAACCGGCCTAGGTTTTTCCAGCAAACAATAAGATATACAGGCGGTCGGAAGGGCAATAATATGCTTATGTCCAGAAATATGCCCTCGATGGCCTTGAAGAAGATGGACCAGTGACTGAAGTTGCCACCGTCCTTCTTGATGAGGGTCACGGGCACTGTTGGAAATAAACACGCCATGGTGTGTTCCTGGCGTGTGTGTTGAGTCAGTCCGTGCGCCGTCGGCTTGTCGAGGCGTACGTTTGTGTCCAGATGCGTGCAGGTTAGCTGCGGCACGAGTTCACGTCGCGGCATAGTGTCAGTCCGTGGCGTGCGTCGTTTGTTAATCGAGTTCAGGTCTAGGTGCAGGACGTGCGCAAGTTTGTTGCGCACTGGCTGCTGTGTTGATCGAGTCTTGGAGCAGTTAGGAGTAGTCGTGAGTTGTTGCCCGTCTGCGCGGAGGAGGCCGCCATTTCCGGAGCGAACGAGTGGCTCTCTGGTCATGGACGTGCGGGTCCAGCGGATCGTGTGCGTGAAGGCCGGCATGGAGGCGTAGCTGCGTGGTGTCCCTGGCCTACAAAAACTCATGTACTCAGTGTGCTCTAGTTGCCCAGTCCAAGTGAATAAAATTGCCAAGATACAGGAGCTATCGGCTCCGCGGCGTTCGTCATCGGCAAACCACTGTTCATCTGCTACCTCTCGCTGAAATTTGTGTTCGTGAGTGTGTGAGTGATTGAGCGATTCCAGGGCTGAGCCAACAATTGGTTTTCAGAGCCTAGAGTGATCGGAGATGTCGTCCTCTGGTGTGAAGAAGCCGCGCCTCGACTCCGGCGTTGACGGCTTCGGCGGCGCACCGCGTTCGGTCACGGTGGCGAGCGCCGGCACCGTTGAGCTGCCGATGTTGATAAGGACCAATTACCACGATTGGTCCCTCGTCATGAAGGTGAGTTTGGAGGCGCTGGGCTTTTGGAAGGCGGTGGAGGCCGAGAAGCCGGAGCACCAAGAGGACCGGATGGCGCTGGCGGCCATCTTGCATGCGGTGCCCGTCGACATGAAGGCGAGCCTCGCCGTGCTGAAGACGGCCAAGGAGGCATGGGCGGCTGTGAAGACGGCGCGCGTCGGCGATGCCGGCGTCAAGGAGGCGAATGTGCAGCGGCTCTTGAAGGAGTTCGAGACCGTCGTGCACATCGACGGAGAGAACATCGACAACTTGGCGGACCGGATCAATGGGATCGCCGGGCGGCTGCGGGAGCTGGGGGAGAAGGTGGAGGAGAAGCGCGTGGTGAGGAAGATCCTGCGCGTCGTCCCCAAGCGCTACAACCAGATCGCCGTCGCGATTGAGATGTTCGGCGACCTCAATGCCATGACCGTGCCGGGACTCGTCGGCAAGTTGCGCGCGGCGGAGGACCGATACGACGACGACATTGCTGCTGCGGAGGCTGGCGTCGAGCGCCTGCTGCTCACTGAGGAGCAGCGGGAGGCGCGCAAGTGTCAGCGCGCCGGCAAGGGGCGTGCGCACGGCGGCGACGGTGGAAAGGGCGGCGGCCATGGCGGTGACCGTGGCGACGACGACGACGGCGGCAGCAGCACAAGCTCTGGTCGTGGGGGGAGCCGCTACCGTGGTCGGTGCTTCAACTGCCACGAGCGCGGACACATGGAGAGGGACTGTTCGAGGAAGAAGAAGGAGCGGGCGCTGTTTTGTGGCGTCGACGACGACGACGAGCCGACGCTCCTGTGATGGCGAGGTGCGCCATGTCGTGTTTAGGGGGAGATTGTTGGAAATAAACACGCCATGGTGTGTTCCTGGCGTGTGTGTTGAGTCAGTCCGTGCGCCGTCGGCTTGTCGAGGCGTACGTTTGTGTCCAGATGCGTGCAGGTTAGCTGCGGCATGAGTTCACGTCGCGGCATAGTGTCAGTCCGTGGCATGCGTCGTTTGTTAATCGAGTTCAGGTCTAGGTGCAGGACGTGCGCAAGTTTGTTGCGCACTGGCTGCTGTGTTGATCGAGTCTTGGAGCAGTTAGGAGTAGTCGTGAGTTGTTGCCCGTCTGCGCGGAGGAGGCCGCCATTTCCGGAGCGAACGAGTGGCTCTCTGGTCATGGACGTGCGGGTCCAGCGGATCGTGTGCGTGAAGGCCGGCATGGAGGCATAGCTGTGTGGTGTCCCTGGCCTACAAAAACTCATGTACTCGGTGTGCTCTAGTTGCCCAGTCCAAGTGAATAAAATTGCCAAGATACAGGAGCTATCGGCTCCGCGGCGTTCGTCGTCGGCAAACCACTGTTCATCTGCTACCTCTCGCTGAAATTTGTGTTCGTGAGTGTGTGAGTGATTGAGCGATTCCAGGGCTGAGCCAACAGGCACATGGGCTTTGATGTTGGGGACACTCAGGGAGGCCATGGCGGGGGTAGGAAGGTAAGGGCCGACGACGGCGTTTTGGATCGCCGGGCCGGAGCCGTCCCTGACCAAGGGCTGAGTGGACATGGCGCTCAGCGAAGAAGGGAGGGGACAGAGTTTGGTGGCAGCGACACCGGATCGGTGCAGCCGGGGGCTGGGAGGATGATCGCGGGAGGGGCGATGGGAGACGTGGCGGCAGCGCTTAGGGCAGCGGAAGTAGATGGGTCTCAGGAAGAGAACTCGCATGACACCATGTAAACAGGCGACACAAAAGATTGGGGGAAGCGCAGCGCACAATTGTGGCAGCCTCCAGGTTTTGTTTATATATCATGTGCAAGGGTATATTAGGAAGTTAGGAAAATAGAAACCCTAGACTAACCTAGCTTGCTATACAAGTAATACACGTTAACACATTCCTCAGGTTCACAGTCGTCCCCAATTCATCTGTATTTAGATTTAGACAGATTGCGAAATTTTCGAATTGCAGCATTGCCACTCCACTCAACTAGAATCAATTGCCGTCACTGCCTTTTCCCGCCACCAAAATTAACACATAGATCAACCAACTACTAGTCAGAAATCTGTGTGCCATAACACTAATGGAATTGGGAAATTTCATAATTTGTCAAAGATAGGTCCCATACTTTCCTCAAATATTGCCCCAAAAAAAAATACTTCCCTCAAATATCTGACTAATTTGGACTGTACATCAATTGCTATTAAAGAAAATCCAAACATCAATGTTCAAGTGTCCACACAGAACACAGCTAATTCAGAACATCTAGTAGGATACTACCATTCATCCTGTCAAAGTCATTCGGTTTCTCACTAGTGCACAGGAATCTCATAATTTTTTTTTTTGCGAAATTTTATTTGCACCTGCGATTAATAATTATAACCGCAGATATAATCTCTTCGGGCTCGGGTTGTCTAAACAAATGCATTTGTATAATTCAACTATTAGTACTCGATATAGAAACGGGTGTGGCGCATATCTCCAAAACATTTCAGACTAGCTTGGCTTATTTATTTATTTGTTAAGATAAAAATAAAAATAATTTACATGCAAAAAAGAAAAATAATTAATATATAGTGAACCCCTTTTATTAATTATTTTTGCTTAATTACTTCATGTTTCATTGGCTTTTCAATCCAAATTATAATGTGACCACGTCAAAATCAATTGTTACAAAATAGATCAAGGCATTGACACAAGCACTGGGTGCGGAGCTAGCAGGGCAATGCACATTAGTGACAAAGGAAAATTACCGGTTACGAGAAAAGTATTACTACAAAATATTCTCTTGAACTATTTCACTCTCACGCAGTTTGGCGTGACAAATTGGATGGTGCTGATAATTAAAATCCCTGGATATATCTGCACTAGAAATGGGGATACACAGAATTTAGGGATCTCGTCTCCGATTCAATTCCACTGCATCCGGACAAATGATCTGTTGACAGTTTAGTTTTGAAAAGCTGATCCAACTATTACTTTGAACTGAAGGAACTGAAGACAGCAACTAAACTATTACATAATGAAACTAGATAGCTTATGACGACTTCGTATCCAAATTTATTTAAACAGATAGGACCTTAACAACAGCTGGAAATACAGAATATATCTGTTTTACAATAGGACGGCTAGCCGAACTTGTTTTGAATGTCACAGCTTTCGAGCTCACCTTCCACGTGTAACATCTTCTGCATGGCCATTAGCAGCTCGGGCCATTCACAATACAAGATCTCCTCAATATCGTCGTCGCTGTACTGATGCAAATGGCTTCTCACATTTCTATTCAGACGCAGCAGATCGAACTGAGTCATTTTGTAATTGTTTTGGACATTGACAACCCACTTGTTGAGTTTTGCATTTGCCTTAGCAGTATTCAACCAGTCGTCCTCGTAGGGGAGCATGGAAAGTATCTGCTTCTTCTTTGCTTGGCCGGCTCGTGTACGACCAAGGTATTTAATTCTGTCTTATAGCGTGAGAAAGACCTCAGTGCTATAAACACCAGTGACAAAAAATTAGTTTGTGGTCACACAGACAATAAAACTGAACCAAGAAAACCTGCCGGTTTTTCATGGGCAGCAGTGCAGAATTGTTTACAACCAAAAATTCATCTTTCATAGCAAGGGTGTCACTCCCCAAGAGCCTGAGGAATTCCATGTAGTCCGGAGGCAGTTTGGCGATATCCCCACCCGAGATACGGATCAATGATCGGAGGACCCTAGACAGGTGCTTGTAGTCATCTCTCACACGCTTAATGCTGAAACCTTGGTCTGTGAAACTAACCCCGCTTAACTTGACACTCCCAGAACTACTGATCCAAACATTGGACACCTGCAGCGGAGCGGTGACGTACTTGCCAACTGAGTGGTAGGCCTTCAGTATCTTTGCAAGCTTTCTGCTGATCCTGGTTGCTTCGTCAGACAGTCGCCAGAATGTTTTCGTTGTTCCTAACACCGGGACCTCGATCAGCATTGTATTGGCCTTCGCCTTGGCATAGCTCTCTGCATCAGAGAGCCCCTCGTTCCTAACACCGGCACCTCGATCAGCATTGCATTGGCCTTGACATAGCTCTCCGCGTCACACAGGATCTGGGCAGATGACTTGTCGATGCCCAGAGTGCTATGAACACAAATAACAGAATGAATCTTTGGTCAAAGAGATAATAAAACTGAATCAACCAACAGGGAGAAATTTCACAAGACATGTGCCAACACACTCCTTGCAGGGTACTGTCGAGGTTATAGGGCCTCGATAGATTTGTTATGGGGGCGAAGGAACCAAAAATACGATGGTGAACACGAGACGAGGAGTTTAGACAGGTTCGGGCCTCCCGGAGGATAAAAACCCTACGTCCTGTATGAGGTGGTCTGTATTGCGTGTGTTTGAGATGGAGCCCCTGCCCGCCTTATATAGTCGGGGGTACAGGGTTACATGGAAAGAGTCTTAGTCGGTTACATCATGGAAATACTTGGAGTACAAGGCAAGAAGCATTTCCTATATCCAGCCGAGTAATAGAACCTTTCATCTTGTATCGTGGGCTACTCGGTCTCTTCTGGGCTGGTCCGACTACCCTTGTCAGGTTACTCGGCCCTTTGGACTTGAGGGTACCCGGGGGTCATGGTAACGACAGTAGCCTCCAAGTGTTTTTTGATTGATCCAGTGAATTGCTTCCGACTAGTCTTCTCTACATGTAGGAATTGATCTCAAGTGATATTGAGAAATTAAAAAGGACTTGACCTGAATCAAGTTTAAATAGTCTTGAGATACCTGGCCTCGAGTGAACCCAGGTCAACAGGGGTTTGAATTAGGCATACTGTCAGTAGGCACCCAACTCTGAATGATATCAGAAAAAGTTGGATGAATACTTGTTGAAGCAAAATAGTGCCGTGTAATAACAGTACCCAGCTCTCAGAGCTGATTAAGTCCATAGAAGAGAATAAAGTCAGCATCCGAGTCTGTCGGCTAGGGCTGAAAGCATACTATGGAGATAGTACCCAGCTAACTGAATTGGCCTAGGCTGTAAAGCATGCCTATAAATTTAAAAATTATGAATGCACGATCAGTGCATCATACTGATGTAGCCCCTGAGTTACTGTGTAATTCGTAGAATTGTATAGAAACTCTAAAGTGAGCCTGAATCAAGAAATACGATCTTGATCTAAGGTTGGAAATAAAGTCAGCATCCGAGTCTGTCGGCTAGGGCTGAAAGCATACTATGTGAATAGTACTCAACTGACTGAGTCGGCCTAGGCTGAAAAGCATGCCTATAAATTTAAAGATTATGAATGCACGATCAGTGCATCATACTGATGTAGCCCCCGAGTTACTGTGTAATTCGTAGAATTGTATAGTAACTCAAAGTAAGCTTGAATCAAGAAATACGATCCTGACCCATGTGAATGAATGTACGATCGGTGCATCATACTAATGTGTTGAAAAGTAACATCCATTGTATAAGGAACTCACGTTTTCCTGCGCATAAGGCAATTAAAACAGGAGATCACCATGAGTCTCAGCCAAGAACTTCTCATTCCAGACTGGTGTCTAGGTCTATCCAGCTTAATTAGCCAGGGATGATTACAACCCGTAGCCCCCAAGCTGTCCCTCAACGAAAACAATTGAGAAACGAGGATAAATTCTAGGTTCTATCCGACTGATAAAGTCAAGGATATAAGACAACCCGCGTGTCTGGCAAGTTTACCGAGTAAATAGTGGAACTCACGCAAGTGAGTCCACGTGGACTAGCCCTCGAGTCTGTGGATAATCAGAATGATTATATGCAGACTCAGACAGAACCAGAATCCAAATAATGGCTGATGATACAGCTGAATAAAATTAGTGGAACTCACGCAAGTGAGTCCACGTGGACTAGCCCCCGAGTCTGTAGATAATCAGAATGATTATGTACAGACTCAAACAGGACTAGAAGCATTAAAATATTTTCGAACTGATACAACTTATGGCTTTGCTGGACTGAGTACCATACAAATAATCAAGGTGATTAAGTGTATGCTCGTGCATTCATAAATTTCTGAATTAGCTATCCGAGTCATTCATCCTTATCCACCGAGTCACATGACTACTGTGACAGGTTTGTCTTTGCTGACGGAATTTGGACAGGCGCTTTTCAGACTCCAAAGCTGAATCGTTAGGTCACAATCGTCCTTCCAGATTCTCGACCTTTGTCTTTATAATCAACTGCTAGTCGCAGCAATTGTCTCATCTCTTCCACCATGGCCAGCCGTAGGAACTCTAGGCGCAGTGGTTCTTCTGCCGCGGCACCACCAGCTCCGGGCAATGCCCCACCGCTTCTGGCAAATCCAGTGCCACCAGCAGTTCCAGCCCCTGTTCCGGTGCCCCTTGAGATGATCGAGGTGCACAACGAGCCTCCGGTCGCAACGATTCCTCCTCCAGCGGAGGTTCCTGCGCTGCCAGAGCTGATCGCGATCTCGTCAGGAGAAGAAGATGAAGGTGAACCACGCAGGAGGTACTTGCCGGGACGCAATGATCTTCTCGTCAAGCCATCTTGCGTTGCTCACAGGACTCGCAGCCGCGGCGGCGGGTAGATGTAGGTTCGACGTGACAGGCTGGAGCAACTGAAGCTCGCCTGAGTCTCTTGTAATGCATATCACATTTGTTTTGTTATGTCTGTCTGCATCTTCACCTTTAGGTGGATCATCTTGTCTGCATTGTGTTGCATTCTGTTGCTAGTGAAATAAAGAGACTCAATTTCTGGTGTTTAACCGAGTCAAATTTTAAGTCAACTAGCATTTTCAGTATCCGAGTAATCATCTGACTAAAGAGCACATGCTCTCAAGTGATGACCAAGTGATTCAGCCGAGTGATTTTTAGGGCGCCAAATTTCCCGCCCATTAGCAGCCCTAGCTTACCGGGGAAGCTAAACGGTTAACAAAATCTGGGCCGCAGAGATGAAACCGGGCATTCTGGGCCATATGATTTGATCCATCCGCCTATAAGACCGGATCTTGCCGCAACTGCAGCTCTTCCTCTTGCCATCACACCATGCGCTGTTCACCAATCCTCGCTACACAATGGCCGGAGAGGGAGATCAGAGAGAGATGGAGGAGGTGGTGGCTGCCGAGGCGCAGCCGTTCAATGCTTCGGCGAGTGCGAGTTCTTCTCGGGGACCGGCCGCCGCAGGAGGCACCGGAGGTGGATCCACAAACGCGGGTCCCCTCATCGTTGTTCCAGATGCTGCTGAAGGAGGGAATGACAATTCGTGACTTACATCGATCTCCTCTGATAAAAAATTGGAGTACTTGGTGAAGATGGGTTGGTTGTCCCCCAAGGAGGTCATTGGCTGGCGGTCGTCAGAAGGGGAAAGATTCCCATCTCCAGGACCAGGTGAAATCGTTGTCTTTGAATCTTTCTTCCACCGCGGATTTGGATTGCCAACCCATCGATTTCTCAGATCACTGCTGCATTTCTACAAGATCCAGCTGACCGATCTGAACCCGAATGGGATTTTGCACTTGTCAATGTTTATCACCCTCTGTGAGTGTTTCTTGGGGATTGATCCCCACTTCGATCTGTTCCGGGATTTGTTCTTTTTGAAGCCATATCCCTCAGCTGAGAAGCCACAATTGATGGGGGTGCTGGTATTCAGCTTCGGAGGAAGAACAAGTACTTCGACTGCCAATTATCCACCTCCAACAAAGGGTGGCACTCAGAATGGTTTTATTGCGCCAACGTTCTTCCTGCTCTGCCGAAATTTGAGAACAAGTATCCAGTGTACGAGGATATTTGGAAAAGCAAGCCAGGCCCTTCAATGGCTGCATAATTGAAAGAACTGCATGACCTGATTGCTGCTGTGAAGGAGCCGAGTAAGGGAGTGCTCGGTCCAGCCATTGCGCTGAATTTCAACCTAAGAAAGTTTCAGCCTTTGAAGGCCAGGTATTTCTCAGCTTGGTTGTGGAGAGGTCCGAGGGATCCTAACCAAGAACCAATCCCTGGGGGATATCGTGAAGTTAAACGCCGAGTCATTTGTCCCAAGAATGACTTCTTTGTCTCAAAGGACGTTGTTACCCTGCTGAAGTCGACCGGTGATGATTTCCAGTGGTTTGGCTATTGGCGTAATGAGCCTCGTCCTGCAGTAAGCATCTTTTTACTTGATTACTTGCTTGCAGCATATTTCTCAATTATTCTTCTGGAGAAATCTTGATCATTCCGAGTTGTTTCCCTTTAGGACCGTGACAGGTTCAGGAGCCCCGGGCCTGATCCTCCAGTGATTACTGATGGCAACCTAAGGCCTCTGCAAATCAGGGAGCAGAACATTGGGTTGGCCGACGGTGAAGACGAGATCACTGACGAGGAGCTCAAGGCCTTGTTCGGAGATTCTGATGATGATGATGATGAAGGAGATGATGGTGCTCATGAAGGTGGAGAGGAAGAAGATGATCCCCTGGCCACCAGTAGTGAAGACGGAGATCAAACTTCGAATCACGAGGATGCCTCTGCTGCTGCTCAGCCTGGACCTGCTGGTGAGTCACTTTCTCAACGCGAAAGGCGTAGTAAAGCTAATCAGGATCGTGGTGCTCGTCGATTAGGTCTTGAGCATGCTGCAGGCCTTGCTACCAGTAGCCAACAGTTGCTTGACCGCGCTGTAGCTCCAAAGCGCAAACGGAACCCCTCCATAGTCATCTCCAGTTCGGATGAAGAGGGATATGAGGACATGGGTGACGCCGAGCCTTCGTCCGAGAAACCAGCTGACTCAGGGTCCAGGAAGGCTAAGAAGACCAAGGCTCAGGTCCGACATCCTTCCTTAGCTGCTCAAATTTTTAGACAGGTATTACCTCCTTATGATAGAGATCACCTTGCTTTTCTATTCTGCTTAATAATTGCATTATAGTTCCCACAGACTAAGGATACGGTTGAGGGGGAGGATAGCTCCCGAGCTTTAGATGCCAGCATGGTTGAGGGGCATGCGGAAGGTGCTGATGCCAATGCTGGGCAAAAGGTTGTTAATGCGGCTGTTGCCACTCTGGAGTCCCTAATGACCTCCAAAGCCCCTCCCATCCGACTCGTAATGCAGAATTCGCTTCAGCGACGCAGCCATGATGGACGCCTTCTGCCAAAGGTGACAAAGCCTACACTAAGAAAACTCGACCTGCGAGGGGCAAGCCGCCCCCGCGGCATTTTGTTAAGAAGAAGACCTTCTCATGTAGGCCGAGAAAACCCCCGAACCCCCCTCCCTACCTTTACACCGAGAGCCGCACACCGTGTGAGAAGCGGTGGGTCTCTTAACGTTGTGCTTTGGGACTTGGGGAGAGGCGAGGGGATTTTTTTAACCCAGAGCCGTAAATTCATCCCCAATGGGAATCGAACCCGGGACCTAAGAGATGCCACTCGGGAGTCTTAACCGCTAGGCCAAGACCCCTTAGGAAGCCTTCACTAAGGATAAGAAAGCAAATGAGACTACATATCTGGAGCACAGAAATTAAGAAGAGGTAAAAAGTATAGACGCATAAACAAGGAAGAGTGAAGAAAGAGAGGGATAGAGAGAGTTGTATTGGGAAGCAATAATGATACCTAATGTAAAAAAATTAACTCTAGAGTGACATTTGAAATGAAACGAAGGGAATACAACACATAAAGCATGAACATGTGTGGTATCAGATGTGTCAACGTCTGTCGTATGCGTCTTCTGCAAGTCGTGTGCGCAGAGCAAGCAGGCCATGATGGCGGCGGACTTTGGCATGTTCGCCTTCACCGTTAGGGATCTGCCACAAATGGAGCTCCAGGCGTTACGGTGGTGGGAGGATCAGTTGACTGCCATCAAAGCATCGGAGGTGGAGGAGGACGAGGTGGCAGGACCGGAAAGGAAGGATGCATGCGAAAGAAGCGGTCCATCTTAGACCTCTTTTCAGAGACGCCCCCCGTGGACCCGTACGGCTCCAACAGCATGGCATGGGTGGGCGAGAGGACGACGATGAGGTGTTGGGCGTCATCATGAGGTGTACCAAGGAGATGAGGCGGAAGCGGCGATTGGAGGCCTAGGCTGCTGTGGCGGATGTGACGGCGATGGAGTAGGCGGAGACTTTGGCAGCAGAAGCAGGACAAAGCGAGGTGAATTCCGCCAGACACGTATGGTCGAAACACAGCCCATCTCGACCCAGCCCACTCCTTTCCTTGCTAACATCATGTGCCTTGTTATTCCCATGGTTTTCTTTGATCTGCTTCTTAGTAGGATCTCTCCGTATTTCATGTGGATCCATCTGCACATCCTACACATCGTTATGGTTTAGATTATCGGATGGGCATTTGTTGGGGGAGGCCCACAGTGTCCCCTCCCCCTAGCTCCTTGGTCTGGTAGGAAATAGGCCCATTAAAGCCCAAGTAGATAGGGTGTTGAAGAGATACTCATGTACTTGGGCCGTAAGCCCACTAGGGTTACCATCCCTCATCTAGGGGAAGTAGAATTACTGTAATAACCCTTAGTTCAAGGGTAATATTGTACTTATAAACCTAGGGCAATAAGGGGGTATGAGACTATAAATACCCCCTTATCTCCCTCATCAATGCCATTGAGTATTAACTACTAGCCTATGGCTCTTGCCTGTTCCCCTCTAAGTCCTACCTAGGGTCCCTCCCTTGTGTGGTAGACCCTAGGAGGATTCCCCTTTACTGTTTGGCCTTTGTAACCAACAACAGTTGGCGCCGTCCGTGGGGATCGGACAAGAAGTCACGGCAGAATGACGAAGCGCACATCGGAAACGTCCCGAAAGGCAAGGTCTTCGGGAGGCAACCCCAACGCGGCAGACCCTCCTTCGGCAAGAACCATCGGGCCTTCGGCAAGTTAGACCACCAACCCGACTACCGTGAACGCGTTGGCAACACTCACAACGACCACTTCCACGACGACGACTACACCAACGGGCCCATCCCCTTCGGCAACTGGAGACCCTTCGGCAGTGATACCCGTCCCCGGCATCGACCTCCCAACCATCACCGAAACGCCCGAAGGGGACGAAGACTCATCCGAGCCGGAGGAAGAAATCAGCGCTGACGACGTCGAAGCCCGAGCTCGAGGGGGACATGTCCGAAACAATGAACGCCCCACAAGGGACCCAGAGGCTGAAGCTCGCGCTCAAAGGGGGCTCGCGTCGGCGGTGGCCGAAGAACAGAGATTGGCGGAGCTGCGAGAAACGCTCGAACCAGAAACCCGTGAAGCCGAAGAGCGCCTCGCAAGACAGAGAGCACTCGAACACTACGGGCAAGACGAAACAAACTACCGTGTCCGCGCCGAAGCCGCGCGTCGACAGCAAATCATACTGCAAGCACAGCTGAACACACTATGCCGAACCGGCATTCCGGAAGTCATCAACCAAGAAGGCCAACCAAGCCGCGAAGAACGACGCGCACCATCGAGCATCAGCGGGCGGCAAACCAGCTCCTCCGATAGCAATGAGCCGCTATCGGCGCGTCTACAAGCAGTGGCATGGCCAAAGAAGTTCATTTCAGCCAAGCTGCCAATCTTCGACGGGACGTCTGACCCCCGAGAGTTCTTCATGAGCTATGAAATAGCCATCGAATCTGCCGGAGGCAACGACGACATCAAGGAAAAAGCCTTCGTCCTCGCCTCCAGCGGGATCGCAAAGACATGGTACACCAAGCTGCCTGCGAACAGCATCTACTCGTGGGAGCAGCTTCGGGACCAACTCTAAATTCACTTCCAAGGCAGCTACCCAGCAAAAGTCACCGTAGCTGACCTCCAGGCATGCAAGCAGAAAGAAGGGGAGTCCTTACAGGACTACACCCGACGCTTCATCCACCTCAAATGCCAAGTCGAAGACGTACCGGACTCCATCATCACCGAAGCCATCACAAAGTGTATGAGCCTTTGCCCAGCAAGGTCAGAGATCCGAAGAACCGAGCCAAAAAGCTGCACCTACCTCCTACAAATCCTCGAAGCCCACGCTCGAGCCGATGAAGACTTTCGGCGGGAAAAGGAAGCGCACGCAAACCAGAAGAGATCCGAACGTGGGAAAAGGCACAATGACTGGAACGACGACCGTTTCGAGGATTGACCGTTCCCGTGACCGAAGCCCGCGTCACAACAACGACAGTCGGTCTGGCAGGTCCAAATCAAGCCCTCGATGGTCAGATACGAGCCGCCGAAACAACAATCGCCACAACCGTGACCCCTATTGCAAGGTTCACGGCCCAAACCAGGGGCACACTACAAAACAGTGCACCCAAGTCTCGGCATTACGAGAAGCATGACTTCGTCAAGAGGCAGAAGCGACCCGAGGCGTCAACCACATCACGCAAGGGGCTGCGGTCGGAAACGAAGCATTGCCTCAACCTCCGACGCGCAGCGCGCACCTCTCGGGCCGGAACGTGATCCTGGCCATCACCGGCAGTTCCAGTCAGCCGTACGCGTCGAAGCGACAGTGCCGAGACTACATCAGAAGGGTGAACCACGTCGCCGCGCACCCTCCGCTGGCACAGTGCAGATGGTCCCACGTACCAATCACCTTCACACAAGCCAACTTACGATCAATGGACTACCTGCACAAGGACGCGTTCGTCATCGCCGCCAACCTTCGTGGGACGGAGGTCCGTTGGGTGCTCATTGATGGCGGAAGCTCATCGACGCCTTCAACCAGCTGGGCATCCCCCGCTTGGAGTTACAAGCCTCTGAAAGCCCACTCGTCGGCTTTGGGGGAGAGCCTATTCACACCCTCGGCTGCGTAAAAATCACAGTCTCCTTCTCCGGGCCCGAGGGGCACCGGACTGAAGAAATCGCGTTCGACATCGTGGACATGCCATACCCCTACAACGCCATCTTCGGAAGAGCGCTCATCAGCACATTCAACGCCGCGACTCATCACGGCTACCTCTGTATGAAGATCCCAGCCCCGAGGGGCATCATCACCATCTATGGAGACCAACTCGCCGCACAAAGCATCGAGCATGGCCAAACCCCGGGCCAGAAGCAAGTACACCCACTGAAGCATCAGGCCAAGCCACAAACCGTTGAAGCAGAAACACCGACACCCCCAACGGGGACTCCGAAGCCACGCGTCAAAGGCAACGTCAAGCCAGTGGTCCTATCCCAGACAGGCCAGGTCAAAAGGTCACCTTTGGCGAGGGGCTGCCTCCGGATTTTGAGGAAAGCATGATCAACCTCCTTCGAAACAACAAATACGTCTTCGCCTGGTCGACCTCAGAGCTCACAGGGGTCCACCGAAGCATCATCGAACACAAGCTCGGTGTCAACCCAAAAGCAGCACCAATCAAGCAAAAGAAGCGCAACTAGTCCGACGAGAAACAATCAGTCCTTCAGGCGGAGGTCCAGAAGCTAATAGACACCAATGTGGTCCGAGAAATCAACCAATCAATTTGGCTTGCAAACCCAGTACTGGTAAAGAAGCACAATGGGAAATGGCGAATGTGCATCGATTATACCACCCTCAACCGTGCCTGCCCGAAGGATGACTTCCCGCTGGCCTCCATCGATGAACTAGTCGACGCCACTACTGGCTGCGAGATAATGAGCTTCCTCGATGCGTATTTGGGTTACCATCAAATCTGGATGTCCCCAGAAGACGAAGAGAAGACCGCCTTCAAGACCGAGGATGGCACATACTGCTACAAACCCATGCCTTTCGGCCTCAAGAATGCAAGAGCAACATTCTCACACGCAATCAAGAAGACATTAGGAGACCAGCTCGACCGAAACGCCGCAGCGTACATCGACGACATCATCATCAAAAGCACCTCCGACAGCAAACACCTCACTGACCTCGCCGAAACGTTCGCAAACCTAGGGCGCGTCGGCTTCAAGCTTAACCCGGAGAAGTGCACCTTCGGCATACGAGCCGGCAAGCTCCTCGGCTTCCTCATCTCCAAGAAAGGCATCGACTGAATCCTGAAAGGATCAAGGCCATCACCGACATGGAGCCATCCAAGAACACGAAGGAATTCCAAAGGTTCACCGGCCGCTTTGCTGCCCTTGGACGCTTCATTTCCAGGGCGGCAGAAAAATGCCTCCCCTTCTACCAGTGCCTAAGGGGCACCGGCCCACTCAAATGGGGGGACGAGCAAGATAAGGTCATGGTCCTATCAGCTAGTGACTTGGCGGGCGCCGATACGGGCACAGGTCGAAGGCAGATACTCTGCCGATGACCCAGTAGAGGAAAAGAGAATCCGCCTCCGCACAAGGGGCTACGTCATCCACAACAACATCTTATACAAGAAAGGCGTCACCGAACCACTTCTGCGCTGCCTCTCTGAAGACGAAGGGAAAGCCCTCCTCCGAGACATCCACGAAGGACTGTGCTCATCTCACATCGCCCCTCGAGCACTGGTGGCAAAAGCGTTTCGGCATGGTTTCTATTGGCCAACAGCCGCGCGTGACACCGAAAACCTGGTCCGCACTTGCCCTAGCTGCCAATGGATGGGAAGACAGTCCCATCGAACTGCAACTCTGCTCCAGCCGATACCCCCGGTCTGGCCTCTGGCCCGATAGGGGATAGACATCGTCGGCCCACTTCCCACTGCCCCAGGCAACCTCAAGTGGGCGGTGGTGGCTTATAAATACTTCTCCAAGTGGATCGAAGCCGAACCCCTCACCAAAATCACTGCCAAGACAATCCAAAAATTCTTCTGGAAAACCATCATCTGCCGATTCGGCGTTCCGATGCACATCACTGTCGACAACGGCACCCAATTTGAATCCCAAGTCTTCCAAGAATACTGCCAATCCATAGGCGTCCGTGAATGCTTCGTTTCGGTCATCAATCCGAGAGCAAACGGCACTGTCGAGAAGTCCAACGGCACGGTCTTCGATGGAGTCAAGAAAAGCCTCTTCGATCTGCCCAAGGGGAAATGGGTGGAAGCACTGCCTAACGTGCTCTGGTCCCTTCACACCACCCAGACAAGACCAACCGGCTTCACTCCTTTCCGCCTCCTCTTCGGCGCAGAATCTATGACCCCTGAAGAAATCCTCAACGGCTCCCTCCGGGCAACAGCCCCCCTATCCAACGACGAAGACGTCACCAAAGATCTGCTGGAAGAAACCAGGCTACAAGCAGTTGCCAACCTGAAAAGGTACACAACATCCATGGAGCACCAATACAACCAGACGGTCAACCCTCGACACTTCCTACCGGGGGACCTCATGCTGAAACGCAACATCCACCCTTCGAGCGTGGGCAAGCTAAACAGCAAATGGGAAGGACCCTTCATCATCAACAACTCAATCCATCCTGGAGCATACCATCTCGTCGAGCTCGACTGTACGCCTGTCCTGAGAACCTGGAACGCAGATTCCCTCCGACGTTACTACGTCTAGAAGGACGAGATCCGCCCAAGGGCAGTAGTTGAACCCACCTGGCCTGCGCGCCACAGTTATCTATATCCCTTCTTTTCGGTGTGTTTCTTTTTCTTTCGGCAGCAGGGTGACGATGATCCCCTTAGCTGCATTCCCCAAGGGGCCATGTACTCACTGTCGATGCAATCAATGAAATACTACCTCATCGGAATTGATACTCCAGTAGGGGCGCCGAAGTATACAACTTCGCGAACTGAAGCGAGGCACACATAAGCCCTCGAATCCGCCCCCTAAATGGGAAAGGCGATGCCGGCAACCTGTCTGAAGCCCCCCTCTCGGACAACAAAGCCGAAGGCAGGGCACTCGATAAGACCCAGCACACTGCGCGCAAAATAACTTAAAAAACATGCAAAGGGGGGACGCCTCCGGCATGGTAACAAAACTCTGAGACATATCTCGACCCAAACTTCGGTTCCTCTCAAACTCTCGACGAGTAAGAGAGGGACGACGCTCGACTTGAGCTCACCTCCTCGCCGAAAGCTGAGCGATGAAACTAAAACTCTAAGACATATCTCGACCCAAATTTCGGTTCCTCTCAAACTCCCGACGAGTAAGAGGGGGACGACGCTCGACTCGAGCTCACTTCCTCGCCGAAAGCTGAGCGACGAAACTAAAACTCCAAGACATATCTCGACCCAAACTTCGGTTCCGTTCAAACTCTCGACGAGTAAGAGGGGGACGACGCTCGACTCGAGCTCACTTCCTCACCGAAAGCTGAGTGACGAAACTAAATGCCGAGATATATCTTGATCCAAATCCTCGGTACACTAAGCTTACGACAACCAAGGCCATAGTGAAACGTAGGCCACGAGGTTGACTCATATCCGAAGCACCGGCACATTCAAATACCATCGGGTAAAAGAGGGACGATGCTATGAAGAAACTCATCTCATCGCTTGAAGCAAACAAAAGATGCCGAAGCATGATCCAGCAAGATACGCTATCGAACAAATTCATTCAAGTTTGCCGGAAACTAAACTACTCATACAATGGCCCGAAGGCCACTACAATGGCACAGAGGCACACAGGCCGGCACAAAGGCCCGAAGGCCGGCATATTAAATGCGGACGTAGGGCCTGAAGGCCCAACTTAACGCCTTCCGCCCCTCCAAGAATATAAAGCAGCTTCAGCTTTAGCGATGTCCTCCTTCGCACGAGCAAGGGTTCGACGTAGCGTTGCGAAATCCAAAGGGGTAGACGCCGATGCAACATCAGCTTGCAACTGTTCTAAGTCTACTTCCCCGTTCGATCCTTCACCACTCGACACATCAACAACCTCCACCTTCGAAGCCAGCAAAAGAGGAGGATCCAAATTGGAACCTGCCAACGAACGATGTAAGTCGCGCCAAACTCTTCTCGATAGCAAAGCCTCCGATGGTGGCTTTGGGAAAGAAGACAAGAGTCGATCATTACGTGAAGCCACGTCACGAAGAAAATCAGTAAAAACACCATCGGGATTCCACCAAAGCCATCGACGCCACTGAGTCCCTTTGACATAAAAAGGCCCAGGATGTGACGAAAGTACGCGCCCTTCCGGAATCAATATACTTTCTGGGACAACGTCCAAGCACACGATGTCCCGGGGGCCACGGTTCACAACTTCACCCTGTTGACGATCGAAAAACAATCACAAGACAGCACAGACACATCAAAAGGTCTACTTCATTCATAGAAACGCCTGAAGGCACCTAGTACAAACTACAAATTAAAGCCCGAAGGCGACGATACCCTAACAGAAGAAAAACTCACACCTGAGGGGGGGCCTGGTCCGAAGAGGCAACAGCATTCTCCTTCGATGAGTCCCCACCCCCGGACATCACAAGGGTACTAGCGCTACCGGCCCCTGCAGGAATCCGGTCTGCTGAAGGAGTTGCGACGACGAGTCGGGCACGCTGAGACGCAGTAGAAGCAAGGGCAGCTTGACGAGCAAGACCAACACCAAAGGGGACCTAGAAGTTCTGACCCAACTCATCCCCGTAAGAATTGACGCTCTCAGCCAGCTCACGGAAACGGCCAACATCCCCTTCGGCCATTGCAGCCACCTGCTTCGAGGACGATGCCACAGCAGACAAGTGCGTACACCCCGCTTGCTGAAGAGCGCCGAAGGCAGCAGTCCACGCAGTTTGCACGCAGAAGGTGCCGAAAGACTCTGACGCCTTCACAGCCAGCTTCACAGACCTCAGCAGCCGAAGCAGACTCCCACCCAGGTCCTCACATCCACCCCCAAGCTAGCCAGCAACGAGTTCATCTCTTCAAGCATCGACCACGCCATCTTTGCCTCATTCCATCGAAGATTGGCACCCGCCTCCAAAAGCTGCTTAGCTTCAGCCAGCTCCTACTTGGCCGCGACGACCCCCTTTTCCTTCGAGAGATCAGCGTCCAGCTGCCGAGCCCTCCCTTCAGCGAAGGCCAGCTTCTCGTTGAGATCCTTGATGACACCCTCTTTCTTCATCAACGTGTCAGCAAGCTCCTTCCGGGAAGCCTCGACCTTCTCCAAGTTTTCAGCTGGAGCGTCTCGCCCACGCTCCGCAGCCTTAGCAGCGGACTCGGCAATTTCGTCCCGAGCCCGAAGACGCGGCATGTTGAAACCCACAAGCGACTCCTCGACGTGGCGCGCTAGAAGCGCCGTCTGCACCAAATGTACAAATAAGCCAACAGTGAAGCAAACAATGGGAATAAACATCGCACCGAAGAATCATTACCTTCATGGTCAGGGCAAAGAGCGCCGAAGCCGCGGTCTCCGGAGGAATGTCCTTCAGGGATTCCTCCAAATCACCAGCCCCACTGAAGTCGTAGACCTCCCGAAGTGCCAGAGCAGCCTCCGGGCGGTCGACGAAGTCTTCCCAAACGAGATTCCCCTCGACGGGCGGTTGCCCTGTAGCGGCAATGGGTGGCTGACCGAAGAAGCCTTTACCGGCGCCGCGCCCAAGATGCATTGAGGAAGCATCATCCTCGGCAATCTTCTCAAGGTCACCGCTCCCTCTGGCTGGAGCAATGGAGTTAGTAGGGCTACCAGGGTCAACGAAACAAGAATTGTGAGAAGAAAACACGATACCCGGAGACCGATGGACAGGCTCCACCACCTCCTTCGGATGCTCCGACAGCCTCGAAGCAAAATTTGGCATCCCACAATAGCCGATGTCATCGTCGTCAGAATCTAGACAATGGACTTCGTGGGCAGCAGCCCCACCAGCAGCAGCCTCCGGTGCGGCGACTGACTCAACAGCCCCGACGGCGATGGCGTCGGGGACATCCTCGGGCTCGGTGCCATAGCCCGCCGAAGCATCAGGGCTATCAGCCCCAGGCGAGCCTCCTCCGCCACGAATCATAACACCCACTCGAACCATGGCCACTAACGACCTTCATCTTCTTGGAGCCCGGCGCCGAAGCATCGACAGCTGCTCGCTTTGGTCGCACAGCAGCAGCAGCAGAAGACAGACGGGACCACCACAACTTGCCTTCCTCCCTCTCACCCGCCTCACCAACATCAGCCTCCTTCGCCGGACCCGAAGGCACGGCAACTCGTTCTGGCAGCTCGACATCTGGGTACTTCAGCGAGAAGACCCAATTCTGCCGACGACCCTTCACAAGCCATTTCGCTCGGGCCAGCTCGGTCGCGGTCACGCCACCCAGAATGTCGACCACGCGAAGCTCCATTTCCTCGAGAGTCAATTCTGCAAAAAATCCTGGGATCATAAACTAAGACAAGTCCCATGGTCGAATACAACACCGACGAAACACTCACCAGGAAGAGCGTCGGCATCGAAGCGCAGAGCATCCTCTTCACCATCACGTTTCTCAAGAAACATGTCGGCCCAGTTTCGGCGCAAAGGCCACACTCCGGCCGCAATACACTCCTCCAAGAGGTCACGCATCGTGAACTCTCGGGCGATGGATGCCAGCAGAGACTTTGGGACTCACAAGTCCCATCCAACTCAACCAGAGGATATCTATAGAACAGAACCTCCAACATCGAAGACCGAAGGACACAACCCTCCTCGACCCGATAGTAGAACCACCCAGCAGTCCAATCCTATCCCCAATGATTCTTGTAGGCTTTCACCGGCACCACCTCTTCGAGACGATCCACGAAAGAGATGGTCCCCATAGAACCGACGAAATCCCTCCCATCCAACTGAAGCAGCTTCTTATACACCGAAGCGTAATGAGTGGCTACGAAAGCTCCAGCATGAGGCTCCGCCCCAGCCATCCAGAAGGCCCACTCGAAGATGCCCAGCCGAATCAAGGCATTCACAGTGACTTGCTAGATCTCGAGACCAAAAAGGTCAAGCTGCTCCCCGATGAAAGACGAACAGGGCATCCAAAACCCACCCTCAAAGAAACGGCGGTACAGAACAACATACCCCATCTTTGGAGATGGAGAAGTCTCATCCTTCTGAGGCAACAGGGCCCGAGCACGCTCAAAGTAGCCCTTTCGGCCCATCTCATCCAAGTCATTGTTGCTCAAGGTGCTTACGCCAAGGAAGGGTGATGCCGGCAGCTTGTCATCAATCCGGACACGAGCAGGCGGCCCGGAGACCTTCTTAGCTCCCTTGCAAGCCATCGACGAATCCAGAGCGTCGGAACGAAGAAACAAGCGTCGGAACGAAGGACCGAAGAGCTCAACAACTGCAGACCAAAGGAAGCGGACGCAAGGCAACGAACAGCGGCGGCGCAGTGGAAAAAAGTTACGGAGGCACAGGGTTAAAACCCTAAGGGGTACCCGGCCATTACATAGGCCGCGAGGTGAACCAACGCAACCGCTCGATCGAGATCCAACGGACGCCTATCACGCCAACCAAAGACAAAACGTCTTTTCGAGTCCCATCGCGTCGTCTGACGAACCGACGTCATTTAAAGCCACATCGGATTCCGCGCCACTAATGAAGACAGCGGTAAAAAGAAGTGACACGTCAGCAGCAAGCTGACTAGTCAAATACAACTATCACAGCTTTCGGCAAAATCCCGCCGGCCGTTGGGTGCAGCCTTCGGAACCCAAGAGTTGTCCACCTGACCGAAGGAGCCCACCTTCGGCACAGCCGCAGGGACAAAGGAACCGAGGCAAAGTTAGACCTTCGGATCAATGCCAGCAGAACCCACCCCTTCGGACCATGATTTCGGGAATTAGCAAGACCTTCGGAGCGCCGAGAGAGGGGACGATGGGTGGACCTTCAAGGATCACAGTTTTGGCCCTTCCGAAGGAGGATCTCGACTGTGTGGGGCTAGCTGTTGGGGGAGGCCCACAGTGTCCCCTCCCCCTAGCTCCTTGGTCTGGTAGGAAATAGGCCCATTAAGGCCCAAGTAGATAGGGTGTTGAAGAGATATTCATGTGCTTGGGCCGTAAGCCCACTAGGGTTACCATCCCTCATCTAGGGGAAGTAGAATTACTGTAATAACCCTTACTTCAAGGGTAATATTGTACTTATAAATCTAGGGCAATAAGGGGGTATGAGGCTATAAATACCCCCTTATCTCCCTCATCAATGCCGTTGAGTATTAACTACTAGCCTATGGCTCTTGCCTATTTCCCTCTAAGTCCTACCTAGGGTCCCTCCCTTGTGTGGTAGACCATAGGAGGATTCCCCTTTACTGTTTGGCCTTTGTAACCAACAACAGCATTGGTATCAGGATGGTTAGATGCTCACGATTTTCCACCTATCTTCGTCATACCAAGATGTGAATGTGGTGTGTCATGTCACCTTCCCTTAACAACATGCACAGTAGCTTGCTCCAGCATGTGTGAGATGTTGTGAGGTACAGCTGGGACATTTCAGCTGGTGCTGGACCCATACACACGGGGCTTTATCATAGGAAATAGGTTTGGTGCAGGCATTTACTAGATCAAAATGTTCTTCATTATTATTATTATTATTTTAAGGAACAAATGTTCTTCATTATTATTATGCTATTGGCAATACGGCACCTCATCATTGCATTGATTGGGTAGTGTTATCTTATTCCTGGTCCAACAATAATTATTTGGATGCTACTGGTTTTTCATTTTTAGAAAATGTTCGCTAGTGAATGCATATGCATGTATTTTACACAAGTTGTCGATCGGCAATTTTGTAGTATTCATGGACTTCCATGGATGGGCACATTGTTTAGGAGATGATGAACTTTTGGAGCCGCTCTCATCGTATGCTCGATATCTTTTTTTTTTTCACCCTTGTGAATAAATTAATTACTACACATAGACAAATACTTGGCCTAACAATGTGTAGCGTTGTTCTGTGAATACAATAGTTTAATGGGCTCAATTATTCCGTGCCTAGTTTCATTCTTTTCTATAAGCCAAAGGGGGTCTTGGCCAAGTGGTCAAGGCGCCCGAGCCGCACTTCCTTGGTCCCGGGTTTAATTCCTACCTAGTGAGAGCGAATTTTTGTACTGAGTTAAAAAAATCCCTTGTCTCTCCACACTCAAGCATATATATAATACAGGAGCACAACCGATCTCACATGGTGAACAACTCCCTGTGTCAGGGTGGGGAGGGGAGTCGGGGGATTTTCGGCTTGCGTGAAAAGGTCTTCTTCTTAATTAATCTTACCTACGGAGTATAGACACTACTTTAATTTTGGAAGATAACCTTACCTACAGAGTATACACACTACTTTAACTTTGGAAGACTACATAGTTGTGCATCCAATTAAAAGATTTTGTTAATCAAATTGATTGCATCACATCCATCATGCAAGCATAAGAAAATAGTTCATGATGTTGGGGATTATTTGCCGATCTTAATTCTCGGACAGCGTGTAGAAGGAGAGGAGCGGATTCAAATCTTTGTTTGCCAAATCAGAACCCAAGAATCAAGGGAAATCCCCAAAATTCCCCAGTCATCATGCGATAACTTACTGCAGTCAGATGCGTGCGCAGTCGCCACCGGGGTCGTCGTCGTGGCGCCCGCCGCCGCCATTCCTCCTCGCTCTTGCCATCGTCACCAACAGGACCGGGATCTTTCGCGCTAGGCTAAGATCTACCACGGCGAGGCACATTGACGGCGACGCGAGAGGAAACGGACCCGCACGCGCACATCAGTGATGAGATTCGCCGCAGCACTCCTCGCCCAGGCAGCCATCAGCTGCTGTCGCAGGAGCTTCACACGCACGCCGCCGCACCATAGCAGCGGCTTTCTTCATTGCACTACGTCCGATGCCGCCGCATCGCCATGTCGCCGCCCTCGCTCTCTTGCTGCGCGGTGCCATGAAAATCGAAAGGGAAGTGAAGTTAGGGTTAGGGTTCTCCCGTGCGTTAGTTTTGTTCAGTGTGCGGCAGCCCTCACCCGTTCATCCAGAAGCGACAGTTGTGATTGTGTTTTTGCATGCAGGCCGGCAAAATTGGGCCGCACTTCTGCTTAGCCCGTCAACAGCTAAGTGGACCGGACCACTTCCAGGGAGTTGTGGGCTGCAGTGAGAATTTATTTTTCGGGCCCGCTTCCAATGAAGCTTTTTCTTTATTTCCAGTAATTTCTATTTACTGCTTTTACTTTTACACATTTTATTGCTTAAAATTTATTGTGCCTAGAGTGGTTTATAAACCCAATCAAGTCTACTGGGGTAAAATTGGCAAGCTCTATACATGCCAAAAAAAATAATTCAATATCCCCATTATTATAATGTTTTTTTTTTTTGGTTATAGATGAAGTTGATAAAACAATTTGTGCAGGTCACTGCCATGAGGAAAAAAACCATTAATGTAGTTGAGATATTGAAGATTGAACTCATGGTAGAACTTCATTACATTTTTCCTTGGTGCATGTAGTAGAGATATCGAAGATTGAACTTCTGGTACTTCCTATATTGCCTTACTGCAGTATTTTTTTTTCACGAATGTGCGTGTTTTATTAAGAGGAAGAAGAATTATAGTGACCACACCACCCGCTGAAGCTAACTCAAGCCGGTTGACAAGCTCTTACATGGACTACTCACGACATCGAGTGTACGACCTACAACCAAACAAGCTACCATAGACTCCAAGAGCAAAGCCTTCACGACATCTTCTAAGCTGGTGGTACCTCCATGGCTCGTGGCTGTGAGACGAGTGCTTCGGCGAAGACCCATTTGCTTGCCATTAAACCTGACATGGTGAGATGTGGACTGGAAACCAACTGCAGAGGGTGCATTGCACCAAGCGACCACAGCAATCGGCTTGTAATCAGCCTTGGCTTGGACTCACTACAACAAACGTCTCCTATAGCGACAGAACAAAATATCACGTAGCGAAGGATCTAAAAGAGACCCGCCGCTATAGTGTTAGACAAGGTACAGTACATGTGGTCCGCGGCTAAAAGTTATTTGTAGCCGCGGACCACGTTACCACCCGTCGCTACAAATGATTTTTAGCCGCGGGTCACGGTACCACCCATCGCTACAAATAGCGTCATTTGTAGCCACGGGTCATATGGTCCGCCGCTACAATTCGATTTGTAGCCGCGGACCACATTACCACCCGTCACTACCGAGCCCGACACCAACAGGCCCACGAGCTGGCGTATATAACCAAGACTCTCATCCTTGTCCGATCCCTCTCCCCTAACCAGCCGCCCCTCTCCACGAGCTCTTTGCCTCCTCTCCACGAGCATGTCACCCTCTCGGGGATATACGGCAGCACGATGCCGATGCGGTCTCTCCTCTCCCTGATGGCGGCCTGTTCGTGATGGGTGAGCAGCGGTGAGATCTGGTGCTTCGAACACTGGGCTGTGCGCCGCATGCCGGGGCTCGACATGAGGGCGGCGAGCCCGCGCACGCCCTCGGTGGCCGTGGCCGCGCTCGTCCCGCTGGTTGCTGAGCTCCTGGGCCTCTCGGGGCTCAAGCTGGTGGTCAAGCTCGGGGGCGCCGCGGCAAGCGCGGCGCTCCTCGCGCTAGATCTGAAGCGGCGATACGGCGGCGGCCCAGATCTGCGACCATGGGCTCGCAGCGGCACTGGATCTGAAGCAAGACAGGCACCACATGCGACGGCCTTGACGACAACGGCCTGCAACCACGGCATCCCCTCCCTTATTTACTCCTCTAGTCGTCCCGGCATAACCGCGCTGGGAGCAATTCGGGCTGGCCACGGGTGTTTCATGCCGTTTGATTGCAATCGCGAGCGTGTGCGTTGCTGGGGTTAGAACGGCACCGCGGTGAAAAACGCGTCTGCGTACGGCTTGGTGCATGTCGTTTCTCCATTGAGTTCGGCTCTCTCACGAGTTACTGCGGTCGGTGAGCTACGCCGCATTTACTCGCGTTCAGGCCGGCGGCTGCGTCTTCCTCGCTCATTCCGTTGTCCTCTGCTTCGTCGTCGCCGACTAGATCTCATCCGCGGTGGGTGCGGGTGCGGCTTCTTTTTGGTTGGGGTTCAATCTTTTTGCGGCTCGATTTCGTGTCGTCGCTCATTGAGGGATTTGAGTGCTTCGTCCGGATTGGATTTTATCCGTTCCTTTTTCAATGCAGGTCACTTTCTGGTGCTTGGTTGGCCTCTCTTTTTTTGGTTGGCGGCTCGATCTATCGCTCGCTTCGTTCTTGCTGCTTGATTTCTACCGCACTTTCCTGGAGGTGTGTCCTTCGGTGCTGTGAGAATTTTGCTGATTTGCGGCGGCTGCGGAATCGGCCTGTTGGAGGCGCCGGTTTTTGGTTTCGATTTGATCCTCCCGCTGGTCTCTTCTACTTTGGTGTCGTTTGTTCGATTTGGTTGTTCTATTTGATTTTTTTTTTTTGTTTTACAGATCGTGTCTGCCTTTTGCTGCATTGGTTGCTCTAGATTCCTTTCGGCGGGTCCAGATGGGTTCCTGATCCCAGCTCTCATGGCATTGGTGGGGGTTGGGTGAGATTCGTGCCTGCTGCTGCGCTTCGGTTCCCCCGGCAGGTTTTGTTTGTTCTTCCTTGTTATGCAGGCCCCGGGTCTTCCTTCCGCGTCTGGTGGGAGCTGCTTTTGGACGACAGATTTGAGGCAAGGTGAGCTTCTTCCTGGTTTCCTCCCCTGCCTGCTCCACCAGCTCGCCTGTTCTTCCTCAGATTTTATCGCCTGTCAGTGCATGCCTTCGTTTTTCCTGGCATTTTAGTTTCCGATTGCAGCGTTTTGTTTCCTGTTCTTGTGCGTCCCATTTGTTTCTGTGCTTGAGTTGCTTCGATCGCGACATGCCCTGGGCCGCTTGGCTTCCGCGATGCAGGAGACGAGGAACGATGGATGGTTTGTTTCTGCTTGGCAGAAGCATCGTGCGGATCAAATTTGTAGTGTTCTGCCTGTGAATTTCAGTATGGGGATTTAGGGTTTTGATCTTTGCCTTTTTTTTCCTTTCTTGATGAAGATCTTGGGATATTGATTTATACTTCTTCTTCAACTTGATTCGGTCCAATTTCTTCCCTCAAACTTTTCTGGTTTGTTGTGTTGGGGTCAGTTTCGTTGTTTTTTCTCTAGTCCTTAGGGCCTGTTTGCATCCCCACCAGCTTCTAAAAATCTGGATTATAGGTGTAGTTTCTATAATCTGGTTTCTAAAAAAAATCTGAGTGAAGGTGTTTGGATCCTGGATTCTTAAAATCTAGAATCCAGTTTTTGTAGTAGTTAATACCCAACATGCCCTTGCTATATTTTTGGCGCCATGGCTGCATGTGTTTCCTGTCTTTTTTTTGTTTGTTTGTTTTTTTGGCACCAATGCTGCTGCTACTTCCGAATATCAGCATTCTTTGGTGCTAGCAGCTAGTTAGGTTGTTCCCTGACTTTGTTTTGAAAAAGAAATATCATGGATAAGTATAAATCACAATGTAAATCAAGATAAAATTATGCACATACATGGAGGATTCTAATTAAGAAAACAATGTCCACGATGAGAGACAAGTCCGAATAAGAAACAATTTAGAAAAACAGATGTGATGCTCTACTCTGGATCGGCCATCAAAGCATTGCAAATAGTGTCGCGGAAGGCATTCATGTCACCATCTTGTGCAAAATGGTTGTTAGCATCGCCTTGTTGAGATGAATTTTCACTAGGTGATGGCATGTAGCTCTCATCTTGATCACACTTGTCAAAGTCTTCATCGCTAAGTGCACTCTCTCTAATGAAGGTATGTAGGGCCATGCAAGCTAGAATGATTTTACTTTGCTTCTCCAACGGATAACTTGGTATCTTCTTCAAGATCCGCCATTTATTCTTCAAAACTCCAAAAGACCTCTCAATGACATTGCGAAGAGATGAATGTAAGTAGTTGAATAACTCCTTACTGCCTTGTGGTCTTGGACCTTGGCGAAATTCTGGAATATGGTACTTCGTCCCCTTGTAAGGTGCGAGGTAACCTTGGCGGTTTGGGTACCCCGAATCCACTAGATAAAATTTACCTACATCGTATTGACATATAATGAGCATGAGAGAACAATAAAATAATGAGCAGAGGATTGTACATGTTTGTAGCGAGTGTACCTGCCGGCAGATGAGGAAATTTGTCACTATATTTGTTCAAAGCATCATTGAACACTCTCATATCATGTATTGAACCTGGCCAACCAGCAACCACAAATGTAAATCTCATGTCGAAATCGCATATAGCCAACACATTCTGACTAGAGTACCCATGGCGGCCCACATATTGAAGCAACTTTGATGATGGCACTGTAACAGGTATATGTGTCCCATCTATTGCTCCAATGCAATTATCAAATTGTCCTGAGAACCGTGATTGTTGCAGTCTAGGATGAATTGACCTGAACTCTGGATCTTTCACTTTGACAATATCAGCCGAGAGCTTGTACACACAATCCAAAACATGTTCAAACCTTCTACTAACTGTCTCAGTTGACCTCCTAAATCTATTTTTGACCTGCCGAACTGACTGTGGGGCACCAACGATCCATAAGAACATTGCCAAAGACTCAATGGAACACATTTTCTCTGATGATTTCAGGCCATATGACGAGACTAGCAAATAATGCAGCTGGAAAAAAAGTTCTCTACTCATCCTAAACATATTGTAGCATTCAGTTCGGTCATTCACAGTTGTATTGCTGGTGGCACCCCTTTTCATGCTGCCGGTACTCATGGGACGGCCATCATCATATCCCTCTTCACCCTCTTCCCCCACATCACCTTCAGCATCCATATGTTCTCCTGGTATACAAGAAGTTGATCCATCGACAGCAGTATTTTCAAACATGATATCAAGCTCGGCAATGTTGTCAGGTGGGCCGTTCTTAAGTTTCCTCCATTCAGCACGCCCCTGAAAAAAAATGGAACAACGGGATAAGTATTTTTCAACATAAATGTACATATAATCCATACATTAATGAAATAAGAGATGTACCTTAGTGTGTAATTTCCAGAAAACATCGCTTGCCATAATTCCACCATTAGGAGTGCGACCAAGACCAGTTTGTTTGTTGCACCACAACCAAAATGTGTAGAATCGTTTCAAGCCCTCCCATCTGTTCTTAAGCTGTAATTTTTAGTGTCGAAGCCCTCTCAGCTGTTCAAATTTGGTAGCTATATTTTTGTATCCCCTAGCCATCATGTATCCATTTATCTCCTCAACACAAAGTGAACAAAATGCAGCGGTGTTTTCGCTATTGGTCCATTCAGCCTTGTCAAAATTACCATCTTCGGTCTAATGCAGAAGCAACATAGGGAAAAACTTACATATGGTTGCATATCATAATTTTGTTGAAAACAAGAGAGTTCAACACTTGAATGTGACACTATTAGGAAAAAACTGCAACTAAATTTGATAGTGTTAACAGAGCGGTACTAAAACAATTTTCATCATCCATTTGATCGTGTCAACAGAGTACTAATATATTTGATAGTGCAAACAGAGTGCAACTGCAAGTTAAATCACTTGTTTGCTACTAAAACAAGCCACAACCGAATCCTTACCGATGCATCCAGCCCTTGGATATCAT
The DNA here is from genome assembly GCA_007726485.1 of Eragrostis curvula. Classification (NCBI taxonomy): domain Eukaryota; kingdom Viridiplantae; phylum Streptophyta; class Magnoliopsida; order Poales; family Poaceae; genus Eragrostis; species Eragrostis curvula. The sequence goes on along the minus strand of CM017444.1, from coordinate 19,615,199 downwards.
CGTCATCAAGTTCGTACTGCTGCTCACTCCCGCTTGATGCATAGAACTCTTGTGAACCGCCAGTACCACCAACATTGTTGCTGCCATGTAGACAGTGAGTCAGATAATTACAGGGATAAGCATAATATGCAATTCCAGTAAGGCCACTGAAATATATTGCAGGCCCAATTTACAGCTGACAATAAAATTCCAATAAGTGACAAACAATTATTAAATAGACATATTTTAATGATAAGTGTTGACATTATAACAACAGGAGATCATTACCAAAAAAATTTAATCTGGACAACTAGCATTAGACAGACATAAGTGCGAGAGAAGCTGGCCAAAAAAAGAATCAAACAGAACTTAGCATATGAATTCAGATAACAGGTCTGCATCGTGATACCATGACTGCTCGATGAATTTAAGTTAGAATGTTATACTGAACACTACACATTTGGCCCAAGGTGTTCTTTCAACTACTACCAAACTTGATAAAGAACAACAACGGTTGATACGGCAGCAATGATGGGGGAATTGGAGGACGGCCGCCACTACGTCCGACTCCACGTCCGCGGCCACCTCCTCCTTCTTGGCCACGTCCACGGCCACCACCGCCTCCTTCTTCTTGGCCACGCCCAACTCCACGTCCACGGCCATCACCACGGCCGCATCTCCCACGTCCACGCCCATCACCGCGGCTGCCTTTCCCATGACCACGTCCGGAGATTTGGCCCCGACCGCCATTGGCACCACCGATGTCGCTACCTGCCCAATCAAAGTCATCATCTTGGAGGCCGACCTGAGAACCACCGCTTTTGCCGCGACACCGAGTGCCGCCACTGCCGTGGCCTGGACGCGACCACCACCAGATAGAGCGGCGCCTCGGTGTTGGCCCCCAACACCTACGCCGAATGGAGACTGTAGCAGCTCCACATAAAACCTCATCCTTTCATCCAGATCGACGGCATCGGAATTGAGGTTGAGCCCCTCCGATCCGTAGGATCCATGGTGAGGGAAGCCGCCATTACCGCCGGTGGACGAACCAGCACCGAAATTCGCAGGCTGGCTGAAGAAATCGCAGTCCAGATTGCGACGAGGCGGGGGGGGCATCCCAGGTGTAGCGATCTTCGGTTTCGCCGTTTCCTTCTGATTCCATCACTAGCGGCGGCTCTCTGCTGTTGCGGCTAGGGTTGGAGGGCGTGGGGGGGATCGATCGGGGAGATAACAGAGGGGCGCGCGCGGTTGGGCAAGAAAACGCTCGGTTCGCGCGCTCGGTTCGCCAGAGGCGCACTTTTTTTTCGCAGCAGGGGACGCGCGCTCGAGGAGACGGGGAAAAACGATTCGGTAGGCAGTGGCATTCGTGGTAATTATCTTAAATTTGTCAAGGGCAGTGGGTCTTTTAATAGATAAAATCTCCTAATAAATGGGTTAGACCAGATTATGGGATTTTTAAAATCTCATAATCTAGATTCTATAATCTGGCTATAATCTGCCCTGTTTGGATCCTCTATAGCTTTTAAAATCTGGATTCTTATAATCTGTGTGGATCCAAACAGGCCCTTATTTAAATTCTGATGTTCTTCGCTTTCTCAAGTGATGTGACCAGCTGCTGTTTTTCTTTTGGCGGAGATGGTCCACCTCTCTTCAGGTTTGGAATGGTAGCTGTGAACTTGCGAGATTTTTAGTGGCTAAGGCAGCAAGCTGCAACAAGTGACCGGTACTCCACAGGTATACGTCTCTCGCTCTCTCTCACTTCTTCCATGGGGTAGCCAGCTTATTTTGCTGATTTCGAGTTCACAGGAAGCAATGAGGAAGGGAATAAGTAGAAAGGAAGAAAAAAGGATTGAGCTTATTTGAGGTTGGTGGCATAGGTGCATGAATTTTGTATCTTACCAAACTCTATATGTAAAACTTTGCTTGTCTTGGTATACCAAACTTCATATCTGAAAGTTTGCATGTCTAGATATAATGATATGTTCTTTTTGGGTAAAGGTGGAACTGTGGTGATCTTGATTTCAAAACTGTGTTACGAATAACATGTATGTAAAAAGTGAGGCTGTAATTAGTTTCCAGAGAATGACGAGGGAATTGTTTCTAAAGCATAGTAAGAGCTTATTTTTAGGTACCAATGCACCATTTGATGCATGATAAGCTAAATGGTATACAGTTACTTTACTTTTAGTCGTGGGACAAATAGTTGGCCATCTATAAAGAGTAAGGCCATCACATTCACATGCCATTTCCTTGACTAAAAACAAAGTATGATTCCATCAATTTCCTCTCGTGCAATAGGAGATACTACCACGTGGATATAATACGAGAAGGTTTAAATGAGATATGAAGAACGTAATGTTTGTATATCGGAAATTTGGTCTATAAGATTGCTTATTATTATTATTTCGATGGATTAGCATGATGGTAACTTAGTTCATTTTTCTCATCAACATAGCTTTTGCACTTCAGATAGGAAAAGATCTCACTGGAATTTGATTATATGTAATTTTCCTTGATGTGCAAACAGACGCGACAAGATGGCTCGGTGACATTTCCTTATCTTTTGGCCTGTTCCAGGTGGTGGCCTCTCTTCATGAGGGAACAAAATATTCTTTGTTAGTTGTACATATTGATCATACATCGTTACAGTAGCCTGGTAAGTTAGCCCCTATGCCGAATATTTATTTGCCCCATTTTCTCATGTCTGCTGTCAAATTGACTTTTCAGGTACGTTTTTCTGCCTGCCTACATTTCTGGTTCTTCTCATTAGTCACAGCTAGATTTTTGTTACAATATGTTCCTGGTAATATATGAGCAGATGGTGGGCGCTTCTGGATTACTGACTGCTCCTAGCTCACAGAGCTTTTGGGGTTGTTGTTTCTCTGTTCGGCACATATAGATGTTTTATTGTGTCATTCACCATCCTAGGAGCAACAACTAGGTTCCCTATTTGAACGATGGGGCAACATGTAGGATAATGTAGCATGGTCTGACCGTCTGAGGGTCTGTTTAGTTGCATACTAGACATGGATGATAGTTTGTTACAGCACCGAGTGCTATTGCAGTGATATTAAAGATTCTGTTAATCTCCCTTTTAAATCCAGCTTAGGTCATGGTTTCTAATTTGCTATCAAGTATTACAGGTAGAAGATATACTTCATAATATAATGTTAGGCAACAAAAATCAAATGTATGACCTGTCTCTTCGATAAATATGGCTTTCTAAATTATATCAATATAGAACTAATTTGTGTTTTATGTATAACGGTTTCAACATCAGCAAAACTTTTCCCTTGGTTCTGGTGCTTCTCCTGAAACATTGGTTGGATGACTGAAAGATGATACTTATCTCTGTCCCTGAAGAAAAATTGGAAGCAGAAGTGAACCATATATGAAAACATAAGAGAATTGTACATCACATAATTGAAGCTATATAAACTAAAGAAATTTGATATGCATGGAACCTTGAATCTGTGCCTGCCATCTGATACATCTGTAATAATCAATGCTTCACTTTATGCCCGGTTTTGAATTGTAGTGCCTATACAGTATTTTCCCTAGATGAGGTGATGAACTGCGTGCTTTTGGACCCATGTGTAGATGCTTGAAAATTGGTTCCAATATTTACTGAAGAACACATGTGAGTCATCAGTTCAGGACCCAAATACATGATCGGTTCTTTTGAGTAGGATATGCATTAGATAATTTTTTTCCCTGTTGCAGACATTTTTTCCTATATCTGTGATGGCATGATCAGGTTTAGAGTTTTTTTTTTTTGGCGAGATCAGGTTGATGCTTCAGTGTAGGTTTTTTGATCATCAAATGTGTTTTTTAGTTAAATTGATTGCTGTTTTGTACTATTATGAAGAGTAAAGTCCGACGGTCAGCAACTTTAATGGAGATCTCATGGTTTTAGAGTCACAATCATCATGTCTGTAGTTAGCTTTTCAGATTTGCAGTGGCATACCTTTTGATGCATTTAGTAATTCTTTATGTTCATTAGTAGATAGATGTCATTTAGTTGTTTCAGCTCTGGCTTATATTCTCTATGTTCGGGTATGATCACATCTCATGCTTGAAAAGCAGTGTAAACGTGATTCTGTTTAGTTCATGCACTGTTATTTTTGAGACCTTCCAATTAATTACTTGCCAATGTTGTACCGAGAGAATGATTGTGGAGTGTCTCGAGTTTTTCTCCATGCTCTGAATGTATAATTTTCTTGCTGGTTGGCTCTGAATGTGTAATTTGCACCTGTGTTCAGGAATAGTCTATTCGGTTCAGGTAGAGTTAAAATTAGTTGGCCGGTGGTCACACTTGACTTGCATACTCATGCTTTTCTCTGTTATCGCTGAAGCAACTTGCTTGATTTTTTTCCCCATGCACCAATTCTGTCAAAAAAAAAAATGATAGGATGTTTAGCACGCACGGTTCTGTGGTCAGCAGTTGCAGCTTATAACTGTGCCATGATGTTCGTACTAAGGTCTGTTTGCTATCTAGCTTAGACAAAATATTTATCGTATATACATTGGTAATTGTTCATTTTTAGTCGCAAAACTAATTTAGAGATTGAGTAGGACCACAAAAGTTTTCCCCTGATATTATCAGTGAGTCACATGTCCCTGAAATTACAGGTATTGTTAGCATGCCAATATTGCAGGCTTCCATTACATTTTTCGATTGCTTTGGTCAGGTAACTTCAGTATTCCTTGTCGTTTTGTGGTGACATTTCAAATCCCTGTGCAGAAAAAATCAGCTACTTTAACAAGAATGACACACATACTGTTTATATATGTCACTGATAATTGTTACTGATTTTTTTTCCCACTGAACTTGCTTTGCTCCGTCTGCATCTCAGCTTTTTTTGCCTTGTGCTGGTCTTGATGCATGGCATATAACAAGCACACAACCGTGGAGCAGTAAGGCTGTTGACTCTGCTACCCTTGATATTGGCAGGGGAAAAAAAATGTCAGACAGTATGCTAAGAAATGTAGGGATCAAAAGTTCGTCCCATATGCCCTACTGCACTTGCCTAATTTGTTCTCTTCAGTCTTCTTAAAAAGGAATTTGAATGGGAATTTCTGGATTAATCTAAATTTGTTCTCTGGATTAAGTGTTTGATCATCTGAAAGCATTGATAGTTCTGCAGTACTAAGTGCTATGTTGGGACATCTGAGTTTCAGCCATCGAAAATGAGGTATTTATATTTGGTCTGCCTGCTGTTTTTTTCATTACCATTTTCAGATTACTGTGACCTTTGGAAATTGGTAGAAATTGAAATATAGACACAATTCTGTGAATGTCATTATAGCTTGGTATGGTTGACTGTTTTTTTCTCTTTGGCATGCTATTAGCACTTGACCACAAAATTAAGCTGTTCTCATCTTCCATTCCTGCAGTGTAAGAATGTGATAGCAACCTTTGGAGGACTGATAACAATGGTCACCAAGTGTTATCTATGTATCTGATTATTATTATTATTATTATTATTGGTGGAGAAGGAATGAGGATTCATCATTCAAGAGTTATGCCCTCGAGCTACAGAAAATTGAACAACGAGTGTCTTGTGGGGGATTTTTTTTTTTTTTTAGGCAGGTTGTGCTGTACTGTGTTCTATTGCATCCTTGATACTTTGAATGAAGCCTTCACGTTTGAAACAATCCCTGTCCCCCCATCACTTATTTCCATTGTTTGAAATTGTGCTTAGCTTTTGGAACTTATTTTTGTTTAGAGGCATATGGTTTTAAAATTGTTGAATGTTGCAGTCTGTATGAATTGGTGAATTGGTGCTTTGTGAATTGGAGTTTTCAATCGCTCATGATATTTTCGTTTGAAATATGGCTTCAATATTTAAACAATTGCGCAACTTTAATGAGCGGCGCGCTTCGCGCGCCGAATAACACTAATGCAGTTGATCCGCGGCTCCTTCTCTTGCGGTGTGACGACCAGGGACGGCTCCTTCCCCTTGCTGCGTGGCGACCAAGGATAGCTCCGTCCTTGCTACACGGCGGCACCGTGGCTGTAAGTCATCCTTCCCTTGTTTTGTTACTTCTTGGATTGATCTGGCCCCTGTTTCAATTGCTTGCCTACGAATTAGTTCTGTAAAGTGGTGTTCTGTTTCGTTCTGGTGTTCAGTTCTGGGTGCTGTTTCCAGATCATCCAAGCACCCAGAATGATTAAACAAATCCCTGACTTGTTTTCGCCTGGAGAAAGTGTGGGTCGCAAGTCTGCGCCTCGTCGAACTCATCAAGCAGTTGCTTTAATCTTGCTCTTGATGTAGCCTTATCTTTGGTTCGCTTTGTTCTGCAAGTTCTTGTCTCAAATAACCGGTCAAACTTTCCAAAATGAACTGATGGTATTTTTGTTCCTAATTGCAGGACAAGCTTCAAGAACATGATTTGGAGATGATGCCTAAAATGAGAAGCTGATGCACTCTGTTATACAGAATTCCTCTTTTTCTTGTTGACTATGTTGTACTGAATCCAAACTTTAGAAAATTTGATCAAAGAAGTGTATGTGTGGATTAATTCTGTGTTTGTTTGGCAAACCGAGAGCCGGAGAACTGCTCTGGGCATTTTTTTTTCTGACAAATGCACTTTAGCGGCGGGTGATGGCAGGCCCCGCCGCTGAAAATGTGGGCTATAGCTATAGCGGCCGGGTGTGGCATGACCCACCGCTGGAAAGCTTTAAGTAGCGGCGGGTATTTGCAACCGCACGTAAAGGGTATTGAACATTTACCGGACAAATATATTGATTCGACATGTGCTGTTACAATTGTTGGTTTGCCATGTTGCCTTGCAAAAAAAATTGAACATCCCGTAGCAACGCACGGGCACTCACCTAGTTTCTTTGAAATCTTTGAACCACTGAATCGTACTAGATTTGAAAACGAAATCAGAGAATGGGCTACTGCCCCCGCTTCGATGGGCTAAATCGTACTAGAGTACATGCCCAAGTTGCTACCAGGCTAACGTCAGCCTCCTTGCAATGGGCTGCTGGGCCAAGCTTCTTTAGATTGGGCCTCCACGCCCATGACCTGCGCTAGCTGCTATCTCACTCTGCTGGGCCAAGATTTTGTAGATCGGGCCTGGACACCCATGCTGGCGCTGGCCATTGTCCGGAGTTTGGACTCCGGCGCCGCCGCCGCCCGTCGCCACCATGGGCTACCCCCACTTCGATGGGCTAAATCGTACTATAGTACATGCCCAAGTTGCTACATTTTTTTTTGGGAGAGCCCAAGTTGCTACATTTTTTTAGGAGAGCCCAAGTTGATACATACGTCAGCCTTCTGGGCCGAGCTTCCTAGATTGGGCCTCCACACCCATGCTGGCGATGGCGATTGGCGATCTCACTCTGTGGCCCCGCAACCGAGTCCGAGTCCGGACTTCGCCGCCGCCGCCGCCGCCATGGCTCTCGCGCTCCGTTCACTCCGCAGCCGCCGTATCCACCACCTCCTCCCCCGCCTAACCTTGTCCTCCTCCTCCGCCTCACCTCCCGACCCCATCGAGCTCCTCCGCATCGAGCGCATCATCCACAGCCCCGCCGCCGCCCAACCCAAAGAAAACACCGCAACCAGCAGCCTGCACCACCTTCTCCACCGCACCGCCGGAATCACCGCCGCGGAGTCCGCCGCCCTCCTCCACCGCCTCCCGGAAACCCACAGCCACCACCGCCTGGGCCGCCTCCTTGAGGAGCTCTCTGGCCTCCGCATCCCGGGGCCCGAAATCAAGGCCGCCCTGGCGTCCGACCCTGACGGGCTCCTCGCCATGGACCCCGGCGAGCCGTCCCGCCTCCTCGAGTTCCTGGGCGAGCTCCGGTGCCGGAAGGCGGTCAAAGACGAGCTCCTCGCCCACGGCGCGCTCCGCGCCGCCGTCGCCGCCCGGCGCCGCGTGGAGCTCCTCCACAGTCGTGGGCTGACCCGGCGGGAGGCGCTGAGGGTGCTCGCCGGCGAGCCGCGGGCGATGCTGTACCCCCTTCAGGACGTGGAGAGGAAGGTGGAGTTCCTGGTGAGCACAATGGGGTTCGAGGTCGCGTGGCTAGTCCAGTACCCGGAGTTCCTTGGGGTGAACCTGGACAACTGGATCATCCCGCGGCACAATGTGGTGGAGCACTTGAGGTCCGTCGGCGGGCTCGGTGACCCTGTCGAGATGAAGCATTATGTCAGGTTCAGTCGCCAGAAGTTTTACAACTTGTTCGTGAAGCCGTACCCGGAGTGTGAGAGGATATTTGGGGGGCGGGTCAGGGAGAGGAGGGATGAGACGGTGAGGCGGCGGCATCCCACAGGGCTTTGGAAGCTGTTTACGCCGGCGAAGCATGGGAGAACTGTGGAGGATGTGGCGAACATGAAGCATCTTGTGGGATCGCTTCGTTAAACCTGTCATGCCCAAGAGAATACCAAATGGATTGAGTTCTGAACCGGGTTGCTGCAGTAGTATGCCAAGAGGGTGCTAGTTTGGATGGCAGTGATCTCGTCTATGCTATTGTAGTGTCTATTGTCACAGCATAGCTTGGGCAGTTTGTTATTGAACCAAGGAGAGCTCGATGAGAATTCCATGGTTATTAAAGGAACTTGCTTTGACGAAAAGGGTGCAAGTCGTATTGTGAAATCACCTACAATTGGAGATGCAGTGTACCAACAAACTGTCAGTTCCTCTGACTAAACATGGAACTGATTGGGTATTCTCGAAAATGCCTTGGCAAGCTATTCCACCACTGATGACTGCTCACAAGATTAGTTGAAGGCTTGATTTTTGTTGTTACGGCTCTACTGGTATGCTAAGCAGTGCTAATTTTATGGTTTTGCTGGAGTGGAAGCATATATAAGTTTGTTGAAAGCTATCTTTTTGAAGAATTTTTTATTTTGGTACATTCTATTGAAAGGATGTATATATAGTAACTTTGCTTACAAAGTGTATCAAAAGGTTATGTTGTCTTTCCCCTGGGGGTCCTTTGTTCCTGATTCTGTAATTTTAAGTACTTTACCTACTTTTGTATCCTTGTTCAACAAAATTAATTATCCATTTCTAAATCTCCAGAAATTAATAAATTTTGTCATATTTTTCTAGAACTCTCTTTAGTTTATCATCCCTCCATTGCTTACTGCCTAAGTGATGTATTACATTCTGGTTTTTACGAGATATAGCTGGAGCGATAGAGAGTAATTAACAAACATTTTACACTACTATTTCATCTTACACCATTGAATGCGTCTAGAAAATTTCAGCATAGTTAATTACTTGCTTCCATGTGATATGTTTGGAAAAAGTTGATGGCATGACCAGAAAATGATACTAAGGGTTGCAAAGCTTTTGTTTACTGACACTGAAAATGATTGTTCCTGTAATGCTAGGACACCATATGTTTTCTTATCATCTCTGATAATAAAGGAGGCAACTTTGTGCTCTGATGTGTATAATTTTTTTGAGTAAATTTTGTAAAACCCCTGGGTTTATGGCTCTTGTCTCACAAAACCACAGGTATTTGGCTTATGTCTATTAACCCCATGTTTTATTAACTGCATTGCATTTATCTCTATTGTTTAACCAATCCATTTTTATAAATCAAATGCGTCCTCCAAACTCTAGTTAGTAAGTATAATACTTAGCAATCAAATCAGATTGTTGTTTTTTGTTGAAGGAATCAAATAGGAATTGATCCCATTAGCAGTAGAACTGTAACTCCTTTTAACACTAACCCATATTGTTCTAATTGTGGGATTTCATATTCACCAACCTGCGTTTTTTGGTTCTAGCCGTCTAAATCTCTGCCCTGTCTTTTGGAGTTTATTTGTCTTTTCTCAGTTAAATCTGGTGAAAATTCAATGTTGTAGTGCTGGAATCTGGGTGGTTATAATGTTTCTTTGGGAGGAATCTTATGTAAGTTTTCTGTAACAGAGTTTATGATTTAGTTTGTCTAATGTGTAGCGAGAAGGGCAAAATGCCAATTTGACATTTGCCATTGGGCATTGCATGCTAAACAGCACAGGTGATTCTCTGTGCTGTGGAACTGCAGCAAGGGCTGTTGTGCATGCCTAAAATATATCTATTTTAATTGTAAATATTAATGTATCAGTGGAGAGTATTTACTATCTTTTACAGCCGGTAGCCTACCAGCGAAGCAATATTTGTTGCTTTTTGGGTTATTAATATTTTTCAGTTTGCATGAGTTAATTCTTTCAAGCCAGACCAGCGGGATATGGTTATTATTCCATAAGCAGGTTGGCCTTTGGGCCTCATGCCGAGCAAAGGTGCTCAAAGCGTAGTGGTAAGTTGGCTGGCTGAATGGGTACCCGCCCGCGTGCATGTGACTGAGATTTTCATTTAGAGATTTGCTACCTGTCATGCGATTGAGATTTTATAAATATCCTAGTCGCGTTTTCGGAATACAAAAACGTACTTGTGAAACATTTTCTGTGAAGCTAGAATATTTTTAATTGAAATGGGGACATTTAGTTCTTAGGTGATAATGTCTTGTAGATTTTTTGATCATATGTTGCGAAACAATTAAGCACGCGTGGAACATTATTTACTTGAAGGATAACCAATTTACTATTGAAACTAGGCAAGTTTTTATTAGGAAAAAGTCTATTTTACTCCCCCGAACAATTCACTTTGTCTGTTTCACCCCCTAAACAAAATGATGGCTCATTTTACCCCCCAAACAATTCTATTTGGTGCAATGTACACCTTTTTGAGGTTTGTCTTTTTTGTATCTCACCCTACAAGTGGAATTTGAAGCTCAATTTTTGCATGATGGTAACTCACACAAAAATCTATATTAAACAAATTATGACATATTATTTTGATATTATTTACATAGTTCAATAGAAAATAATGTAATATGCATAAATATGGTATTTAAAAAATAATTTAAAAATATTTTAACATAGATTATTGTGGCAGCTAACATCATGCAAAATTTGAGCTTCAAATTATACTCGTAGAATGAGAAACAAAAGAAACAAACTGCAATAGGATGTACATTGCACCGAATGAAATTGTTTGAGAGAGTAAAGTGAGCCGTTATTTTGTTTAGGGGGTGAAACAGACAAAGTGAATTGTTGGAGGGAGTAAAATGGACTTTTTCTTTTTTATTATCTATATCAAGATTATTAGATTAAAAATATGATGGTTTGATCCATATCCTAATAATGTACAAAATGATGGAGAAATTAACAAAATCTCAGTCACCCAAGAGTTGACAAATCCTTTAATTTAAGGGTGACCAGTTAAACTCATTCACATCCCAATTTGCACTATGATAGGCGGGTCATTTTCTAGCCTACTTATGAGAAGGAGAAGAAGAAGAAGAAGAAGAAAAAGAAACACTCAGCATGTTCGCTTCGCTGCTTTGCAGCGGCTGTTTTGCAGCAGCTACAGTGTTCGCAGTTATTTCTTCTGCAGCAGCTACAGTGTTCGCAGTTATTTCTTCTGCAGCAGCTACAGTAAAACGGCTGCTTCGCAGCACCGCTAGAACGAAAAATGACTCAAGTTGAATAAAATATCGAGAGGTCCCAGCTGTCAGGTTTTACCCTGCAGCCTCTGAGATCTCTGCTACACGGGCACATCAGGGAAAGGGTAGCACCACCGCATCGCCGCCGGGCACAACGCTGCGGGTGACTGACTCCCCGTCCCTCTCCCTCGCCGCCGAACCGGATCCTCCGCCGCCGCTCCTCTCTGGCTCCGGCGGAGGCGGAGATCCGTCCAGACGAGGCCTTGCCCGCTTCCCTCTTCTTCTGCTGGTCAGTAATCCATCCTCACTCACGCGCATCCCTCTCAGATTCAGTTAGTCCCGGCTCTGATTCTCTTCTCAACCAAACCCAAAATGTGAACTTGAACATGACCGTGCGGAAATTCATGCTCTTTCCACGGCATTTTAGTGTTCGATCATGCGATGCGGAGCTGCAGCTCAGCGGACTGACGAAAGCCCAGATCTTGACCGCTTTACTCCGCTGTTTGTCCTGCAGGAGCGAATTTGAGCGGCGGCGCCGATGAATTTCCTCTACCGGACTGCCGCGCCGGCGGCGCCCGAGCCGCCGCGGACTCCTCCGGAGCAAGATCAGCAGAGGGATAGCTTTGAAAAGCCGGTGAGGACACTGGAGGGCCTCATCGCGGAGGATCCGTACATGCCCTCTTCTGCCCCTGCTAGTGCTCGGCCGAGCGATTTCGGCCGGGATTCTACGACTTTAGATGCTAAAAGTCCGGTCGTGCCGGGGACGCATAGTGATGTTGCCGAGGACGAAGGATGGATTGCGATTCCACAAAGTTAGTACCTCTGACTTGTTCATCTCATTTTGGCTTCTCTTATCCTTTATCTGTAACTGATCATATTCACATTTTTACCTTATTTACTTCTTTGATCTGCATAAGTAAGCTTAATTCAAGCCTCATTGTGATATAGCGTATTACTTAATCATCAACTTGGTGAAAATAACTTGATTTTAGTATGAAAGAGTCACTTCAAGATTTATCAGCTAAATAATATATATGCAAAACCCATGACTCTTTCTGTTTTCAAGTGCTAGTGGTGACATTTTCAAGCAGCTGGAAGCATTTTTATACCTCTGTTGGTTATTGACATCTGTAAATCTGCTTACAGAGGCGCTTCCGGAAAATTGGAATGATGTTTCAGAAATGGCTCAGTTGCAGCCTCTGGATCGCTCCTTCCTTTTTCCTGGTAAATGCATTTTGCCTGTTTCTTTAGCATAGAGATCTGGCGCTGTTCCATCTTGCTTATTACCAATATTCTGGAACTTACTTGGTTCAGTTGTCAGGCGAGCAGGTTCATATTCTGGCATGCCTGTCAGCTTCTAAGCAAGATGTACAGGTTATATCCCCCTTCAGGGTTGCAGCACTGATGTCTAAGAATGGGAATTTGTCGCAACCCTCTGCAAATAAATCTGGTCCTGTCAATGCAAATGGCCATGATAATGGAACAAATGGAGAAAATGGTTGTGAGGGTGTTGAGAATAATGTGCAGAATGTTGAACTCAATGGTGATGTGTCTCCTTCGAATCATGATATTTCGGAGACTCAGTCTCTTCTTCAAATGGAAGATCATAAACAGCAAATAGAACTTATGTTACGAAAATTTAGAGAATCCAACTTTTTTGTAAGGATTGCGGAGTCGGACGAACCTCTCTGGTCTAAGAAAAGAATGTCTACAAGTAAGGTAGAAGATGGACGGAATTATTCAGATAGCCAGGAACATAATAGGGCATCAAGGGAGACGGCTTATAATACGGTTTCTGATAAAGGTATTTTCGATGGTAGTACATCTGGAGGAGTTGCTCGAGATACTGTGAAGTGCTATCCTCTGCAGAATGGAGACATAGTGGTATGTTTCAAAGTGTCCCTTTCAGTTGCTGTGTAACATTATATACTAGTACAACTACAACCTATTACTCTATATTGAATGACCGCTGGATGTTTTTTGGTGTTGCATAAATAATCGCAAGATAAGTACTTGAATCTAAGCTTAGCTAAGCATCTGCTTCTACCTAAAAATTGACTCGGATCTGCTTTTACATCTAATTCAATGTGCATTTTCAATTTAGTTAATTTTGATTTTTGATGCACTTGTCCTTTTTGCATTTAGGTAACACTCCCTCCATACTCATACCAAATGTTCGTGGCTTTGAATAGCTTCCCGTTTTATAAGGACAAACATATAGAGAATTGGGGAATTAGTTGTATCCTTATTCTGTAAAGGCAGTGATAAAGTGAAATGTATTTTGATCTGAAATGGCACTTTTTTGCATCTGTTGTATTGATTTGACAACACTGACAATTTTTCTTCATTATATTTACCTTTTATCACTTGTACTTGTGAGACGTGCCCTGAATTCATTAAGTTCTTTTGATTGCGTTCCGTAAATTAATTAATATGTTTTGAGAAAATCAATGCAAATACTTTATGCAACTACTGAAGCATGCCTTTTTAAAATACAATCCCATATTAGTTTGTGGTGCTACCACTAAGTTATGCACCCATGTGTTTTATTTTGTAATTGTGGTTGGCTTTAATGCATGCTGATTCAGCTATATTTTCTGTTGGAAGGATTCAGGTTGTTTTGCAAGTGAATGTTGGTGTTAACAAATTGGAAGATCCAGTGCTTGAAGTTCTTCAGTTTGAAAAATGTATGCCAAACAATTATATGCCTCAGAATCTTGTGGATGGACTTTCTGGTAACAATGATGATCCATGTCGAGAGCTCCTTAGTTGGTTGCTTCCTTTGGATCGCACATTACCACCTCGCAGTTCCTTGTCAACCCCTACTCTCAGTCCAAGTGTATCACATAAGCAATCTTATTCTGCTGGCTCTCAAATATTTAACTTCAGAAGCTACTCCATGCCTTCAGCCTCCTCTGCTCAGCCACCCAACAACATGAGGCCACCTCCAATATCTGAAAGTCAAGAATTTATGCCCGAAAACCCTGCAAAAACCCCTGATACTATAAATGATGGGCAACTTTCATTTAGAGGAGTTCCTTTGGAACCTGAGCGGTATTCTGTGCGTTGTGGTCTAGAAGGGGTCTACCTACCTGGAAAAAGATGGCGGAGAAAAGTTGAAATCATTCAACCGATCGAGGTTCATTCTTTTGCTGCAAAATGTACTGTGGAAAATCTCCTGTGTGTTATAGTAAAGGTTCGAAGAATATATCATTCATTTATTTTTCACCTTTTGAAATAAACTTATAAAGTTAACGCTTATATCATCCATTTCTATTGCAGAACATTGCTCCATCTCAGGCAAAAGATATAGTTGTATTCATTGATGCAATTACTATCGTATTTGAGGAGGCATCCAAAGGAGGTGCTCCTTTATCACTACCAATTGCCAGTATTGAGGTTGGACATGGTCACAGCTTACCAAATCTTGCACTTAGGTATATGCAACTTTTCTCACTGATTCTTTTCAAGATCCATGTGCTAGTGCTGCTTTATGAAAAGTTGATAGACAACATGATTTCAGCGATAAGAAACTTATACCCCTTTTAAAGATGCCAAATCTTGCACATGTTTTTGGTTGTCACAGTTTATATATTTTCCTCATGTTCCTGTTTTATATCTTCGAGAACTGAAACGTTTATTTTGTATGGTCCAGAGTTTTTCATATCCTGGAGTGAACCAAACTTCACTGTTGTTTTCCTTTCCCAGATTCAGTTTAGTGTTTTGTTCTCATTATAAATATGGAAGCAATGCAGCATTATCTAATGGAGCATGCATTATTTGTTACCTTTCTAGGAGGGGCGAGGAACACTCTTTTATTCTCAAGCCAGCAGCCATGCCCTCAAGGGATAGGAGAACCAACAGTGATGCTCCTCCAACTTTGTCGCTCCCGACGATGAATGGAGCTACTTCAAATGCTCACACGCCAAAGGTTACTGAGCCCTATATTGCTCCAAGTGACCAGTATGCTGTACTGGTATCTTATCGCTGCAATTACTCAGGTGAACTATCGGTAAATCAAACAGAACAAAATTTCAAAGAAGTATAGCTGGAATTTCTGAATTGCATCCCTTGTCTCTGTAGAATCAAAACTTTTCTTCAAGCAAGCCACGAGCTGGCAACCCTGTGCAGCCAGCGATCTTATGATCTCTGTATCGTCCGAACTTTCTTTACGAAATCCTAGTTTGAGCGCTCAAGTTCCGCAACTCCCTATGCAGGTTATTTCACTGCCACCTTTTGTTATGCAAAACCTCCATGTTTCACTTTGACAACAAAATAATTTTGTCCTCCAGGTATTAACTCTCGAAGCTACTAATATGACATCGGAAAACCTTACATTAACCGTCCTCGCTCCAGAAGCCTCTGGTTCTTCTTCAGTTGTGTCCTTGAACTCTTCTCCAACTACGCCAAATAGTCCATATGATGGTATTAATGAGTCGGCAAGAAGATCTGGTTTGGGTAAACATGGAATTGGCTTTCGGAGATTGAATTCTGTCCTAGCTGGGGCTCCAAAAGATGGTGATAATGGGGGAAATAAAACAGCTACTGCTTCAGGCTGTACTCATCTGTGGTTGCAAAGTGCAGTGCCCCTAGGGTATTGACTCTTGCTTTTCATTTATATTATAGATTATTCTCAACACACAACATTAGTACTGCTGTTTCAAAACACTGGGGAATAACATTTTGCTGCGATTGTTATTGTTAACAGGTGTGTGCCAGCACGTTCGAGCACCACTGTGAAACTTGAGCTACTTCCATTAACGGATGGAATCATTACTCTTGATACACTACAAATAACAGCAAGGGAGAAAGGTAAAACATTTGCTTTTTCATGTGAAATGATCAGAGTGCAAAAACATGTGCACTTGGCAGCTAGAGATTTATTCTGAAGTGTTACCTCGGTAGCTAAATGTATAATAAATGTCAATTTAAGAGTGAATGGTATCCTGTTTACCACCTGTACGACAGTAGGGTGGTTAGCTAAATCATTTTTGCTTGAAGTGAATTAGAAGTGTCAAGATAATTGATTCATACTGCCAAACATCTTAATTCCATTCGATACTTTTCTGCTGATTCATGTCATATATCTTTGAAGTTTTTAAACCTTAAGAAGTTATTGTTTCTATACAGGCCTCACATACATACCTGAACACTCCTTGGAGATACATGCTACTTCTGGCATTTCATCAGGAAGGGCATAAGATAAGAGAGCATCAAGCAGTGTATTATTCTGTATATTGAGGTCTCTGCATGAGGCCTCGGAGCCATTTATATTCTTCCTCATTTGTAGCAGATTTGGGCAATGGAACTCTTGCGGCAAAAGATCTCAGAGCCAAAGTCACCAGATATAGCTGAAAAGGATGGTCCCTGCCATTAGGGGAAACGAGCACAATACTGTCTATACAGGCTTTTGAAACTTGTAATGTTGTGTTGCATAGTTTTAATTTCTTTTTTTCCTCTGGTGTTAATTTGTTACTTGTAAACCTTGTCATCGTATTGTTATTGCCGGACAGATGTATTGTATGTGGGCTCTTGTCAAATTGTACTGGAGGAGAAACACGTGGATCACTTGTTTATATTTTCATAATGAATGTGAAGCTAGACAGTTGATTTCTGTTGCCGACCTGCACCAGAACTTATGTTGAATTGCTTGTCCGAGGAGTCGAGGACCACGACGGTCATCTGAACCAACTTCGAGTCTGCTCTGCACGACCTGCACTAGAACGTGAATGTAAAGATGTCTGCTCACCCGTGTTTGGGTAAGGCGTTTACACATTTTCAATTTTTTTATTAGGGAAATCAAGTAGGAAGATGCATCTACTCGTTTACACATTTTCACCGGTGCATCACAGGAAATCGATTGAGGTAGGCGTTTCAAAAATAAATAAATAAAAATCGATTGAGGTAGGAAGCAACAAATGAAGGAGCGCTCTCTTCCGAACCCATCACATGTGTACATCTGGAGCAAGAACAAAGTGGCACAAGAATTTGAATGATAAAAAAAATAGAACAAAAGTTTTTTTTTTAAAGATAGAAGACTGCGTCGGGCTCTTCCAATTCAGTAATGGGAGGTGAGGAACAACATGATGGAATAAGGGCGGTTTGGTTTACTATCATACATTGGCAACATTGCCATGCATATATCTTTATCAAACTTTTTCTTTTGCGAAAAGAGAATTTCATTGATATTGAACTATATTACATCATCTTATCATTAAAGCAACTCAAACGACGCCAACTTCATTGGTGCGAGACAAGAAACCTTAACAATGTTATAAATTCCACCATCTAGATCATCATCCCAGGCAGATATGTCTACCTGTGTCATTTTGATTTCCTGATACAATAGAATTGATAAACCTAATATGGCATTTTGATTGCAACAGTTTGCAACTCTTCTACTAGCGCGTTGTAGTCATCTGCTTTGTGCCATCCAACACGATAAGATGGGAGGAGAGCTTAGGCTTTTTGGTGATTTTGGATGCACCGTTGAATTCGAATCTTCCAAAACACTACCGATGTTAGGCGCGTTTTTCTTGTTGTTGTTATTGTTGTGAACGCATGTTTTTGAATTTCTTGTTGTAGTGGCGGCGCTGTCACGTCTTCCCACCCGCCTCCATGCCGGCGCCGCCACTACCCCCTCTCCTCGCTGGCCTCGCCCACCGCGCGACGACCCCGGCGGCGGCTAGGCAGCTCCACGCGCAGCTGCTCCTCCGTGGCCTCCCGCTCCCCGCCCGCGCCGCCGTCGCGCTCATCGCATCCTCCCCTTGCCCGCGCCACGCCCGCGCCGTCTTCGACGCTGCCATCCTCACCGACCCGGACAACGTCTACCTCTGGACCGCCACCATCGCCGCCTACGCCAGGCACGCGTCCACGGTCGCGGCCGAGGCGCTCGTGCTGTTCAGGCTCATGCTCCGGCGCGGCCCGCGCCCGAACGCCTTCACGGCGACCTCCGTGATCAAGTGTTGCTCAACACTGCGAGCCGTCCGTGAAGGCCTCCAGGCGCACGCTTTCGTGGGGAAAGCTGGACTGGGATGCTCTGCGCACGTCGGTGCCGCGCTGCTGGATATGTACGGCAATCTCGGCCGAGTAGGGGACGCGAGGAGGCTGTTCGACGAAATGCCAGCGAGGAACGTGGTGCAGGGGAACACTATGGTGGCGTGCTACGTCAGATCAGGGGATGTGGAAGCTGCACGGGAGGTGTTTGATGGGATGGGGGCGAGGGACCCAATCTCTTGGAACACGCTCATGTCCGCGTACCTGTCGCGGGGAGAGGCTTGTGTTGCGATGGAATTGTTCGAGCAGATGCCTGAGAGGAATGTGAACAGTTGGAACATGAAGATCATTGCATGCTCGGAGGAGGGATCCTGGGCTGCTGCTGTTGGAGTGTTTAATCGGATGCGATCCACGGGGTTCCGACCGGATCCCATGACGATGGCTGTATTGATGTCTGCCTGTGCGCAACTTGGATCTTTGTCAGTTGCAAGACAGGTTCATGGATTTTTGAAGAAAGGCTGCGTGGAAAGGAACTGCCATGTGCAGAACGGGTTGACTGATATGTATGCCAAGTGCGGTAGTGTCAGCCAAGCTCATATCTTGTTTTCAGAGACTCATCCAAAGGATGCTGTGTCTTACAATGTGATGATCGTTGCTCTTGCTCATCATGGACATGGCAAACATGCACTTGAGCTTTTCCATAAGATGGCTGAGGAAGGCTTGCAGCCGGACCAAGTCACTTTTCTTGGTGTTCTATCGGCTTGTGCTCATGCTGGACTGGTTCATGAAGGAAGGCATTATTTTGAGGCCATGAGAACAACCTATGCTATTGAGCAGTCCCCAGACCACTACGCTTGCTTGGTTGATCTTTACGGTCGAGCTGGGCTGATTGAAGAAGCACAGTGCTTAGTGCAGACTATGCCAATAAAACCACATGCTGGTGTTTGGGGAGCCTTGCTCAATGCCTGCAGGAAGCATTGCCATGTTGAGGTCGGTAAGATCGCAGCAAGAGAACTCATTAAGATCGAACCCAGGAATCCTGGAAACTATGTGCTCCTCGCAAACACACTAGCTCGAAGTCGGCGATGGGACGCTGTTGAGACTGTATGGCAATCAATGCGAGGAGAGGGTATTGATAAAACGGCAGGGTGCAGCTGGGTTGAAGTGGACAGTGTCGTACATGAGTTCTTGATGGGGGACATTAGCCACCCAAATTTTGATGAGATTTATGGTATCCTGGAGCATCTGTATCTTGAACTGACCTAAAATTGGAGCTACCGTGAAGGATTCTAGAGGTGACCACTTCCTATACTGCATTTCCTTTTACACAGTAATATGACCTAGAAGGCTACAACCATGTGAGCTTCACATCACTATCTAAGTGAAGAAATTTACATTAAACGGTTGATTTGGAGAGGTCTTAGAGGAACCGGAGGCTCTGATTTCTATGGCCACTTTCTAGATGTGCTTTCTCAACCCCAAAAAAAAGTCATATTGTGGTATTCAACAGCTTCCCTGACACGAACAAGGCTGAGCATGAACTCGATCCAGGTATGGTGTTGTGAGCAAATGTATCTCTAATTAATGTCAGAACTGATAAACTTACCAAGAAAATGTTATAATAACGATAGTGTCTGCAATAATGCAGCAACAAAGGCAGATTGTAAGTAGAAGTGTAGAACGATGGATAAAGATAACATGTATGTATTTTGTGTGTTGGATACAAACTTTCAGTCATTTTTATCTTTAACTGTGCCGGGTAGGTTTGGATTGACTATATCAGCCACCCTGATTGAGCTTGTATGTCAAGTCTGTTGATTTTTTTTTGGCAGGATTAAGATAAGATCACTAGATGCATGGTCTGGATTTTATTCCGGATAATTATGTAAGAAGGCAAATAGAATATATCGTATGGAAGCAGGACTTCCGGTCAAGTTCAGCCTTCGATAGTTTATATTTTATATCTTCAGTTGCTGGTAAATTTTCTTCGCAGTATTGTTTCTTTCTTGCACTTCTACCATTATATTATTTTATTATGCCATATGTAATTCCGTAGCCCCTGCTTATCTTTTGCATCTGACTAAATACTGAAAATAATAATTAATGCCATTGATACTATGTTTCCATAAAATAAGATTTTAGTATTTACACAACAAAACACATTCTATTTTCCTACACATATGAAGAGATACAATAAATAATATGGGAATAGTTTGGTTTTAGGAAGCATTGTAAACTTTTTCTATTTAGGAATAGTTTCATGGTAGATAGGATTAGTAGGATGTAAGAAGTCTAAGACATGTTGTCATAGATTTACGTGTTCTGCGTGAGCGATTCTTATGCGAAGATCAATCGAGAAGATGTAGTAATTTATACTGTTTCAGGCCCCGTATGGGTAATGGACCTATGTCCAGTTGATGATTGTGCATTGCATGGTTTCATACTTGTATGGTGGGTGCAAAAGGTTGGGTGTCATATTATACTGCTTTGATGCGTGATTTATACTGCTTTGATGTGTGATTCTGTTACGGTTTACTAAACAAAAGTGTCTGCCCCTTGCATGGTTTCATACTTGTATGGTGGGTGCAAAAGGTTGGGTGTCATATTATTAAGATGAAAGGTGCAAAAGGTCGGTGAATGTACTTGGTGTGGTTGGTTTGCTGAGAAGAAATTGTTACAGGAATGGGGTAAAGAAACAAAGTGCCACTCCAAAAGCAGAGAAGGGCACGTTTGGTAGCCTGTAGGTACAAGTAACTACGCCTCAAACAATTAGGATGCATAATGCTCGCCACAACATAGAAGTATACAGTAACACTCAATTAGTACAACAGTAATATTAGTGTATTATGACAAGTAAAAGTATAGCATGTAAATAAAGTATCAAGACATTGACGATTTGGTCTTCAACTTTACTGCAGGCCTGTTTGAATTTAAAGTTAAAAGTTGTGCACAAGACTAAAGTAGCATCTATACTGCAGAAGGCTGCTTTTGGCATTTAAGTATATATGTGCTGCATTGATCTCGAGGGCTCTTAATTAACTCTCCGCCCCCTCACCATTCGTACTAAGTTTTAGTTGCTTTCGCTCCTGAGTCCCAATTTGTGGCGACAATCCAAATAGGTAAGCTCAATAGCAACTTGATGCATGCAGCCCCTTCTCTTCGTTTTCTTCCTTTTCTTTCTTCCGCAACAGGGTATGCTGCATTTACAAAAGCTCATAGACACTGATTATGGCTCTTTTCTTGTCTCAGCAGTTGGGCAAAGTAAATCACTAGCTACAACAGATGCTCCCTTTCTTGGGTCTATGGGATGAATGGGGGATTCAAATTCTGGTGCTTATCAGCTTCGTCCTGCAGGTTTTCCTCCTCTTCGGGCGCATTCGCCGGCACAATGCCTCTTTTGCCTTTAGAATCCTCGTCTGGCTTGTGTACATGCTGGCTGACTCCACAGCGACTTACACCCTCGGCCAAATGGCTACATCGAGCCAGATCTCATCAGGGCAGCAACATCTTGTGGCCTTCTGGGCACCGTTCCTCCTCCTGCACCTTGGTGGACAGGACACCATCACTGCGTACGCCTTGGAGGACAATGAGCTCTGGCTGCGCCATTTGCTCAGCCTAGTTGTACAGGCCTTCGGGGCCGCATATCTCCTGTACCAATACATTGCTGGTGGTAAGGATTTGATTCCTGCTAGCATACTGGTGTTTGTTGCCGGCACTCTCAAGTATGGAGAGAGGATATGGGCACTCAGGCGTGCCACCATGAGCAGCATGCAGGAATCGGTCGTCAAGCTGGATAAGTTGGACGCCGGCCTGTTTAGTATTCTTTTGCCCGATCTCTTACTGAAAGGCTCGACAGATGATTGTGATTCTCTTGCCATGTACGAAAAGATTGCGGACGCTGCACACTCCAGTTTACAGTT
Organism: Eragrostis curvula; assembly: GCA_007726485.1. Lineage (NCBI taxonomy): Eukaryota > Viridiplantae > Streptophyta > Magnoliopsida > Poales > Poaceae > Eragrostis > Eragrostis curvula. Next base: position 19,592,855 of record CM017444.1, on the reverse strand, counting down.
TATCAAGCGCCTCTTCGTCACTCCAAGCATTGCATCAGAATGGCGTTGTCCCGGGGATTACCTCAACCGTGGTGTTCATGATTATGAAGACCACGTCCAAGTTATTCTGCTGGGAAGGCGTGAACGACCAAATCATTATATAGGCAAGACCTATGGAGGACCATGGATACAGTCAAAGTGCATCTCCAAAGTGATTGATCTAAAGCTCTCACTCATGTACGACCTCCTCTACACTAAGTCTGCGGTGATCCACACATGGTATGGCTACAGTATCTTTTTGCCTGTTTGCCATTGTTCGTGCTTTTGTATTCTTCATCAGGGCCATCAAGAGACACAGTAGTGGTTACAAAAGAGGTGATGTGGCCGTCACGTATGTGCTACTTATGAAAGTGCATCTAGGCCCCTAATCATGTGTTTTGTGTGATTGACGTCAAAACGATCAAAAGGACTAATGTTTGCAATAAGAAAATGTTCAGCTAGGTCTCACAATGGAGAATCAAAATGATTTCAAAGTTACAATCCCTTCATGTGTTGACAAAAACGGCATCAAGTGCTCAATGGACAAAGATTTATCTCTCTTATATTTTCATTGAGTCTAGGAATGCCGTACTATCAAGAGGGATGGTAATCATGTGTATTTTGATATCACAAGAGCTTTTGCATGAACCAAAACCAACCAAATTTCAGCTTGAGAGATTTACCAATTTCCAGTTACAGATGCTTCCCACCGGAAGATCCGGCACACTGCCGGAATATCCGGCTATGTAACTCAGTTACAGTTGCTTCCCACCGGAATATCCGACCCACTGCCGGAGTATCCGGCCCTGCTGAAACCCAGTTACAGTTGCTTCCCACTGGAGTATCCGACACTGTGTCGGAGTATCCGGTAGGACCTAACCTGCAGCGTAACGGTTTGATTTTTGGCCGCACCTATAAATACACATACACCTCCAACGGCCATTTCTCTCCGTCTCCACTGAAAGAACAACACCCAAGCTTCCCTTTCTCACTCTCTACTCATTCCCAAGCTAAAGATTTGTGTGATACACTCAAGGGAGTGTGTGAGAACAAGAGATTTGTGTTGAGAGCAAGCAATCCCACTCTTGAGCTTCTTGTGGCATCATCTCACTTGGTTTCATTTGTTACTCTTGGAGCTTTGTGCTCCTAGACGGCTAGAGGTTGCCCGAGAGCTCCCAATTCGTGTGGTGAAGCTCCGGGAAGTTTGTATTACCCATTCCCGCAAGGGATTTGCTAGTGGAACACTCAAATCGGTCTTGGTGACCATTTGAGCGAGGTTTAGGGTTGAGAGCAACCCGGTCCTTTGTGGACTCCTCAACGGAGACGTAGGGCACTGTGTGTGCCTGAACTTCGGGAGAAAATCGTGTGTCAATTTGTCTATCTTTTGATTGTTCTCGTTGTTCATACTTGTTGTTATCCATATTGCTTATATATTGTTATATTGCCTCGATCTACTTATCTACTTGTTTCCTTCCGTAATTGTTGTGTAGATTTACTTGATAGCATCTATACAAGTCTTTTGATTCAAGTAGAATTGCTAGAAACTTCATAGTTTTCAAATTTCGCAAGATTATCCCCTGTTCTGGATTGTCCGACACAGTACCGGATATTCCGGTACCGAAGTATCCGGTAGTGTACCGGACTATCCGGTAGTTCTGACGATTTGCTTAAGTCCTAATTTGCAGAAGTTTTTAGCGTTGCCTATTCACCCCCCTCTAGGCAACTTTCAATTGGTATCAGAGCAAGGTTCTCCATTTTAAGCTTAACCGCTTGGAGGAAAGATGGAGGCAACTCTTGGTGATCCCTCGAGTTTGAGGAAGAAGAAGGACAAGTCCGTGAAGAAGTCAAAGGAACCTCGGTTGATCGACTACCTAGATGAAGATGAAGATGTGTTGGTGGAGGATGCGTACACAAGCGTGTCCGAAGAAGAAGAGGAAGAAAACGTAGTTGCACACTCCGAAGGTGGAAGGTCACATGCTTCTAGAAGAAGCAAGAGAAGTGAAAATTTACATGCTATGCTTTTTAGTTATGAAAAATTGAGTTCTCACACTAACTTTACAGCTGTGCAAATTGGTAGGGCGCCTCATTTCGATGGGACGCACTATACCAAGTGGAGGCACAATATGATGTTGCATCTAATCTCTCTTCATTCAAGTATTTGGAAAGTTGTGTGTGTAGATTTGAAAAGACACAAAGACGATGATGAACTCACATAAGAGGAAGAACAAAATTGGCATCGAAATGCACAAGCGGCAGCCGTGATCCTCACCTCATTGAGCAATGAAGAGTATGAAAGAGTTGGTGGTATGACAAGTGCAAAGGAGATTTGGGACACTCTTCGTATAGCTCATGAAGGAGTAGACTCCGTGAAGCAAGCCAAGATTGAAATCTTGGAAGGAGAGCTTGGTAGGTTTGTGATGGAGGATGATGAGACACCTCAACAAATGTACAACCGTCTCAAGGTCAAGATCAACAAGCTTAAGGCACTTGGATGCACCAAGTATGGGAATCATGAAGTGGTGAAGTTGTTAACTAGAGCATTCTCACCAAGGAACATCACTCTTGTGACCATGATCCGGCAAATGAGAAACTACAAGAGAATGTCTCCGGATGAAGTACTTGGGATGATCATAAATCATGAGATCATGGAGGAGGAAGCCAAATATGTCAAGCAAATAGCAACGGCCGTTTCCAACTCCAAGAACAAAGAAGTTGCATTCAAGGCAAGCAAGAAGAAGAGCAAGGAACCGGTCCAAGAAAGCTCAAGTGAAGATGAAGAAGAAAAGAGCTCCGATGATGAAGAGCTAGCTCTCTTTGTGAAGCGGTTCAAGAAGTTCATGAAGAAAGAGCGTGGCTCAAAGGGCAAGAGATCAAGCTCAAAGCAAATTTGCTACTATTGCAAGAAGGCCGGACATTTCATTGCAAATTGTCCCGTCAAGGAAGAAGATGAAAGAAAAGAGAAAGGTCATCAAGCGGACAAGAAACAATACAAGAAGAGGTACACCGGTCATGCTCATGTAGCGGAGGAAGCCTCACATGAAGAAGCTTCCGGCAAAGGAGGCATTGCCACCATTGCTATCAACAAGACAACATCATCAAGCAAGAAGCTATTTCCCACCTACAATGATGAACCTACTCTCACCGATGATGAAGTTGACAACAAGCCACGTGGTGTTTGCCTCATGGCCATGGGCCGGAAGGTAACTACTAAAGTTGTCTCTCCCTCTACTCTTGAAGATAGTGATGATGATGATGCTAGTGATGATAGTGATGATGATGATGATGGTGATTGTGAAAGCTTGCTTAAAGGTTTTGATAAAAATGCAATCACCAAGTTTAAGAGACTTATGAAGGAATTGATTGCTAGAGATGAGCTACTTGAGAAACAAGAAGCATTGCTCATCCTTGAAAAGGAGAGAAACCTTGAACTCAACAAGCTCATGGCATGTGAAAAGGAAAAGAGGGAAAAGTGGGGCCAAGAACTTGCGAAAAGCAAGGAGACTCTCAAAAGTCTTGAGAGCTCAAATGTTGCTCTTCAAGAAAAACATAGTGGGCTAGTCAAGGCCCATAAGAATCTTGAAGTGCAATTTGATGCTCTTTGGTCTAGCACCTCAAAACCTACAAAAGATGCCATTTTAGCAATCGATCCCTCCACAAGTAAAGGTTGTGCAAAATATAATAAATGTGATATCAATGTTTTTGCTAACCATGAGAAAGAGGTGAAGCTTTTGAAAGGGCAAATCAAGAGTATGAATGTCATCATCAATAGAGGCATGATAGGTGAAGGTGAAGGTGAAAAAGAAAAGAGGTTCAAGATGGCAAGAGATGGCTTCAATAGGCTCTAACCTTTCACCGTATATGGTGGTGAGCTTTGTGATGAGAAAGACTCAAGCTTCATCATCAAGGATACCCATGTTCGACTTTATGTTTTGGGTAAGCAAGAAATATACAAAGGGAACATGGGGTCAAAGAAGGTGAACAAGGTTGAGCAAGTCAAGACCACAAGTGCTATGAAGAGCAAGAGTGAAGCACCAAAAGACAAGAAGAAAGTGCATGCCCCTCAAGACACCTTTTATGCCGATTATGTGCTTACTAGAAATTCTTATGGCAAAGTTATTGCTAAATATGTTGGTCCCCGTGCACACAACATCATGATTAAAAGATGTGTGTGGGTGCCAAAGATGCTTGTTACTAATGCTCAAGGACCCAAATCTATTTGGGTACCTAAAACAAAGGCTTAATTTGTTTTTGTAGGCATATTCCTCCGGTGGAACAAGTTGGGTGCTTGATAGTGGATGCACAAGTCATATGACCGGAGAGAAGAAGATGTTCACATCACTTGAAAAGAACACAACCGATATGGGTGAAATTACTTTTGGTGACGATGGTAGAGGAGGAGTACTTGGAATGGGTAACATTGCTCTCACTCCCGAGTATTCCGTTTCAAAAGTTCTCTTGGTAGATTCTTTGGAGTTTAATTTGATGTCGGTCTCACAACTTTGTGAGAAAGGGTTTAATTGCTATTTCACTAACGAAGGTGTGACCGTTTTCAAGAGGAGCGATAACTCAATTGCCTTTAATGGTGTGTTGCAAGGAGGGCTTTATCTTGTGGATTTTTCTTTGGATAAAACCCAAATTAATACATGCTTGTTGGCAAAGTCTAGCTTGGGTTGGCTATGGCATCGCCGGCTAGCCCATGTTGGCATGAGAAATCTTAATGATCTCCAAAAGGGCGGTCACATCCATGGACTAACCGATGTCTCTTTTGAGAAAGATAGAATTTGTAGTGCTTGTCAAGTCGGAAAGCAACATGGAGCACCTCACCCCGCCAAGAATGTGATGACTACCACAAGAGCATTGGAAATGCTACACATGGATCTTTTTGGTCCAATAGCCTACTTGAGCATTGGTGGTAACAAATATGGTTTAGTAATTGTTGATGATTATTCTCGTTTCACTTGGGTATACTTTTTGCATGATAAAAGTGAAGTGCAAGGAATAATCAAGAAGTTCGTGAGAAGAGCTCAAAATGAACATGAAGTCAAGATCAAGAAGATAAGGAGTGACAATGGGAGTGAATTCAAGAATACTCAAGTTGAAGAATTCCTTGATGAAGAAGGCATCAAGCATGAGTTCTCGGCACCCTACACTCCACAACAAAATGGGGTAGCCGAGAGGAAGAACCGCACACTCATTGAGATGGCAAGAACAATGCTTGATGAGTACAAGACTTCGGACCGTTTTTGGGCCGAAGCCGTGAACACCGCATGCCATGCATCAAACCGGTTATTTCTCCACCGAATCTTGGAAAAGACACCCTATGAGCTACTCACCGGTAACGTTCCTAATGTCTCATACTTTCGTGTATTTGGGAGCAAATGCTTTATACTTAACAAGAAACCCAAGTCCTCAAAGTTTGCTCCTAAGGTCGATGAAGGGTTCTTGCTTGGATATGGATCAAATGTCTTGGCATACCGTGTCTTCAACAAAACCAATGGTTGTGTTGAGGTCACGCGTGATGTGACATTTGATGAATCTAATGGCTCTCAAGTAGAGCAAGTTGATCCAAGTATGATAGGTAATGAAGAACCTCCACATGAGGCAATTGAAGGATGGCCATAGGTGATATTCGACCACAAGAGCCTCAAGTTGATCAAGCTCCACCTTCATCCTCGTGCTAAGAAACTCCACCGCCCACACAAGAGCAAGATCAAGGAAGTGCTCAAGATCAAGGTGACGACCAAGATCAAGATCACAACCAAGATCAAACTTCAAGTGGTGGTGGAGATGTACAAGATGAGGAAGAGGAAGAAGAAGTAGAGAATGAAGAAAGAGTGCCACATCCAAGAGTTCGTCAAAGTGTACAAAGAGACCACCCCGTCGAGAACATTATTGGTGACATTGAAAGAGGGGTAACTACTAGAACTCGAGTTGCAAATTTTTGTGAACATTACTCTTTTGTGTCTTCTTTGGAGCCACTTAGAGTAGAAGATGCACTCGAGGATCCGGATTGGGTGATGGCCATGCAAGAGGAGTTGAACCAATTTGAGAGAAACAAAGTGTGGAAGTTGGTGGAGAGACTAAAGCAAAATGTTGTGGGCACCAAATGGGTGTTTCGCAATAAACAAGATGAGCATGGTGTGGTGACAAGAAACAAAGCAAGACTTGTTGCACAAGGGTTTTCACAAGTGCAAGGTTTGGATTTTGGTGAAACTTTTGCTCCCGTAGCTAGGCTTGAGTCAATTCGTATATTACTTGCCTTTGCTACTCACCATGGTTTTAAGTTACAACAAATGGACGTGAAAAGTGCATTCCTCAATGGGCCAATTAGTGAGGAAGTGTATGTGGAGCAACCACCGGGGTTTAAAGACCCAAAGTATCCTAACCATGTTTACAAACTCCATAAGGCGCTCTATGGGCTAAAACAAGCACCTAGAGCATGGTATGAATGCCTTAAAGGATATCTTGTTGAAAATCAATTTGTTGTTGGCAAAGTTGATCCTACGCTTTTCACAAAGCAAATTGATAATGATATATTTGTGTGCCAAGTATATGTCGATGACATTATATTTGGTTCTACTAACCGAGAATTTTGTGAAGCATTTAGTAAGATCATGATCAAGAAGTTTGAGATGTCCATGATGGGGGAGTTGAAGTTCTTTCTAGGTTTCCAAGTCAAGCAACTCCAAGAAGGCACGTTCATATGTCAAGCCAAGTACGCTCAAGATATGCTCAAGAAGTTTGACATGGACAAAGCCAAACCCATCAAGACCCCAATGCAAACTAGTGGACATCTTGATCTTGATCCAAAAGGAGTGCCCGTGGATCAAAAGGTATATCGTTCTATGATCGGTTCATTACTTTATCTTTGTGCATCTAGGCCCGATATTATGCTTAGTGTGTGTTTATGTGCAAGATTTCAATCCGCTCCTAAGGAGAGCCACATGGTGGCCGTTAAAAGAATCTTGCGATATTTGGTTCACACACCTAACCTAGGGCTTTGGTATCCAAAGGGCTCCAAGTTCAAGTTAGTTGGCTATTCCGATGCCGACTACGCCGGATGTAAGGTGGATAGGAAGAGTACATCCGGGACTTGCCAATTCTTGGGTAGGTCCCTAGTGTCATGGTCATCGAAGAAACAAAATTCCGTTGCTCTTTCCACCGCCGAAGCGAAGTATGTTGCAGCCGGTAATTGTTGTGCTCAATTACTTTGGATGCGGCAAACTCTAAAGGACTTTGGTTACACTATGAACAAAGTTCCTCTCCTATGTGACAATGAGAGTGCCATTGCTATTGCTCATAACCCCGTTGATCACAATAGAACTAAGCATATAGATATCCGGCACCACTTCTTGAGAGATCATGCTATCAAGGGGGATATTACTATTAGTTACATAAGAACCGATGCCCAACTTGCCGATATATTCACCAAGCCCCTAGATGAAAAGCGTTTTTGTGAACTTAGAAGTGAATTGAATATCCTTGATTCTTCTAATGTGGAATAGAATGTTGCACATCTGAATGTTGTTTACTAGTTTGGTAGTCTTGCAAAACAAAATGAATTGTAAAAAGATTTGAGTGATTTTTCAAAACTATTTGAATGGTTCTTGATCTTTTGATCCTATCTTGTTGTAAATGGTCATAGTTATGGTTGTTGTTTGCTTACTGACCATTTATGATGAGAATGTTCTTTAAAGTCCATCCATTGCCCCTCAACTCCTTTGAATCTCTTTCTCTTCATCAAGTCAGTTTGAAAAATCTGGGATCGTCGGATTATCCGGCATGGTGCCGGAGTATCCGGCCTGGTCAGACTGGTCACAGACTCTCCCCACCGGATAGTCCGGGAAGGAGCCGGAGTATCCGGACCTGGGACTATCGGAACATCCGACTCCGAGTCGGAATATCCGGTCAGTTACCGGCTATATAAGGATTTGACCCCCGCGGTGAAACGTTTTCTTCACTTTCACCGCGCCCTAGTTGCTATCTCGCCGCCTCTCTCCTCCCTTCCACCAAAGTCGTCGATTCTTGGGTGTTTTGGAGCGGGATTCGACTCCCCCAAGGATTCCAATGACCTCCAAACGCCGGAGACTCCGGTGCCCCCAAGTTTTTCCTCCGGAAACCGAGGAAGTGCTTGAAGGTATCCTTTGTCTTCCCCCTCTTCGATCTCCTTGTTTTGGATGTTCTAGTGGATTCCCTTCGGTGAAGTGGTTGGATATGAGGTTGTTTAGCAATGCTAGAAGTTTGGTTGAAATCTTGTGGCTATTTTTGGAGTTTCGACGAATTTTTGAAATGTTAGGGTCTGCCGGATTATCCGACTGTGTGCCGGAGTATCCGACGCCGGAGTATCCGGCACAGAGCCGGACAATCCGACAGAACCTAACAGTTGAACAATTCGTCCCTACTCCTAATTTTTGATTTCATCCTTGAACTTCCAATGTTTAAACCTCCTTCATGGATGTTTGTGTCAGATGAAAGGCCATGGACAGCGTCATGGGCAGAAGAGGACCGTCAACCCGCTTTCTTCAAGCTCAAGGGGAGGTGCATCCAAAAGGGGTAGAAGCAAAGGAAAGGCACCTGTAGATGACAGAGAGCCTCCTCCATTGTCCCCCAACATGTTCCCAAGGATGCATGCTCCCATTGCAAGTCAAGAAAGGAATATGGAGGGTAAGGCACATATGGACTACTCCAAAGGGAAGCATGACTTGGCATCTCTTCGCAGGAAGGATCCCTTTGAGTATGAGAAGGACACCCACATTATTGATTATCGCTTTCAGACTGTGTTTCAGTGGGATTGGTACAAGTATGTTATACAAAGCAAGAGCACTCCTGTTCTTCCTATGCAGTTTGTTGATTGGGACCATATGAGGAAGCTGAAAGATCCCATCATCAACCAGGTCATTGCCAAGTGTGAGAGTATGTGGATGAAAAATATTATGGCAATGCCCTATCACTGGAATGAAGAAGTCATTGCACAGTTCTATGCTACATATTGGATTGATGATGTCAACAATGATGAGCCAGTGATTCATTGGATGACTTAGGGACATCCTTTTGAGGTCTCTTATAGTAACTTTGCAGAGATACTTGGTTTCACTAGTGATGATCTTGGCAAGACTGATATAACTGATCATCTTTGTCTTGCTAATGAGCAAATGGCTTTCATGTATGAAGGGAGACACCCCAAGCTTGGTACTACTCATGGTTTGAAACCTTATTACAAGTATTGTAACTCTCTCTTCAGGCACACTCTTCTCCCCAAGAAAGGGGATGCTTCGAGCATCTTGAGCTATGCTAGAAATCTGCTGTGGTACATGTCAGATAAGGATGAAGTGAAGGATGAGTTCAGTGTGTTTGCTTTCATCTTTTGGCAGATCTACATCATCTCTAAGGATGCAAGTCGCAGCTGTGCATATGCCCCTTACATAATGAAGATGATTGAGCATGTAACGGGGGTTGAGTTTCATAAGGACTGCAAGCATGCCCCCTACAGGATCAGGAAAGTGACCTCTACCACTCCCTCTTCTACCTCGGCAGCAGCAGCAGCTATTGATCCTACAGTTCCTCATGTTGGTACATCTCAGTCACGTCGCAGACGTCGTCCTAGCAGCTCTCTTTCATTGCTAGAGCCCTCAAGGCCATCTACAACAAGTGCACCAAGAATGCTATTGAGATTCGTGAGGCACGTGAGGAAGCAAGAGTGCGTCAAGAGAATTCTGAGCGCAATATCCGCAACTTGTGCAAAGTTAATAAGGTTCCATATGCAGCTCCTCCACCGTATCCCGAACTCCCCTCCGATGGTGATGATGATGAGGACATCTTCAACTTCACCAAGAAGCCTACTCGTCAAGAGGAAAGTGATGAGGACACCGAGGTTGAAGGTGAAGGCGAAGAGGAAGAAGAAGAGGAGAGTGAGGAGGAAGATGCAGCAGCGGGCAGCGGTGATGATGAGTGATTCACCTTGTCTCTTTCTCTTTTTGGTGATGTGATGCCAAAAAGGGGGAGAAATTTATCGTTCTACCTAGTGATGGACTTTAGGAGCATTATTATTATTTGTGTTGAACTAAGTGCTTGATTGTAAGACTAAATTTATTTATGTCCTATGCATGAGATTATGTGGTGTAATGACGCTTGTTGGTTTCTATATTTCTAGGTTGTGTGAAATTGCTTATTGCTCTCATGTGTTGCATATTGTTTTTATTGCCTATATGATGATATTTGGTCCATGCAAGGTTTTAGGGGGAGCTCTCGTATTGTCTCTCTTCAAAATGTGTATTTGGCATTGTTAGGCCATTTGTGATGAATTCAATTCATGCACACATTTAGGGGGAGCTTTCTCTAAATTTGTCTAGTTCTTAATGAATATTTTTTATCCTTGCTATAATTTGGTTGTTTTGACATCAATCACCAAAAAGGGGGAGATTGAAAGTGCATCTAGGCCCCTAATCATGTGTTTTGTGTGATTGACGTCAAAACGATCAAAAGGACTAATGTTTGCAATGAGAAAATGTTCAGCTAGGTCTCACAATGGAGAATCAAAATGATTTCAAAGTTACAATCCCTTCATGTGTTGACAAGAACGGCATCAAGTGCTCAATGGACAAAGATTTATCTCTCTTATATTTTCATTGAGTCTAGGAATGCCGTACTATCAAGAGGGATGGTAATCATGTGTATTTTGATGTCACAAGAGCTTTTGCATGAACCAAAACCAACCAAATTTCAGCTTGAGAGATTTACCAATTTCCAGTTACAGATGCTTCCCACCGGAAGATCCGGCACACTGCCGGAATATCCGGCTATGTAACTCAGTTACAGTTGCTTCCCACCGGAATATCCGACCCACTGCCGGAGTATCCGGCCCTGCTGAAACCCAGTTACAGTTGCTTCCCACCGGAGTATCCGACACTGTGTCGGAGTATCCGGTAGGACCTAACCTGCAGCGCAACGGTTTGATTTTTGGCCGCACCTATAAATACCCATACACCTCCAACGGCCATTTCTCTCCGTCTCCACTGAAAGAACAACACCCAAGCTTCCCTTTCTCACTCTCTACTCATTCCCAAGCCAAAGATTTGTGTGATACACTCAAGGGAGTGTGTGAGAACAAGAGATTTGTGTTGAGAGCAAGCAATCCCACTCTTGAGCTTCTTGTGGCATCATCTCACTTGGTTTCATTTGTTACTCTTGGAGCTTTGTGCTCCTAGACGGCTAGAGGTTGCCCGAGAGCTCCCAATTCGTGTGGTGAAGCTCCGGGAAGTTTGTATTACCCATTCCCGCAAGGGATTTGCTAGTGGAACACTCAAATCGGTCTTGGTGACCATTTGAGCGAGGTTTAGGGTTGAGAGCAACCCGGTCCTTTGTGGACTCCTCAACGGAGACGTAGGGCACTGTGTGTGCCTGAACTTCGGGAGAAAATCGTGTGTCAATTTGTCTATCTTTTGATTGTTCTCGTTGTTCATACTTGTTCTTATCCATATTGCTTATATATTGTTATATTGCCTCGATCTACTTATTTACTTGTTTCCTTCCGCAATTGTTGTGTAGATTTACTTGATAGCATCTATACAAGTCTTTTGATTCAAGTAGAATTGCTAAAAACTTCATAGTTTTCAAATTTCGCAAGATTATCCCCTGTTCCGGATTGTCCGACACAGTACCGGATATTCCGGTACCGGAGTATCCGGCAGTGTACCGGACTATCCGGTAGTTCTGACGATTTGCTTAAGTCCTAATTTGTAGAAGTTTTTAGCGTTGCCTATTCACACCCCCCCCCCCCCCCCCCCCCCCCCCAACTTTCAACTTATTGGGGCCTTTTTGCTTGAGATCATTTCCATCTTCAGAATTATAGGGTCAACATGGACTTATGCATCCTCAACTGATTGGACATGGTACATTGGTACTGGAAGAAAGAAAAAGAATAGGGCTAACAGGTTTGCCCGTGGAGTTCTATCTTTACGTTGGCACTGGGATGTCAGGTTGGGAAGATGGTTTCGCTCCCTCCGGAAGGTCTCCTCAGGGAGTTGGTCTACACATACTTCCATCGGACAGTATAACATGATCTCCATGTCAATTGCTCATCGTCGCATGGCCACATTTCAAAGACCAGCCAAGCTACTTGCGCTGGATGACTTGTGGAAGTGGACCAACATTAGATTCGTTCAAGCCTCACCTGCTGTGGTCGAAGTTATATATACAGAGATTAAGAGGCGGGCAGAGCTAACCAAAATGGAGGCAGAAAAGCTGGACTACAATACTCGCCAGGGTCGGTGGACACGGAGTCATGATGATATAGAAAAGCTATGCAAGGATGTCTTCAGAAGGGGCTTGATTGGGTTCATCCTTGCCTGCCACATCGCAACTGACATTTTAGTCCACTGCTGCAATGAAAACGAAAAGATTGATACGGGGGATGAACTACCTGAAGTAGCTATGGCTCTGTCCAATCACATGATGTACCTCCTTCGAGTGCATCAAGATATGTTACCTAGTACTACTACTGAAGGTGCCGACAGTTGGAGCAAGGATACGTACGATGAAACATGCAACAAACTTCTCCCTGGTCTATTTTACCTCATGAAAAAGTATGCAAAAGTGGAGATTAAACAAGAACGTGGACATAGGCCTCAGGATATTCTCTTGATTATGGAGAAACACTTCTCGGATAACCATCTTCTATCATTTCATCAAAAGGAAAGGTACCGTTGTTCTATTTTCAGGTCCGGATCCGAGTTAGCTGCTAAGCTACTCGAAACCACGGAAATCAGCTTGCGGCAGAAATTCCAATTTCTTACCGAATTATGGGTGGACACGCTGCTTTATGTGGCCGATGGCATCACCGCAAATTTCCATGCCAAGCATCTAAGCTATGGTGGTGAGTTTGTGACCTTCGTCAGTGTCCTCATGTCTCACGTTGGCCTGCAGAAGCAATTTTATGGCCAACTGCGAGCCAGCAGAATTCCAGCCTACAACCCCTGATCGTACTTGCGTTAATGTTGGTGATGTAAAGATGCGTAGTTTTGTTCTGACCATCATTTGTTACGTTTTCAAAAAAAAAAAAATCCCTATATTATTGTTCGGGTCTCTCTCTGTACGTTGGTAGTGAACGATTTTCCTGTACTCCGCTGGTTTTCAAAACCTACTCTTAGTGGCAAATAAATTGTGTGCATGAAACTCTGTCCATGTTTAGCAATTACCATTTTGCCATTTGCAATGAGGTTATCTGTGAACATTAGTTTGTATAGAGAGACAAATATAGTTGTTTTCAGTCTGCAGGGGAGAAAATAACTGAACAATTACTGTAAAACTATATAGTTGTTGTCTCGGCCGTCAACCTTAGTTATTTACTCGTGTATGTTAGATTAATCATTTGTGCAGAAAACATCACATTAGTCTGGTATCTAGTGCCTTGGGAGCTAGGTTAATTCCTATTTCCCGGAATTTTTTTTAAAAAAGGCAATGAAATGAAGCACTGTTGACTCACAAGTGTAGGAGCTTGTGTAATCGAGTATTTTTGTTTTAATCAGATCTCAGTGTTTTTAACTTGGGGATGTGGTACCTACATGGAAAGTTTTGAGAACCAACTATATGGAACCCCGCGTGGAATTGCCGAAGGTGCATAGAGCCTCCTAGCAAAAATAAAAAATAAAAAATCTAACTAAACTAACAGCCTCCTACGACAATTTGTGCAAAAGCAAAAAAGAAAAAAAAAATATGGCCAAGCCCCGGGGATTTTTTTTTTTTTTTTTTTGCGATTGTGCAGTACAACTCAGACACTCACATTCACTCTTATGTAAGCACATACGTAAAACCTACCTCTATGACCATCTTTGAAGACTGAGCTGGCAAATCACTGACGTCTCATTGCCGTCGGCCACGTCGCATACCGCTGAAAGCACAACGCCGTTAAATACTAAAAAATTTACTTCTATGGGAAGTCAAATCAGGATTTGAGATACTACTGAGGTTTTTGTAGACACCACACCATAGACCCTTCATCGGTGGCTTGCCTTCCATGATGGTCAAACAAAGGCGGAGGAGAGATTTAACAAAATGACCCTACCCCTCCCCCTCTCTTCCTCCAACTACCTTTCTTTTGTCTAGATCTGGCCAGGTAGTTCGCTGTCCACATTACAAACGCGAAGACATCTGACAGGCCACAATGGTGCACGGGGGTAGCTATAGTCGGTGCACATTGGTGGTGAGCAGTATATATGCGCGAGGAGGCTGAACCCATGGTAAGCCGGTTCACACACAACCAGCTAGCGATCTTTTGTGACCACGATATTGGCCTCACCTGCTAACAAAGCATTTGCTAAATGCAAGGTGATGGCTATTGGTCACGGGCAGAGCTGCTTCTATTCATTGGCATTCACATGAATGCCCAAAATTTTTGAGGAAAACAAAATCACATGTAGTCAGAAGGGCAAACGACCGGACGAATCAACGATTCATTCGTTCAGAATGCAAGAGCGGCAAATTTTTTTTTGGTTTTCCCAAATCTTTGAATCACAAAAATCTGCCTCCTCCCACCATGTTCATTTGAAGCTTGGTATTGTTAAAAGAAACTCTTCGCCTTTACCAAGATTTTCATTGCAGTCGTCCAAATATAAATGCCCAGATGAGAAATCTCAACTCCGCCATTATTGTTGGTGAACCCGCTGCTTGTTATATTGAGAGAGAGAGAGAGAGAGAGAGAGAGAGAGAGAGCAACTAGCTTTTGAAAAAGACTTGAATGGAACTTGGAGCCCACCCCACATCATCCCCCTACAAGAGCTGGTTACTAGCCTTTAGCTAACTCTCTCCCTAACAATTATTTTTGTGAAGTCCTTGCCTTTAGTAGCGGAGTTACGTCTTTCTAATTTGAGAGTTTTTCTCAATAAACATACTGTGTGTTTTACTGATATAATGAAACCAGTTTTTGTTTTTTGAGAATCTATAATAAAAACCAGCTATCAAAGAAAGCTTGTAAAATAGGTGATATTTTTTTTTTTGAGTTGAAATAGGTGATATTCATTGGCAATGATGCACCAAATCAAGTGGGATCAAACCAGATAGAGGCCATTAAACCAGAAGCCCACGGTCCATGCGCCGTAGTTTGGGCCCAGCCCACGCAGGCTACATCACCACGAAAACATTCGCGGCCCGCTAGGGTTTTGGAGCAGCATATAAAATGCTCCGTCTCCTCTTTCTCACGCCACTCCGCAGCGACTCCACCTCAGAAGCGGCGGCGGCGGAAGAGAAGGCGAGGGCGCGAGGGAGAAAGGAGAGGAGCACCAGCCATGGTGCACGTCAACTTCTATCGCAACTGTAAGCCCGAGCGAGAGATCCCCCTCCCTTCCATCTCGTTTCCTTTCGCCGCCTGATTCGTTCTGGTTCGTTTACGGTCCATTGGTTCGTTGCGGGTCGCTGTGATCTGGCTCCGAATGGTGCGGTTTGCGTTTGTAGGCTTGTTCTCGGTTGGTCGCTCGCCGCTGCTCGGACGGCTTGGCGCTAGGGTTTTGAAGTCTCTTGCTATGGAATCCTTCAGCACGGCTTAGCTGTGAAGTAGAAGTTTTCTGATTGGCGCGGTGTAGTCGTTCCCTCTGGATCTGAGGTTGGCGGAGGGTTTGTTTTGGATCAGCTTTGTCGGAACGTTGTTCGGGTTTAGGAATTTCTAGATGTGGTCTGGGGTAGTTTTCGATGCGCCACATCGTGGTTCTTGTAGGCAAAGCCAGTGGTGATTCCTAGTGAGACTAGTGATCGGTGAATCTGTTATTTTAGTTCCAGTGGAAATTGCTTGAAGCAGCAGATAGCCCTAGTGTCCTTTTTAGATGTTGCTTAGATGGTCGTGGATTTGCAGTTTTGAACTGGTGATGCCGAAAATATTGTGGCCCTTCATTTGCTTGGTAGGCGTAGGATGCTATTGGCAGATGTGAGTGCTGGAAGATCACAACTTCGTAATTGCTTCACATTTGTTTTATGCAGCAAGAATACTTCCTTGCTCAATTCTGTATATTTCGTTTTTTTCATTAGTTTTGTAGAAATGGCATGTAATGTTCTCTACCATTCACATTGTGGGTCAAATGATTTCTTGTAGCACAGATTTGGTATTGCCACTGCCCACTTGCTTGTTTGATATGAATGATGCGGCTTTAGTATCCTTTTATTCTTGTTTTGTACTAAATCCATTCTTGTTGCAGATGGCAAGACTTTCAAGAAGCCCAGGCGTCCTTATGAGAAGGAGCGTCTTGACGCAGAGCTGAAGCTGGTCGGTGAGTACGGCCTGAGGTGCAAGCGTGAGCTGTGGAGGGTCCAGTACGCCCTGAGCAGGATCCGTAATGCTGCCAGGCACTTGCTCACTCTGGATGAGAAGAACCCCCGCCGTATCTTTGAGGGTGAGGCGCTGCTCCGCCGCATGAACCGCTATGGACTGCTCGCTGAGGGCCAGAACAAGCTTGATTATGTCCTGGCTCTTACCGCTGAGAACTTCCTTGCGAGGCGTCTTCAGACCCTTGTCTTCAAGGCTGGTATGGCCAAGTCCATTCACCATGCCCGTGTCTTAATCAGGCAGCGCCACATCAGGTATGGCTATGAAGATCCTTTCTTATAAATTGTTGTCACATGTTCTTCTTGCTCTAGCAACCTAGCTTCTGATGTTTATCTTAAAACCCCAATTGACGGGCACTGATGATGAGAATATTCAAGTTATCTCACGATGGTCTGCTGAGAACACTTTGATGCAATAAATATTCTCTGAAGTCCAGTATTTTTACTGTCTAGAATACTCTACGGAATGCTACAAAGTACTTTGGTTGCAAATTTGTCATGTTTGCACTGTTCTGAATTTATTTGTGGCAAAAGGTTAGCCCTGCCTGAACTGTGGCAAATTTGTCATGTTTGCACTGTTCTCAAATAGATTGCAAGAGAATTCTGTATACTGTGGCAATATTACAATATTTGTTCTCGTGTATGATTGTGTTCATGCATGTCTCACCTTTCCCAATAGTTAATGGTTGCCTGCCTGAACTTGAAAAAGTGGAAATGCTGGAATTTTTGTTCATTGTAATTCCTTTTCTTTGCTGTCCTCTGAGTTGTTTATATAATCATGGTTTGATTCTGTTGTAGTGCTGCAATGAGAACAGTTGAACCTCGTAATGTTTTATTTATGCTATTGCTTGCATAAATAATGAGAACTGATGGATCTTTTTACAATGCAGGGTTGGCAGGCAGATTGTCAATGTCCCATCGTTCATGGTGAGGGTTGAGTCTGAGAAGCACGTTGACTTCTCACTGACCAGCCCATTCGGTGGAGGCCCCCCAGGCAGGGTGAAGAGAAAGAACCAGAAGAAGGCAAGTGGTGGCGGCGGTGACGGTGGTGATGAAGATGAGGAGTGAAGAACGAGCCAGTAGCAGTTACCTAATATATTATGTAGTCATCATAAAAAATGTTTGTGCTATGAGTACTTGCTGGGTGGTCTGATACTCAGCCCCGTTCTGTATGGCGTAATCGGTTTTCCTCCAGACAGGATGGTTACCGCTTTATCTTGTGTTCCTTAGCCTATATACTTAGCTATGTATGGAGCTGTTTAATTTTGTTGCAGTTTATATGGTTTGACTCTAATTCTGTGCCATCGGGTTGGTGACCTCTGATCCTTTCATGGTGTGACTGAATGTGGTGTGCCTTAGCTGCTGTACTGGTGTCTATGCCGAAATGACTACGCATCCGTGACTGTTCTGGTGCTGGTAATCAGAGGTGATGCAATGACGTTACGATCTTCTGTCCTGTGTAGTGATACTGTATTGCTCAATGACGTTACGGTCTTCAGTCCTGCGTAGCAATACTGTATTGCTCGTATGTGGCTTTTGGTAGGCTTAACTTGTTCGAATGGAGCGGTATGTTTTAAGCCTAAATGTTCTTCAGCTGTCAACTAGTTTCTCCTAAATCTACGCAATTTGCAATCAAATCTACTGGCTAACAAATGGCTATTGGCCACTACGTCCTCTTCATATTATTGTTAGGTTTCCATCTCCTTATCCTACTAAACCTTCCATGACACGGTAGACACAATTTGAACTTGAACGAGCACTATTCCTGCTAGGTTTGCATCTCCCCTTCCACATGACACGCATCTGTTGGCTGTTGCCCAGAAGAATGGGAACGTAAGATAGAAAACCAAGTAGAACTCACATTAAGCTGAAATTAACATTACATTGATTGTTCAAGAAAATAGATATAAAAATAATATTCAGAAGAATTTCACATTAGCTTGCAGCAATGCGACCATTTTCGTCTCGTATCGTCCAATCCAAAGTTCACCACCGTCCGGACCCACCTGTCAGTTCTCCGCTCCGCTACTCCACCACCATCGCCGCCGCCACCGTCCGGAACCCTCGCCAGAGGAAGAACCCGGATTAGGCACATCCTCTCTCCTGCGCGTGAGGCGGAGAGTCTAGCCGAAGTGGCCGGGGCGGGGTGTGGTCGTGTACTCGTGTGGAAGAAGTACGTTGGGAACCAGTGGGCGCGCATCCGGTCGCTGCTCGTCCGCAAAGCAGAACAATGCGCTCTGGTACAATTGTCTCGACCATCAACAAGGTGATTCTGCTAACCTGAACTAAACTCGCCTCGTTAGTGAACTTGAGACCTGTTGTTGTGGTATTTGCCTGAAAATGTGGCATTAGTAGTGGTGTCGTTTGGCATCACAATCCACTATATAATTGATCCGGAATGAGATATGTAGTGTTGTTAGTTTGCTTGTATGCGGGCAAGTTTCAGTACACCAGTGCTCAGTACTATGAACCAAAGCTAATCTTCTTCCTGAAATTTAAAATGGCAAGATGATTTGGTTTAGAAATAGGATTACTGCCTTACATATACTTACCGTCTACAAGTGATTATGCTGCATAACTGGTGAATTACCTGAAGGTTTTTTTCTTCCCCAAAAGAACATTTTGCGCTGTTTGAAAAGTGAAATTTGATAGTGGACTTGATAGGCTATTTAGCCGTTATAATTTGTCCATAATTTCTTGAAACAATTGTACCTACTCCCTCTGTTTTTTTTTTCTTGTCGTTCAGACAAGCGTAGTTCAATTTGAACTAGCAATTGCTGTCCTAACGACATCATATAAAAAACGGAGGGAGGAGATAACTTTTTACTATGAATAGTAAAAGTCAAGCTGGGTAATTCTGAAGTTAAGTATGTAAATCTAGGTTTAGTTTCCCCTATTCCCAACTTCAAGAACAGGGCAACACATCAGTTTTTGTTGGAATTACAAACTCTTGTTACAGAGGATGAGAAGAAACTGAAGAAAAAATTGTAGAACATATGTCAGACAGCTGTCATGAGGAAGTGGAGAAAGCAGAAGCAGCTTTGTGAAACTTGATGAAGTAATAAATGAGGAGCTTCTTAGACTTATTGAGCACGATAATGATGAAAAATATCCTTAGGCTTTTGGAGCACAATATAGGGGAGCTCATGTCCCTGAAAGATCTCCTAGGCTTTTGGCAAAACATCCAAAGAAGAAAAATAGAGAGAGAGCAAGCAGTGGCAAAATGGGGAAGCTCATGTCCCTGAAATTGAAGATTTTGATGAGGATGAATTAATGGAAGTGCGTTTCTTTCCTCCTTCCTATTGTATTTTGTTTCCACGAGTTACTGTATCCACAGTTTCCTAATACTTTACATTATTATTTTTTTGATCGGCCACATATTGGTTTGGAAAATATCAAATCACTGGAACAATAATGACTGGGAAAAGTTTGTGCACATTATCATCTGTATCTCACAAATTGACATGACAATGCGATACATTAGTACAAATACCAGAACATATTTAAATTATTCCTGATACTCATACTTCTGATAGTCAAAACATTCTTCAGTTTCGAGATAACCAATGTGGTACGAGGGTATACTCGAAAGAAACTCATTTAAAAGCCTGAAACTAATATGAATTGACATTTCTGGACATGTCTTATTAGATTTGTCATTTGCAAATGGTCTGTGAGTAACAATAATCATGTTGCACTTTTTATGTTTGCACACTAGGAGAAAAAGTTTTATTCATGTATAGCAACCACTTCATTATTTTAAGTAGCTGTTCAAACTTCCAGCGCAGAGCTCTTGACATGATTTGCAAAAAGTCAACGAATGCATGCTTGAGTTTCAAGAAAACTATAATACACAGCTCAAACCAGTCAAGAACATATACCCTAACTATATTCATTATACATGAGTGGATTGTTTCCTGCATAGCATACTGTGCCCCAAAATATGGTATGTCTATTTCTTGCCCAAATGGTGGTACAAAAATTGCTCTACCATCCTCAACTTTGCAAGGGGGAAAACTGTGTTCTGCACAGTTAGTCCTTCATTTTTTACTGTTCTGTTCTATGAAGTTTATGCTTTTGCTCATGTACTGATAGAATAAGTCGTATTGTTGGGCTCAATTGTTTTGGCAGTCTAGTTCAATGGTTGAAGAGGAGAGTCAATATATTCAAGTGGCCCTGTGGGACATGAAAATAAATCTTTTAAAGAATTTGTTTCGCACATGATGCTTACCAAAAGGACTTTATGTTTTTCTGTACTAACAACAGTATGGTTTAGACAGTGTTGCCCGAAATGTTAATTTCCGCTTTACAAAAAGAATTTGGAATTACGAAGAAGTGTGCAAACAATGAAGCTAAGAAGGCTTCTTGTCTTGAGCAGAAGATTAATCTTTTGATACAAGGTAACCAGTTGAACTTGGCATAGTGCATCATCTGCACTAGAGATCATCTATATTAACTGGAAACCTTTATGCAATACAGCATGGGTTGTTCATTTGTTTTTCTTTATTGGGTTTATGATTTCTTCTCTTTCTTCTGTCCTATTTGTTTGAATCTGTGCAAGTTGGCCTTAAAAATGATAGACAACTGGTCTGCCCCAAACTAGATTTACTCTGCCTTTTAGGTTCACTTTCCTTAATTTCTAAAGGTTCACTTTTTTTTTTTTCTGAACTGGCTTTATTCTTTCAAAATAATTGTTCAGGACACTATCACATCATATATGTTGATTTTGATACCCACTATACATTTTGTTGTTTTGCTTCCTAGCTGATTTGCTGTTTTTTTTTTCAGGTGGGAGCTGGAAAAATATGGTCACAGGTCCAAGATATACTCAACCAGATGGACACAGCTGCATTCTATTGAGTTCAAAATTTGACCGAAGCATTAGAAACAGAAAGCATTACAACATGCTTTCCAGAGCCGCTATGGCGATCTGTTATCTGGTCACCAGAGGATTCAAGAACAACTTGAGGAGCATGGGGAGCATAAGAAGCAGTGTAAGGTACAGGAAATGATAGAAGGAGAATGTCATGTTTGGCAGGAAGTTGCAGTACATAATCATGCTGCTGAAGAAGAGAATGAAGAGCAAAGTCAGAAAGTTGAAGAGGACAGAGAACAGGTTTTTTGACCGAAGCAGTAGGGGAAACCCCAACCTATTTATATATTTTTTATTTCAGCCTGATTATTCGCTCCCATAGGGAGTTGAACCCACGTCTGCTAGATGCTACTCAGGTGCTCTAACCACTAGGCTAGAGGCCCTTTCGCGACACAGAACAGGTTAATAGTGCTACTGACGGAGTCTGCAGAGGCAAGGGAACGAATGAGGATCAAATGGATGTGTGCAATGAGAATGTAAATGAGGAATTTGTAGTCCCTTCTCAAGTACCAGGCAATTAAGAAAATAACGATGACAACCAGGGTATCTAATCCTGTTCACTTCCACTTCCATGCTTTTGCACTGCAAGGTTTCGATTCAATAGAAACACTTGAAAAAATCTCAGTAGTGACAGTGCGTCTACTAACGATGGATCTAAATTGGAGGGTCAGGATAAAGCTGCTGGCTGCATGGCTCATGCCAGTTGTCAGGAGGACGGCAAAGATGTACTTGCAACTGTTGGTGCCACTGTAATTCCTCTGCATCTTCAGATAAGCTGTCTAGAATGAGGAAAATGACATAGTTCCTGAACAAAATATTGTTTTGATTACGACGCACTTCGTTTGGGCGGAATATTCTGAACTGAGACAAAAGTAGCTGACTCCATGCAAATATGTGAGCATCATGAGGCTGGTCTTCGTTTAAGACCTGTATCCACTGGTAACCTGATATGGTGCCCGTGACAGAGCACGGTGCACAACTTGTGTACGGAAAAGTGCAAGAGCCTTGGTCCATGTCCAAGCATATGGCTCAGGGCATGCATCCTATGGATAACCTCGTGTTTTATCCACTGCTTGGTTGTATGCAATGTTTGCTCATCCCATTGGACCCTACCTGCATCCAAAAGCACAAATATCTCCGTGAGTAGGACCCAAGAAAGGAGAAAATATCATACAAGAGATATTTTGAGGAGAAAAAAGGTACAATCTTAAGTCTCTGACAGCTGGCCCAAAAAGTTCACCAAAGGATCCAAATCATGTCTTTTTCTTGAGTGTCAACAAGCAAATCTGGGCAGCACCGGACCACAAGAACGGCCACCGGAGATGATTGGGCCAAGTCACGGTTCACCTCAAAATAGATATGCCTGAACTGGTATCCCCAAGATTTTGGCATGGCTGTTCGATATTTTCCTTCAAAAGGAACTCAATGGTGGATCTTTTTCCCTGAGTGCAAACTAAGACAAGATGGCACGAAGAATCTGACCTCCTAGTATTGTTGATGCAAAGAGAATGAGAATTTTGCCGCCGCTTCAGTTGCATCACGCTGAGTTTCTTTTGATTGCAATGGAACTAACCATAGAAGACATGAGGTTAAATGATCAACCATCAGAGCTCAGACTGCAAGAAGCAGAGTATTGGCAATTAGCTACTTGCAGCTTCGATTAATTTTTGGTTCGTTATCTGCAACTTTAGAGATGCCTGTTTTGAAGAGGACTATTTCTTCGTTCCACCCATGCCCTTTAACTAAAGAATAGTGGCATGCCGTTTAACTACAACGAAACAGGGGGAAAAAAAGATAATAAACTAAAATAAATATCAAGGGAATAGCCAAAGAAAGGAAATGAGACTTGGTAAGAACCCCGAGAAGAGACACTGTCCTCTCACCTCACTCCCCACTACTTTCCCGCTCTATCCATATATAAACCTCCCTCCTTCCTCCCCTGCATGCCTCAACAACCCGTCTCCAAGAAACCACCGCCCCTCACACCAATCCCAGTCTCTCCCTTCCTCTCGGACCAATCCAAATACCCAATCCGTTCCCATCCAACCAGTGACCACGCAATTCCCCTGCATTTTCTGAGTTCCCTTTTGACGAGATCAAGATTCAATTGGTGTCCGGCTAATTCGTCGCCGGAGTTGGGGAAGATGAAGCTCGACAGAGAGATGGAGATGCTGCTCAACGAGATCCCCCTCCTCCACCACGGCGGCCTCCTCGGCGGCTGCGACGCCGACGCCGCCGAAGCAGAGGACCTCTCCTACCTCATCCACGAACTCGCCGCGATGGGGGTCGTCGACGGCGACGACGAGCCGGTCGCCGCCGACGGGTTCAGCTTCTACGGCTTGGATTACCCCAAGAAACGCGCAAGTCTTGTGGCCTCGCCGCCGCCGTTCTCCATGGCGAACCACCGCGCGCACATGCCGTCCCTGTTCGACAACTTCCCTTTCGACGCCGCGGCCGACGACTGGGACCTCAGGTGCTCGCCGCCGCCCGCGCCGCCGCCGGCGGCGGCCGCGCCGAGGGCCCGGAGCAAGAGCGCGAGGAGGAAGAACGCCGGCGGCTGCGCGGCGGCGACGACGAGCCCCAAGAAGTGCGGCGCCGCGGCGGCGGCGGCTAAGGCGCACGGCGGCGAGAGCCTGGACGGCCTGCGCGGGTTCATGTACCACGTCGCCCGCGACCAGCACGGGTGCCGGTTCCTGCAGCAGCGGCTCGACGACGGCAAGCGCGAGGTGGACACCATCTTCGCCGGCGTCGCGCGCCACGCCGCGCAGCTCATGGTGGACCCGTTCGGGAACTACCTCATGCAGAAGCTGCTCGCCGTCT
Source organism: Eragrostis curvula (assembly GCA_007726485.1). Taxonomy (NCBI): domain Eukaryota; kingdom Viridiplantae; phylum Streptophyta; class Magnoliopsida; order Poales; family Poaceae; genus Eragrostis; species Eragrostis curvula. The sequence goes on along the minus strand of CM017444.1, from coordinate 19,568,839 downwards.
GCGACGCCGGGCAGAGGATGGCGCTCGTGCTCGCGCTCACCGCCGACGCCTTGGTGCTCGTCAGGATCTCCCTCAACGTCCACGGGTAATTAAAATTGCCGATTCGGTTTCGTCGATGGCGACTGCTGGTGTTGGCATTTTGTTGATTTTGGGTGTGTGTGTGTTGTGCTGTGCGTTTCAGGACAAGAGCAGTGCAGAAGCTGATCGAGAGCCTCAAGACAAAGGAGGAGATAAGGCTCGTCATGGAGGCGCTGCGCCCGGGCTTCTTGGAACTCATCAAGGATCCTAATGGCAACCATGTCGTGCAAAAGTGCTTGCAATCTTTCGAGGCTGATGATAACAAGGTAAATTGATGCGTGCATCTGAACTCCTGATTAATGTGGATACATTGTTGTCATGACATTGTTCCCTCTGTTCAGAAGAACTCCTGTTTTGGAGCCATTGTTGTCATCACTTTTCTGAAACTCTGGATCTTTCCACTCTATTGTATTATTCTCTTTGTGTTAACTATACTGGACTAATATGGATGGTTTATGCCCTCCAGGCAATCTTTGATGCTGCTGCGCTCCATTGTCTCGATATCGGGATGCAGTGTCATGGTTGCTGCGTCCTGCAGCGGTGTATTGCACGTTCGCGTGGTGAACATCGGGATAAGCTGGTTGCGGCCATTGCTTGCAATGGTTTTGAACTTGCACAGGATGCCTATGGGTAATTTCCGCTCTTAAAACAACATCGTTTGGCCCCTTTTCCTCAGAGTCTCTGCATTTCATTTCTTTTTTTTTTTCTGAAATAACAATCAGGAGAACTGTATTCATTTGGCACTTTGCATGCCCGTCTCTGTTTAACCAATTGGGAATTTTCGTGTACTGCTTTTTTGTTAATGTCAGTCCTTGTTTGCTATGGTTATAGGAACTATGTCGTCCAATATGTAATGGATCTGAAGATCGCAAACGCAAATTCTAGTCTTGCACAACAGTTTGAAGGCAAATATATCCAGCTTTCCATGCAGAAGTTCAGTAGCAACGTGGTTGAGAAATGCCTGAAAGTCTTCAAGGAGGCTGACAAGGCGAAGATCATACTTGAACTCCTAGCTACACCACACTTGGAAAAGTTGCTTCAGCACCCCTATGCAAACTATGTCATCTACTCTGCTCTCCAGAATTCCAAGGTAAGAGCCTTGTGAAAAGGGATGCGGTCGTGGTATCTTCACAATAACTAATTTGCCAATTTTTGTAACTTTTGTCTAAAAATTTCAGGGTTCACTGCACTCTGCATTAACGAATGCAATCAGACCACATGTGGAACTACTTAGAACAAGTCCATACTGCAAGAGGATTTACACTCGTGCTCTGCTGAAGAAGTGACGAACTGATGAAAATTTTCAGCTTGTAACAAGAAAGATTGTTGTCTTGTGCTGTTTTCCAGTTTAAAAGGCATAAAGATGATCATGTAGATCTGTATAAATAGTGTTCTTTGGTCATGTACTTCTACTTGTACCTGTAATTGATGCACTGCTGGTTCCTTGTGCTGCATCCAGGATGGAATAAGTTCAATTGAACAAGTCATTGAATATACTAAGTCAGCTGTAAATTTTTTTCGTTGACTGTTGGTGCTTGCACAGACATTGATGCAATTGGTTCCAGTTCACCATGCTGCATTGCATTTGGGAATAGTAGTACTTTTATGTGAAACTAAGAATTCTCAGTTCGTGACATAAAGATTTCAGATTGACATGATACCACAATACAGAAGAATAGAAATGCGTTAATTAAAGCACCGTGGAAACTTTATTGTATGAACTTGCAAAACTAGCATGTCATGAATTGAAGTCGTGCATGTGGTGGAGCTTGTGATCAAGGGTTTGTCATTATTCAAGTACCCGAATCTGCGATCACTCGTAGAAAACAGAAAATGGAACATCATTACAGAATGGAATTTATTATATAGTTTCTACTTTGATCGCAAAAGAACATATATAGAATCCGTTTCTCATTTTTCTATTGATATAATCCAATTCTATTGTCCTAACAGTACTGCAAATTTCATTTGGAAGATTATAATTTTATTGAATCTCCACTAATGTTATGAAAGGAGCATTTATTTTAATGACCAACATATGCATGCATATCCACAACATATAGTGAATATTTCATCAGGGAATTGAATATAGAGCACAAAACAAAGCGGGTATTGAAGCATCCATACCTCTCTAATTATAGGTGCATTAAGCTCTATACTTTTAGCTTGTGAAAGGCTTTGAAGTATAGTGTATTCATAATCATGCTCCACAATTTCCCAGTTTGTATCATATGGATCCCAAAATGTTGAAATGCAGAACAACTGATGCTTCCGTTAGTGATGGCAGTTTTTCCAGGAAACAACTCTATTCCCAGAATGCATAAAGCTCAAAGAAGTGAACTTTGGAGCACATATCAACATATCTCCAGGAGTAGTACAGTGTTCAATGCACAAACTCGTCAAAGAACTTGATGAAATCTGAAAAGTTTCGAGGTGGCTTTCTTCCAGCTTGAGAATCTGGAGCTTTGGGCAGTGATCGTTGAGCTGGCTGAGGTGTATTGCAGCTAAAGAAACATTGCTAAGAGCTAAACTTTCTAGGTGGATCGAACTGAAGTTCGTAATTCCTGTATCAAGGGCGAAACCTCCAATCTCCTCTTCCGCATTGGAAAACTCAAGTGACTCAACATTGTGATCTATTGCATAACGGATCCAAGAGCTTGTAATTGCTTCCTCAGATCGCGGAGAGTAAAGGCTGAATACCTTGAGTGGAGCTTCGTCAGCTCGGCTCTCCAACAGGTTAGATACAAAGTTGATGAACATGTCATCATCCTCGCCAAACTCTTCTGTGCTCTCGGCGCGGAGGCATGGCACGGATTTCCAAGCATCACGCCACTGTGGGGAAACAATGCTTGTGCGGACAACTTCTGGTGCTGGCAAGAAGGACAAAATATCCTGAAGTAGACCATCAGGAAGGTTACTGATTCTGTCAGTCGTGGGAGACTTCATACGACTAGCTAGAGGAACCTTGATCAGTGAACTGCTGATGGCCTGCAGTGGACGTTAGACATACTTCACGTGTTTATTAAGAGAAATGAATGAACATTTAACGGGCAGACAACAGGCATGTAAAAATTCAGTGGCACAAAAGGGTAGTTTACTAGTGCATGCAAATCTATGTACAACAGGTATTTTCTTACCAGATGATGCTGTTGGAATTAGGGGAAATTGTCTCTATTGCTCCTCAAACCCTAGAAAGGGTGATACATATATTTCCTAGACATGGGCCTCTATACATGGGCTGTCAACACTCCAACACCCTCCCGCAGTCTGAACTTACCGACGCAGCGGAGTTCAAGACTGGACACAAGAAAGAAGAACTCACCCCCCCCCCCCCCCCCCCCCCCGCAGTCACAACTAGCCACTGGATACGTTGAGACTGGAGCGAAATTCTGAGAAAGTAGAGGAGGGGAGACCCTTGGTGAAGATGTCCGCGAACTGGGAGATAGTAGGGACGTGGAGAACCCGAACTTGCCCAATGGTGACTCGGTCCCGAACGAAGTGGAGGTCGATCTCTACATGCTTCGTCCGCTGATGCTGAACCGGGTTGGTGGAGAGGTACACCGCGCTGACGTTGTCGCAGTAGACAAGCGTGGTCTTAGCGAGCGGACTGTGGAGCTCTGTCAAGAGATGTCGGAGCCAGGACGCCTCAGCCATACCGTTAGCCACAGCCCGGTACTCCGCCTCTGCACTGGAGCGGGAGACCACGGGCTGTCGCTTGGACGACCAAGAGACAAGGTTGCCGCCGAGGAAGACGGCGTAGCCCGAGGTGGAGCGGCGAGTGTCCGGACAGCCAGCCCAGTCAGCATCCGTGTAGACAACAAGCTCAGCAGAAAGAGACCGGTGAAGAGTCAGGCCGTAGTCAACTGTGCCACGAACATAGCGGAGGAGGCGCTTCAGAGCAGCCAGGTGGGATTCGCGGGGGTCATGCATGTGAAGACAGACCTGCTGGATGGCATAAGTGATATCTGGCCTGGTGAATGTGAGATACTGCAAGGCACTAGCAAGGCTCCTGTAGGCAATCGGGTCAGCAACTGGAGCACCAGAATCTGCAGATAGCTTGGCCTGAGTGTCAACAGGGGTGGAGCACGGCCTGCAATCAGACATCCCTGCACGCTCCAGAATATCAAGAGCATACTGCCGCTGGTGGAGGAACATGCCAGAAGGACGGTGCTCAACAGTGACTCCCAAGAAGTGATGAAGGAGACCCAGATCCTTCATAGCAAATTCCTACTGCAAAGACTGAATGATGCGCTGGAGCAAGACCTGACTGGACGCAGTGAGGATGATGTCATCAACATACAGCAACAGATAGGCAGTGTCAGCACCACGACGGTAGACGAACAGTGAGGTATCCGACTTGCACTCAGTGAAACCCAATGAGACCAGGAACGAGGCAAACCGAGAGTACCAAGCCCGAGGAGCCTGCTTCAGACCATAGAGGGACTTGTTGAGCCGGCAAACCATGTCAGGACGACCAGGATCCACAAACCTCGCTGGCCGACTGCAGTATACTGTCTCTGAGAGAGTGCCATGGAGGAAAGCATTCTTCACATCTAGCTGATGCACAGGCCAAGAGCGAGAGAGAGCCAGCGACAGAACTGAGCGGACTATAGCAGGCTTGACCACTGGACTGAAAGTCTCATCATAATCCACGCCATGCCGCTGGGTGAAGCCCCTGAGAACCCAGCGAGCCTTGTACCGATCGAGTGAGCCATCAGCACGACGCTTATGAGTCCAGATCCACTTCCCTGTGACCACATTATCACCAGGAGGACGAGGCACGAGGTCCCACGTCTGGTTGGCAAGTAAGGCAGCATACTCCTCCTCCATCGCCTAGCGCCAGTGAGGATCAGCCAGGGCGCCACGGACGGATGTGGGAATCGGTGAGATCCCCGGCTCGCCCTCAGTGGCGGAGAGAGCCGAAGGCCGGAGAACTCCCGCCGCCCGCCGTGTCACCATGGGATGAGTGTGGCCGGGATCCCGATGGATGACAGGCGGGTGGTACACCACCGGGTCGAGGCGTGAAAGAACCCGAGACGGGGCCGGGGCCGGCTGTGGAGCAGGGGCCACCCGGCGCCGGTAGACGAGCGCAGGCTGGGCGTAGCGCGCGGGGGCCGCGCGTGGCGCAGAAGAAGACTCCGGGGCCGCGCGTGGCGCGGTAGACGACTCCGGTGCCGCGCTTGGCGCGGGAGGGGACGCCGGGGCCGCGTGTGGCGCAGTAGGAGACTCCGGGGCCGAGCGTGGCGCGATAGAAGACTTCGGGGCTGCGCGTGGCGCGAGTGGGGTCTCCGGGGCCGCGCGTGGCGCGGGAGAGGACGCCAGGGCCGCGCGTGGCGCGGGAGGGCTCCGAAGACCTGCAGGTGGAGGGTACACAGATACCGGCGATGGGGCTACCGGATCAGCCGGAAACACAGACTCCAACGCGGGATCAGGAGAGGGAGTAGTGGAGGTGGAGTAAGGGAAGTCGGACTCATCGAACACGACGTGACGAGAGGTGAGGACCCGACGAGAGGTGAGGTCATAGCAGCGATACCCCTTGTGGTCAGGGGAGTAGCCAAGGAACACACACCGAGTCGAACGGGGCGCCAACTTGTGAGGGGCGTTGGCGGAGGTGTTAGGGTAACAGGCGCACCCGAAAACACGAAGGTGGTCGTACCGAGGAGGAGTGCCGAAGAGGGCGTGGTGAGGAGTGGGAGCGGGGGAGGCAGTGGAAGGGAGACGGTTGAGAAGGTAGGTGGCAGTGTGAAGGCCCTCAGCCCAGAAGCGGGCAGGAAGGGAAGCCTGGAGGAGGAGGGTACGAACCACATCGTTCGTGGTGCGGATCATCCGCTCAGCCTTGCCGTTCTGAGGTGAGGTATACGGACAAGACATGCGTAGGTGAACACCGCGAGAGAGGAAGAAGTCACGGGAGGCGTGGTTATCGAACTCTCGGCCGTTGTCACACTGGACGGCCTTGATGGTGAGGCCGAACTGAGTGGCAACCCAGGCAAAGAAGTGGAGGAGGGTGGGGAACGTGTCGGACTTGGCACGCAAAGGAAAAGTCCAACAGTAGTGGGAGAAATCATCGACAATCACTAAATAGTACTTATAGCCAGAAATGCTGGGTACAGGAGAAGTCCACAGATCACAGTGAATGAGATCAAACACACGTGTCGCATGCGAAGAAGAAGCAGAAAAAGGAAGTCTGACATGATGACCTAACTGGCACGCATGACAAAGATGCTCATCAGATGTCCGAGCACAAGAAAGATCTGCACTGCGGCAGAGTCGAGCCAAAACGTCATGGCCGGGATGACCAAGCCGGCGGTGCCAAGTCGTGGAAGAAGAACTAGTGGCAAAAGCGGCTGACGAAGAGAAAAGAGGCAAAGAAGCAGTGGAAGTAGGAAGGCGGATGGTGTAAAGGGGTCCCTGGCTGTCACATCGGAAGAGAGGGCGCCGGGAAGCCAAATCCTTCACAGAAACACCAAATGGATCGAACTCAACAGAACACGAGTTGTCAGCAGTAAATTTACGAATAGAAAGAAGGTTATGAACCATCTGAGGAGCAACAAGAACATCTGGAAGGTGAAAAGAACCAGGAACAGTGCCGACAGAAGTGACAGGAAGACAAGTGCCATTGCCCACCATAATGGCAGAAGGACAGGACGGATGGGGAGGGTGGGCGTAAGAGAGTATACCAGCATCCGGCGTGGTGTGGTACGAGGCCCCCGAGTCAGCGATCCACTCCACCGGCAGGGTCGGCTGCATGATGCTGAAAGACTGGGCCAGCGGCGACTGGCCCCACCCCCCCGGCCAGGGCTGAGTGGGAGGAATCCAAGGCGGCACGGCCCGCATACCTGCGGAAGCACGTGCGCCCGCGATGTCGAAGTCCGGCGGCGGCAGCGCGGCCTGCACACCTGCGGCAGCACGCGCATCCGTGACGGCGAAGTCCGACGGCAGCAGCGCGGCCCGCACACCTGCGGCAGCACACGCATCTGCGACGCCGAAGTCCGGCGGAGGCTGCACGGCCCGCACACCTGCGGCAGCACGTGCGCCTGCGACGCCGAAGTCCGGCAGCAGTGGCGCGGCCCGCACACCTGCGGCAGCACGCGCATCTGCGACGCCGAAGTCCGGAGGAGGCAGCACGGCCCGCACACCTGCGGCAGCACGTGCGCCTGCGACGCCGAAGTCCGGTAGCGGCGGCGCGGCCCGCACACCTGCGGCAGCACTGTAACACCCTAATTTTCATTTTTTGGCAATAGATTAAATTAAATAAATTAATTTAGGTTATAAAATAATTGTTTGTTGCATTCATGCTGGAGTAGCTTGCAGTAGGTATTTTATTGTGTGGAAAATATATTTAAACTTCCTGTAGAAATCGTTTTCGGAATTAGTTTTGTTTTTAGAAAGGAGAAAACGAAATAGAAAAGGGAAAAGAATTCCACAGCCGCTTTTGGGCCGAATCTGCTTGGCCCATTTCTGTTTTTCTTTTTCTTCTTCTTTTTCCCGCCTTCTTTTCCTTTCTTATTGGGCCGGCCTTTCTTCTCCGCGGCCCAGCAGTGCCAGCAGGCCGGCGCCGCGCGCAGCCCGCCCGAGCCCGCCGCCAGCCCGCTCGCCCCGGCCCCGCTCAGCGCGCCACCGCCGCCCCCGAACCCTATCCGCCTCCGTCACCGACGCCGCCGCCGCGCTTTCCTCGGCGTGCGCGCCCGTGTGGGCCCCCTCCTCTTGGCGTCCGCGCCTATAAATAGGACCGCAGCTCGCCCCGCTCTCCTTTTCGCCCAAACCGCCGCCGCCCCGTGCCCTAGCGCGCAGCCGCCGCCGCCGCCATTGCCGCAGCCACGACGAGCTCGAGGACCCGCGCGACACCGCCGCCTCGGACGACGCCGACGAGCCTCCGATGTCGCCCGTGACGCGCCGCCCCCTCTCCGCCCGTTCCCACGCCGCTCCGACGCCCGAGGACCTCTCCCGACGCCGCCGAAGTCCCGCCGCCGCTCCCCGTCGACGACCACCGCTTCCCGGACCTCGTCGACCCCACGCGACCGTCGAGGTGAGAGCGCCGCCGCCTCCCCGTGCTTCCCGAGCACCCGCGGCGAGGTTTGGACCACCGGAGCACCGTCCCGCGTGTGCGCCGGCGATGCGCCGCCGTGCCTCGACGTCGCCGGTGACCCCGGTCCACCGTGGACCCGTGGACCGGCGATTTCTTCCGGTGCACCACCCCGTGGACCGAGTCCACGGGAGTTTTCGATTTAATTTAATATAATTCGAATTATGACGTCAGCGCATACGCAATAATTCTAATTTTCGTAAAAGAATAATTTCAGAAATTCTTTAAAATGTAACTTTTACACTTAAGCCCCTAACCTTTTTGCTAATAATGTTTAGGTCCTGTATTTTTACAGAAAACCCCCTGAACTTTTCCTAAATTATATTTTATCCTAACTTTTTACTTTTCAGCCCTCAGAACTTTTCTAAAATTACAATTAGGTCCCTGTACGACCCTGTTTAAGTTTAAATAAACCTTTTAACTTCAAATGCTTATAACTTTTTACTCGTAGCTCCGTTTTAAGCGATTCTTGCGCTCACGTGATCGTAGGCTCGAGCTCTATCTTTTGGTACTGTTTTTGTAGTATGTTAGTACTGTCTGGTGTACTGTTATTTATTGTTTGTGCTTGTGTGCTTGCATGTTAACGTTATTAGAAGAGGAGCCGATCGAGAACTTTCAGGACTTGGAGTTTGATCAGCCAGCAGCAGGGGGAACAGGCAAGTGTCCTTGAACATTTTGAACCTATTGCTTTCTCCCTCAAGTCATGCATTTGCGTTTAATTTGAATCCCATGAGTCATTTACCTTGTTCCATACTATTTCCTTGTCGCCTTGGGTTTTGGTAGATGATAATAATAATGAGGAAGGGTAGGTCATGCTTAGCTTGCTGTAATCTTGGGCTTGGAACTTGACTAATAATCTTGACTAATGGTTCACTTCAACATAATCTTCATGGACCGGTTAATCTTTTTAGCAACCTGGAACTTAGGTATGCTGTAACTTGAGCAAGTGGTATGTTTGATGATGGTGCTGTTAGCACGAGACTTTGGTATGGGTTAGTCTTGCTCAAGTTTGCTAAGGACCGGTTCGTGGAGCGGCAACCCAGGACAACAGCACAAAGCACAAGGTTGATTATGGTAGACTTGGTCAAGTAGGATGTTGTTTTCCCAGTTTGGCGGCATTCGAGGAAGAGGAGTGGGATGGAGTAATCTCATTCCTAGGTGATGGATGGAGTAATCCTAGCCACGGTGCAAGAGGGGGCTTCTGTCTGGATGGCGTAATCCCACAGCGGTGGAACCTTAGCATGGGATGTTTGCCGGCTGGGAAGCACTTTGAAAGACCATGTGGTGATCTCTTGGCCTCACACATTCGGTAGTGTGAAGTGGCAACATGGAGACTTTAGTCATCGACGGATGATGAAATCACCACCTTGTGGGTAAAGTTGTGCACCTCTGCAGAGAAGTAAAACTGTCATGACAGCCGTGCTCACGGTCAGGAGCGGCCTGGATCCTCACATGATTAGAGAATGGATGGTTGGACTTGGATGGTTTGGGTGGAGTAACCCAGTTTGCTACAAGGGGAGTACCTTGTAGTAGTTAATTTAATAACTTTGGGGTAATCGGGTTCTCACCTAGTAATATAGGTATGCTACTAGTAATATAGGTATGCTAGTTTGGTGTAGGGTGCTTATTCTGCAATTTAACCTTTATGTCAGCCTTTCTTGTTATAAGCTTGCATTACATTTACTTTCCCACACTTGCGGAGTACGACAAGTACTCACCCTTGCTATTCCCCACAATGTTTTGTCATGCTGCTCAGAAGATGAAGGCGCGATGGACTACTTTGATGAGGAGTACTACTAGGCGTGCTTTCCCCCAGTCGACTGCCTGTGTGTTTGGGAGTCTTCCGCTGTCGTTTATTTAGTCCTTTGAGACAATTTATTCAGATATTGTAATAATGATACAATGAGACGATGTAATAATGACACTGGCTTATACTGTTTATTTCACTATTGTCCCTTTATGTGCGAAACTTGATCCTGGCGCACATAGAGTTATGCATTCAGTTTTGTCCTTAAAACTGGGTGTGACAAAGTGGTAATCAGAGCCATGTTGACTGTAGGACGCAAGCCTAGTTAGAATGGTCGTTTCTAAGGTTATTTTCTTATATTAAAACCTATTTTCATAAAAACTATTAGCTCTTTATTGTTGATCTTTGTTTATGCTTCCAAAATTCTCCTATATTGAAAACATTCTTGTTGTTTACTTATACTTTACCTTGCTGCACTTTTTCTTTATCCTTGCTCTACTACTGTTCCTTGTTTTCTCCCCTACTCCTTGCTTTACTACCACTCTAGTCTTTCACTACAAAGTTTTGTTTTGCTGATACTTTTCTTGTTCCAAATTTTAGTGATGGTGCGTACGAAGCTCACTGCTCGCAAGAGTGTTCCGGTTCCACCACCACCTGTTCCTTTGCTGGAATGGATGGATCAGCCACCACTGGAGTGCTACAGCAATGGCGACGGTTACTACTTCCCCGACAAGCTATGGGAGGTTCAGCGATGTTTTGGCTACTATGAGCGTGCTGAGTACATTGGGATCAGGACACCTGAAATGGATGGCACCTACAGCTGGAGTGTTCGTGTGAACATGTTTGAGAAGCCTTCTCCGGATGGGATTCGGAAAGTTCGCCGCACTCATGAAGCCCCGACGTCCAGGTCTACCTTTGAGGATGGGATACAGGATGCAGCACGTCAGGCTCTTTCAGTGCTCAGCCATGAAGAAGCAGCGATGAGGCACTCTCAATTCAAGTACTTCGCACACCGTCCTAGTGGGAGTTTGCATGAGGTAGTGGATAGTCCTAGAGATGAGGACAGCTTACGCCTCAAGGAGACTGTTCGCTATGTCAGGAACCTGAACAGGTGTCTCAACAGTGTTCTGGATAACCTTGCTGACAGAGATGACTTGATTGAGGAACTCAAGGAAGAGAACAGGCAGCTGAAAGCAGTCCAAGCAGGAGAGGCATTGGAGGATGAGCCATTGGAGGCGCCACCGCCTGTTCAAGTGCCTCCACGTTCTCCCAGCCGCAAGGAGCTTCGCCGTCAGGAGGAGGAGGATGAGTTCTAGAGTCTTAGCATTTCCACTTAGAGTTGTGAGGTCGATTAGCTTCGTTTAGCGTTTTGAGTCAAACTCTTGTAATAGTAATACTTAATGCGTCCTTTGCTTCGTGTGTGGGTTTTGTGCTACTATTTTGTGAGTGGTGTGCTATGCTTGATTTGGATTTTTGGTTGAGTGTGATGTGATGTAAGACTTGTCATACAGACACATCTTTAATATAGTTAAAGTTTAGAGACTTAATACTTGGGTTTTAATCTTTGGGTTCGTTAATCTTTACCTTTCTATATTACCTTGAGATCTTTGTATCATTTGCCTTATTGTGAGCTATTCTATATCTTGGCTATGTCATATCTATTTGTGTTCATGAATCATTGTGGAATGTTGTTAGTTCTGCAATATCTATTTAATTGTTCTTGATGCATTATCAATATCTGGTTCCTTTGTATTGATATATCTATCTATCACCTTGTTATCTTGCATATTTCCACCATGTTGCTGCCGAAATTTTCTTGTGTCCAGCTAGTCTTTCACCTTGATCATTACCTTTCCCAATGGTTATCTATGCCTTGCATCATGTTCTTGTTCAATCACATATTTTCTTTATGCCTTGATAGTCTGTTCTACCTTTTGATGCTGTCCTATCCACCAAACCATGCTCATCTTATCTCTTCCTCTTATCAGATGGCTAGGGGAAGTGCTTCCAACAACAACAATGTTCCAGCAGCAGCCACGTTGGAGCAGTTTTTGGCCGCGCAGACTCAGCTCATCCAGACCATGCAGCAGAACATGATCAATATGCAGCAGCAGCCGCAACCCCAGCACCAGGCGCCACCACCACCTCCTAGGGACAAGCTTGGAGAGTTCCAGAGGACCAAGCCTCCAACCTTTTCACACTCTGTGGATCCTATGGATGCTGATGACTGGCTGAAGACTGTTGAGAAGAAGCTGCAGGTGGTCCAGTGCAACAACAGAGAGAAGGTCCTGTATGCCTCTCACCAGCTTGTGGGTCCCGCTGCTGATTGGTGGGATGCTTATGTGGATGCTCATGAGGAGCCAGACAGTATCAACTGGCAGGAGTTCAAGAACAGCTTCAGGTCTCACCATGTGCCTCAGGGAGTGATGAAGCTGAAGAAGAAGGAGTTTCAGAGTCTGAAGCAGGGCTCCATGTCTGTTAGTGAATACCTCACCCGCTTCACCCAGCTGTCCAGGTATGCCCCAGGTGAGGTTGACAATGATGAGAAGAAGAGGGATTGCTTTCTGGAGGGTCTGAACGATGGACTTGCCTATGCACTTGAAGCTCGTGGGTTCCAGAATTTCCAGGCTATGGTTGATGCTGCACTTGTCCTGGAGAATAGGAGGAACAACATGGAGAAGAAGCGCAAGCTGGAGCGTCAGAGTCAGCAGGGGAGCAGCAACACAAGGCCTCGCTTTGGTTCTTCATCAGCTGGACCTGCATACCGTCCTCCACAGCAGAACAGCCAGCAGAGGATTCAGCCCGCTGGACAGGCATATCAAACCCCTCAGCGCCAGGGCCAGCGTCCCAACTCTCAGACACCTCGCAGCGCACCCCAGCCCTCTCAAAGGCCCAACCTTGGACAGAATCCTGCTAATGGAGGACCGTGCTTTCAGTGTGGTGAGACTGGACACTTTGCTAACAGGTGCCCTCAGAGACGTTCGGCTCAGATCCCGAACCAGGGTGCAACTCCAGCACCAAACCGCAATGGCAACCAAGCTCCAACACCAGCTAGACAGAATCAGACCCAAGCTCGTGTCAACCATGTGGCTTTGGAGGATGCTCAGGAGGCTCCGGATGTTGTTCTCGGTATGTTTCTCGCCAACGATCGCAATGCAATTGTGTTATTTGATTCTGGAGCATCCCATTCTTTCATATCTGCTGCTTATGTTGATAAACACAACCTACCCATATCAATGCTTAAGAATAGAATGCTTGTTAGTTCTCCTGGGGGAGAGATGAATGCAAGACATGTTTGTCCTAAGATGAACCTTAATATAAGGGGGGTAGACTTCTTGGCAAACCTCATAGTTCTTGAATCTAAGGGGATTGATATCATTCTTGGTATGGATTGGATGAGCAAGCATAAGGGACTCATAGATTGTGCTAAGAAGGCAGTGACACTGACAGCTAGCAATGGAGAGCAAGTGGAGTATGTTGCAGAACCACTCATCACTAGCAAAGGGGCAGCCAACCGCATTGTGTTGAATCAGCTTGATGCCGGGTCTGTTGAGAAGATCAGAATTGTCAGTGAGTTCCCAGATGTCTTCCCAGAGGAGTTGCCAGGTATGCCACCAGACCGTGAAATTGAGTTTGTTATTGAATTACTTCCTGGTACTGCTCCTATATTTAAGAGACCTTATAGAATGGCTGCTAATCAACTAGCTGAACTTAAGGAGCAATTACAAGAATTACTAGATAAGGGTTATATCCGCCCTAGTGCATCACCTTGGGGAGCCCCTGTTATCTTTGTTCCTAAGAAGGATGGTACTCAGAGGATGTGTGTGGACTATAGAGCTCTTAATGAAGTGACCATCAAGAACAAGTATCCATTGCCCAGAATTGATGACTTGTTTGATCAGCTTAAGGGAGCTTGTGTCTTCTCTAAGATTGACCTTCGATCTGGCTATCATCAGTTGAAGATCAAGGCAAGTGACATTCCCAAAACTGCCTTCATTACTCGGTATGGCTTATATGAGTATACTGTCATGTCCTTTGGTTTGACCAATGCCCCTGCCTACTTCATGTATTTGATGAATAAGGTTTTCATGGAATATCTGGATAAGTTTGTGGTGGTTTTTATTGATGATATTCTGATATTCTCGAAGAACGAGCAAGAGCATGAGGAGCATCTTCGCTTGGTTCTGCAGAAGCTTAGGGAGAATCAGTTGTATGCAAAGCTCAGCAAGTGCGAGTTCTGGTTGAAGGAGGTCTCATTCCTTGGTCATGTTATCTCTGAAGGTGGAATCTCAGTTGACCCAGGCAAGGTGGAGGATGTCTTGAGTTGGAAGACACCTCAATGTGTCACCGACATCAAAAGTTTTTTGGGTTTGGCAGGGTACTACAGGAGGTTCATTGAAGGATTCTCTAAGATAACCAAGCCGTTGACAGAGTTGCTGGGAAAGGGTGTAGCCTTCAAGTGGACAGCGAAGCAAGAGGCTAGTTTCCAAGAGTTGAAGACCAGACTTACTACAGCGCCAGTCTTGATGATGCCAGATATGGAGAAGCCTTTCTCGATCTACTGCGATGCTTCTGGTCAGGGATTGGGATGTGTACTGATGCAGGAAGGTCATGTGGTTGCTTATGCTTCAAGGCAGTTGAGGAAGCATGAATTGGGGTACCCGACTCATGATCTGGAGTTGGCAGCTGTGGTTCATGCACTCAAGATTTGGAGGCACTACCTTATCGGAAAGCGGTGTGAAGTATACTCAGATCACAAGAGTTTGAAGTACATTTTCACTCAGCCAGATCTGAACCTCAGGCAGCGCAGATGGTTGGAACTCATCAAGGACTATGATTTGGGAATCAACTATCACCCAGGGAAGGCCAATGTAGTTGCCGATGCTCTAAGTCGGAGATCTCATCTGAATATGCTATCTGTTCGTGAGTTACCATCTGAGTTGTGCAGAGAGTTTGAAAGGCTCAACCTAGGATGGGTATCTAACACCGAAGTGGTTGCAATGGAAGTGGATTCCACCCTGGAGCAAGACATCAAGAAGGGCCAGCTGAAGGATGAGAAGATAGCAGAGATCAAGCAACAAATTAAGAAGGGCAAGGCACCAGAGTTCATGGAGGACGAACAAGGTGTGTTGTGGTACAAGAAGAGGCTTTGTGTGCCTGATGACAAGGAAATAAAGGAGTTGATACTGCGAGAAGCTCACGATTCAGCCTACTCCATTCATCCAGGAAGTTCCAAGATGTACCAGGACCTCAAGAGTCAGTATTGGTGGTACGGCATGAAGAGAGACGTGGCTGAGTATGTTGCTTTATGTGACACTTGTCAGAGGGTCAAAGCAGAACATCAAAGGCCAGCTGGTTTGCTACAACCGTTGAAGGTACCTGAGTGGAAATGGGAAGAAGTCGGTATGGATTTCATAGTGGGTCTACCTAGAACTCAAAATGGATATGATTCAATATGGGTTGTTGTGGATCGTTTGACGAAGGTGGCTCACTTCATCCCAGTGAAGACGACCTACAGTGGGCCCAGGCTTGCAGAGTTGTATATGTCCCGGATAGTTTGCCTACATGGTGTGCCTAAGAAGATTGTGTCCGACAGAGGTACTCAGTTCACTTCAAGGTTTTGGGAGAAGTTGCATGAGTCGATGGACACAAAGTTAAACTTCAGCTCAGCCTATCACCCTCAAACCGACGGGCAAACCGAGAGAGTGAATCAGATTCTAGAGGACATGTTGAGGGCTTGTGCCTTAAAGTATGGCCGGAGTTGGGATAAGAGTCTCCCTTATGCAGAATTCTCCTACAACAACAGCTATCAGGAAAGTCTGAAGATGGCTCCCTTTGAAGCTTTGTATGGTCGGAAGTGCAGGACACTGTTGTTTTGGAATGAGACTGGCGAAAGTCAAGTGTTTGGGCCAGAGATTCTTCGAGATGCAGAGCGACAGGTGCAGATTATTAGGGAGAATTTGAGGGTTGCTCAATCCAGGCAGAAGAGCTATGCGGATAATAGAAGGAGGGATCTCAGTTTTGAGGTTGGTGACTTTGTCTATTTGAAGGTGTCTACCATGAGAGGACTACGTCGTTTCAAGGTCAGAGGCAAGCTTTCACCCCGCTTCATTGGCCCTTTCAAGATCTTGGAAAGGATGGGCAAGGTTGCATATCAATTGGAGCTGCCAGCAAAGTTGTCAGACGTGCATGATGTGTTCCATGTCTCTCAATTGAAGAAGTGCCTACGAGTTCCAGAGGAACAAGTGCCCATGGAGGACTTGGATGCTAGTGAAGATCTCACCTATCAAGAGTATCCAGTGAAGATTTTGGAGACATCTGAGAAGTGTACCAGGAATAAGAGGTACCGAATGTGCAAAGTGCAGTGGAGTCATCACTCAGAGGAAGAAGCCACTTGGGATAACGAGGATGATCTGAAGTCAGAATTCCCAAACTTCTTTTCCGAGCCATCCGAATCTCGAGGGCGAGATTCATCCTAAGGGGGGTAGGTTTGTAACACCCTAATTTTCATTTTTTGGCAATAGATTAAATTAAATAAATTAATTTAGGTTATAAAATAATTGTTTGTTGCATTCATGCTGGAGTAGCTTGCAGTAGGTATTTTATTGTGTGGAAAATATATTTAAACTTCGTGTAGAAATCGTTTTCGGAATTAGTTTTGTTTTTAGAAAGGAGAAAACGAAATAGAAAAGGGAAAAGAATTCCACAGCCGCTTTTGGGCCGAATCTGCTTGGCCCATTTCTGTTTTTCTTTTTCTTCTTCTTTTTCCCGCCTTCTTTTCCTTTCTTATTGGGCCGGCCTTTCTTCTCCGCGGCCCAGCAGTGCCAGCAGGCCGGCGCTGCGCGCAGCCCGCCCGAGCCCGCCGCCAGCCCGCTCGCCCCGGCCCAGCTCAGCGCGCCACCGCCGCCCCCGAACCCTATCCGCCTCCGTCACCGACGCCGCCGCCGCGCTTTCCTCGGCGTGCGCGCCCGTGTGGGCCCCCCTCTTGGCGTCCGCGCCTATAAATAGGACCGCAGCTCGCCCCGCTCTCCTTTTCGCCCAAACCGCCGCCGCCCCGTGCCCTAGCGCGCAGCCGCCGCCGCCGCCATTGCCGCAGCCACGACGAGCTCGAGGACCCGCGCGACACCGCCGCCTCGGACGACGCCGACGAGCCTCTGACGTCGCCCGTGACGCGCCGCCCCGTCTCCGCCCGTTCCCACGCCGCTCCAACGCCCGAGGACCTCTCCCGACGCCGCCGAAGTCCCGCCGCCGCTCCCCGTCGACGACCACCGCTTCCCGGACCTCGTCGACCCCACGCGACCGTCGAGGTGAGAGCGCCGCCGCCTCCCCGTGCTTCCCGAGCATCCGCGGCGAGGTTTGGACCACCGGAGCACCGTCCCGCGTGTGCGCCGGCGATGCGCCGCCGTGCCCCGACGTCGCCGGTGACCCCGGTCCACCGTGGACCCGTGGACCGGCGATTTCTTCCGGTGCACCACCCCGTGGACCGAGTCCACGGGAGTTTTCGATTTAATTTAATATAATTCGAATTATGACGTCAGCGCATACGCAATAATTCTAATTTTCGTAAAAGAATAATTTCAGAAATTCTTTAAAATGTAACTTTTACACTTAAGCCCCTAACCTTTTTGCTAATAATGTTTAGGTCCTGTATTTTTACAGAAAACCCCCTGAACTTTTCCTAAATTATATTTTATCCTAACTTTTTACTTTTCAGCCCTCAGAACTTTTCTAAAATTACAATTAGGTCCCTGTACGACCCTGTTTTAGTTTAAATAAACCTTTTAACTTCAAATGCTTATAACTTTTTACTCTAGCTCCGTTTTAAGCGATTCTTGCGCTCACGTGATCGTAGGCTCGAGCTCTATCTTTTGGTACTGTTTTTGTAGTATGTTAGTACTGTCTGGTGTACTGTTATTTATTGTTTGTGCTTGTGTGCTTGCATGTTAACGTTATTAGAAGAGGAGCCGATCGAGAACTTTCAGGACTTGGAGTTTGATCAGCCAGCAGCAGGGGGAACAGGCAAGTGTCCTTGAACATTTTGAACCTATTGCTTTCTCCCTCAAGTCATGCATTTGCGTTTAATTTGAATCCCATGAGTCATTTACCTTGTTCCATACTATTTCCTTGTCGCCTTGGGTTTTGGTAGATGATAATAATAATGAGGAAGGGTAGGTCATGCTTAGCTTGCTGTAATCTTGGGCTTGGAACTTGACTAATAATCTTGACTAATGGTTCACTTCAACATAATCTTCATGGACCGGTTAATCTTTTTAGCAACCTGGAACTTAGGTATGCTGTAACTTGAGCAAGTGGTATGTTTGATGATGGTGCTGTTAGCACGAGACTTTGGTATGGGTTAGTCTTGCTCAAGTTTGCTAAGGACCGGTTCGTGGAGCGGCAACCCAGGACAACAGCACAAAGCACAAGGTTGATTATGGTAGACTTGGTCAAGTAGGATGTTGTTTTCCCAGTTTGGCGGCATTCGAGGAAGAGGAGTGGGATGGAGTAATCTCATTCCTAGGTGATGGATGGAGTAATCCTAGCCACGGTGCAAGAGGGGGCTTCTGTCTGGATGGCGTAATCCCACAGCGGTGGAACCTTAGCATGGGATGTTTGCCGGCTGGGAAGCACTTTGAAAGACCATGTGGTGATCTCTTGGCCTCACACATTCGGTAGTGTGAAGTGGCAACATGGAGACTTTAGTCATCGACGGATGATGAAATCACCACCTTGTGGGTAAAGTTGTGCACCTCTGCAGAGAAGTAAAACTGTCATGACAGCCGTGCTCACGGTCAGGAGCGGCCTGGATCCTCACATGATTAGAGAATGGATGGTTGGACTTGGATGGTTTGGGTGGAGTAACCCAGTTTGCTACAAGGGGAGTACCTTGTAGTAGTTAATTTAATAACTTTGGGGTAATCGGGTTCTCACCTAGTAATATAGGTATGCTACTAGTAATATAGGTATGCTAGTTTGGTGTAGGGTGCTTATTCTGCAATTTAACCTTTATGTCAGCCTTTCTTGTTATAAGCTTGCATTACATTTACTTTCCCACACTTGCGGAGTACGACAAGTACTCACCCTTGCTATTCCCCACAATGTTTTGTCATGCTGCTCAGAAGATGAAGGCGCGATGGACTACTTTGATGAGGAGTACTACTAGGCGTGCTTTCCCCCAGTCGACTGCCTGTGTGTTTGGGAGTCTTCCGCTGTCGTTTATTTAGTCCTTTGAGACAATTTATTCAGATATTGTAATAATGATACAATGAGACGATGTAATAATGACACTGGCTTATACTGTTTATTTCACTATTGTCCCTTTATGTGCGAAACTTGATCCTGGCGCACATAGAGTTATGCATTCAGTTTTGTCCTTAAAACTGGGTGTGACAAGCACGCGCATCCACGACGCCGAAGTCCGGCGGAGGCCGCACGGCCCGCACACCTGCGGCAGCACGTGCGCCTGCGACGAAGAGGTCCGTCGGCGGCGGCGCGGCCCGCACACCTGCGGCAGCACACGTCGGCGCGGAGAAAGTCGGCGGAGGGGCGATGAGCTCCGGGGGCATGCCGAGACCGGTGTACATGAAACCCGGCGGCACGCCCATCCGAGCGAAGGTAGAGGGGATGGAGTGGTCGGTGACGATGGCCGGGGCGACGACGTGCGTGGGGCCCGCGACAAGGAAGTCCGACGGCGTCGGCGTGGCCCGCACACCTGCGGCAGCACGCGCCAGCGCATCGGTGGGGGGTGGCTGCACGCCGTGGCCCGGCGGTGGTGGGCCGTTGACGATGCCCTCGGTGGCTGGACCAGGGGCGACCTGCGACGGTGAGGAACCCGCGGCGGCCTGTAGCACCTGGGCAGCCTGTAGCGCCGTGGTGGCCTGCAGCTCCGGGAAGCTTGTGGTGGCCAAAGCGGCCTGCGAAGGGCCCATGACGGGCAGCAAGGAGCCCGGGGCAGCCAACCCTCGCGTAGCACCTGCGCCCGGCAACACAGCACCCCGCGCGCCCGCTGCAGCCCGCACGACAGCCGGGTCGACGGCGGCAGCCAGCGGCGCAACCCACAGCACATCCGGGGCAACGGCCGCAGCGGCAGGCACCTGCTGCGACGGCGGCGCCATGGCCAGCCCGCCTGCCCCCGCATCAGCCCGCGCAGCAGCTTGGGCGGGGCCCAGTGGCAGGGCAGCTGCGGCGGCGCGCTGGGCGGCCAGATCCTCCACACGCGCAGCTGCAGACGGCGAGGCGACGGCCAGGGGCACAGCAGATGGGGGCGCAGCGTCCGGGAGCGCGGTGGAGGGCGGCGCGGTGGCCAGCAGCGCGGCGGCGACGTGCGGCCCCGCGGCGGCCAGATCCGTGGCGCCCGCGGGGGCCTGCGGCGCGGTGGCTCCTCGCGCGCCCGCGGCGGCGCGCGGATCAGACGCACAGGAGAGGGAAAAGGGGGGAAAGGAGGAGGGGGGAGTAGGGGAGGTTGCCGGCGGCCAGCGGCCGGCCATGGGCAGCGGCGGCAGCGACGGCTAGAGGAGGGAGGGAGGGAGAAGAAAGGTAGGCTGTGATACTATGTTGGAATTAGGGGAAATTGTCTCTATTGCTCCTCAAACCCTAGAAAAGGTGATACATATATCTCCTAGACATGGGCCTCTATACATGGGCTGTCAACACTCCAACAGATGCCTCCTCGTGAATAGATTGGCTCTTCAGAACAAGTTTTTTGTTTTCTGAGTCAGAATGATTTTTTGTCTTCATAGGATAGTTAGAACGAATTTTTCTCTTCATATGATAGTCTGAATCAGGCACCATTTTTGTCTTCAGAACAAGATTGGCTCTTCAGAACGAATTTTTGTGTGCTTATCGAAAGTAATTCCACATTGAACTATGTGTACCACCACTAAAAAAATTGAATAAAAAATATATTAAGTCTCATATGTTCCTTTATATCCCATATCCGAGAGATATAGGTAAAAAATTCATATTCTTCCTATGGATAATTCAACCCTCAATCTCGAAATTACCTTTAAATTTTTTTAAAATATAATTTAAATTTGGCCAATAAAATCTAGAAATAGATATGGAAATACTCCCTGTTTTTCTTTTGTAGTCATTAGGACAAGGATTGGTCATTTAGCTTGTTTGAAACATCAACAAATAAAAGACAGGGAGTATATTATGCTATAATAATTTCAAGTGGTTTTAACAAAATTGGGATGTTCACGAATGGTTTTAAGTTATAAGAAAAACATTGATGTTTGCATTCCTCAACACTTTTTGAACTCATATGAACAATATATTTTGACACAACCTTACATTTGCGCACCGGCCCTGTTGGCAGCTTTTTCTCCCAACTAGAGGTACATATAGACGAGAATAACACTCATGCTCTTTCAAGACGCGTTGCAACACCACCATCGATTAATGCTATGTACGACAGATCCGATGGGAGGACTCCGAGGGTTGGCTACCAAGATGCAGGTTGGTGGTGGGTATCCTCTGTTTCTATCAGGGGCAGACGGGTGAAATTATTGAACAGCTACCCCACGTTCATATTAAATTGAACTGTTTAATCAGGCAGATTAGTTGGATGCCTATCAATAGTCACCGGGAGACGAATCAGTTTCCATCCAAGCATAACAGAAGGGCTCTCCAAATTAGGGTTCGAAGGAGCACTACCATGTCGAAGTCTGTCGCATGACGTTCTGCACAGGATGGTCGGTGGCTCGAGTACTAACCTTGGTGAACATACACGTCCAGTTCTACTTGTACAACCCACCTCCACCGGTGGAAACCTTTTTCAAAGAGGAGTTTTACGGTGCCCCATACCACTAGTATTATACTAGTGGTATCTGGTGGTATTTAAAATCCGACTATCCAGATTAGTTCGGCTATCCCCTTCAATACCACTAGTATTCTTAAGTACTATTAACAATACTAGGGTATTTTAGAAAAAATAAATAAATGATGTGTTAAATCGGTGGCGATAAATGGTAAAATTGGTGGCGATGCACGGCGACAACATCATTGATGGCAGCAAGACGAGATCGTAGGGTGAGAGGGTCACAACCCAAGGATTTCGGTGGGCGGTGATGTGACAAAAAAAGGGGCCGATAAAACTAAAATGACTATAATGCCCTTCATAATACCACTAGTATAATACTAGTGGTATGAGGCACCGTAAAACTCCTCTTTTCAAATGCTCAGGTCCATTGCTGTCGAGGCATCACTCTGGTTACTGTTGCTGCCGTGGAAGAAGAAGCGGTCGTGTCAGTTCCAAGGATGGGCTTTGAACTCGATCAAATATTCTTGACGGCCACCATCAAAATCCCCATGAAAAATAGTTTACAGCCCCTAAAGTCCCCCAATCCGAGAATAGGAAGTCTTGCGCCTGATAACTCCACAAGTCTCCAACCAACGCTCGTGAGCAACTCGATACTTGTATAATTGTATTAGATTACCTAGTACGTGATTTCCATACAACTGTCCAACTCGATCAACATATTGTCTTCCCGTAGCATCAAATTTTGGCCGGGAGGAGAGAGAAAAAGCCTGAGGAGGTGCAATACATTGCAGAGCGGGGGTTAGCTAGGCAAAGTTTAGGGCCTGTTCGTTTCCAGGCCGGCCAAAATTTTAGGGGCTAAAATTGTTCCCAATTCCTGTATCAGCTAAAAGTTTGGCCTGTAATTTTAGCCCAGTAGGTGTTCGTTTGCATGGGCTAAAATTCACAATTCCTCTTCAAAATGACACAAATACCCCCAAATCCATGCAACTCCATGCAATTGCATACAAATTCAACCGAAACACACATATGAGGCCACATTGGCAGTACACATTACAATCCTTGGAATTTTAAGTCATTACAAGTCCATTGCTTAACAAACATAACAATCCAACGAAATCGATAGGTAGACAAACATAACAAGTCCGCAGCAACACTTTCCTCAACACCGACCATGTCAATGTTGACGTCGTCCTCGCCTCCAACCAACTCTTCAGTTTCTTCATACTTGGCAAATTCTTCATCATGCATAGCACTGTCTCTAATAAAATTATGAAGTGCCATGCATGCCACTATGATGTGACTTTGCTTTTCCATTGGAAAACTAGGAACTTTTTTCAGAATCCTCCACTTCTCCTTCAGTACTCCAAATGCTCTCTCCACTACATTTCTAAGAGAAGAATGAAGGAAATTGAATGTCTCTTTCATACCTCTCGGCATTGGCCCTCTGCAAAACTCATGTAGGTGATACTTGGTCCCCTTATAAAGTGCAAGATATCCAGTTTTGTTGGGGTATCCAGAGTCCACAAGGTAAAATATTCCTGCAACAAAACAAGAATTTGTCAACTTGATCCATTGCTGCATAATGATGAAATGAAACAAATAATATGTATCATCTCAGTTGTAAGAGTGTACCTGGAGGTGGATGTGGAAATTTTGCAGTGTACTTCGTTGTTGCATCTCTGAGTACCCTCATGTCATGCACTGACCCAGGCCAACCAGCTAGTACAAATGTGAATCTCATGTCGAAGTCACAGACAGCAAGAACATTTTGTGAAGTGTACCCTTTTCGAAAAATATAACGCACCATTTTGTCATTGTCTACCTGTGCAGGGATATGAGTCCCATCTAGTGCACCAACACATGCATTGAAATGTGGACTGAACCTAGGTTGATTGAGCCTAGGATGGATTGTTCTGAACTCCGGATCAAGAGGCTTAATGTTCTCAGCAGCTAACTTCAGTACAACCTTCAATACTTTGTCAAAGTTTTGGTTAACTGTGTCTAATGACCTCCCCATTCTGTTTGCAGCAGTCCTCACTGACACAGGTTGTCCAAGAATCCAAAGGAACATTCCTAAAGCCTCAATGCTGCTACTCTTTGTGGATGACTTAAGGCCATATGAACCAATCAAAACATCATGCAGTGCATAAAAAATTTCAGGAGTCATTCTAAACATGTTGTGGCATTCAGTTGGATCAGCTAGGGTTCTAAGTACCCATTCCTTTCTAGTTTCAGGACCTCTAATCCTCTTTCCTTTATTGTAATGGCAGTGGTCATGATACATACCGAACAAGAGCATCCCTTCATCAAATCTCTTTTGTTCTTGGTCCATGTGAATCATCATGGTCATTATGTCATCATCATCATCATCTAGTAGCATTGCAACCAAATCCTACAAAAACAGAATTGAAGTACATCAGATGGAATTCAAGTAAAGGCAATATTGAACAAAACAATTAAAGTAAATACATATACAATTAAAAACAACATTCAACAGTACATATAAGCAACATAAGACAAGAAAAATTGAACAAGACCACAAATTAATCAACATGCAGTTCACACACCCAATACATGACGTTCATCAACACTGGACTCATGAAATAATTACACACAATGGTCACAAACATACTACAGCCGAATTACAAAGATGACTCAAACAGCCGAACTACACAGAATACTCTCATGTCAAGTTGTGCTCCATGCACCACCTCTGTAAGAAAGCAACTCTTCCTTCTGGTGTTTCCATCTCAAGGAAGAACTGCCTACTCTTTTTATTGTCACAAATGGAGGACAAAGCATAGTACTCGGCACTAGTTTCCTCCACTCCAGCTTGTAAGACGAATTGTTTAGCTAGCTTAGTTTCTGCCCTCTCCCTCTCTTCCTCTAGCTTCTCCCTTTATTCTTGTGCCCTCAACCTCACTTCTTCAGCCCTCTGCCTCTCTGCTATCAGCCTCAGCCTCTCATCCTCCTGCCTTTGCCTCTCTAGCATTGATTCCATAACACTTTGATTGGTTGCCACTTTAATAGAGGCCATCTCTTCAAACAAAGCAGCATTACGGTCTGACGCAGCTTCTGATGTTGCGAACCACTTGTCCATTCTCTTCAACATAGGGGTCTTGCTCTTCTTGCTTGGACTTGTAGCAGTGGTGGATGTACTGCTAGTTCTCTTGTGACTTCCATGGCTTATTGGACTGTCTTCATGTATTTCCTGGACATCAACATCATCATCTTCGTCTACATCCATGGACTTCATGCCAGGGGTATAAGAGGATGAACCATCCACGGCCACACCTCGAAAAGCCTGATCCATCACTTCATAGTACGGTGGAGGGCTATGTTTCAGCTTCTTCCACTCAGAACACTCCTGCAACCATTTTAACAACACTCATTAGCTTACAACATTGCTGGTCATACATGCAACTAAATCATTGTCAAAGAAATACTGGTATATAATCACCTTTGTATTGTCTTCCCACCATTGGTCGTCAGCTCTAATCCAGCCGTGCGGATACCTACCGATCCCAGTCTTGTTGTTCAACATTTGGATGAAATTGTACATATTTTTCAGTTGCCTAATCCTGGTTGAAAGTTGCTTCTTAGTGTGCTTCCTGTTTGTAGCAGCATGGAACTTGTCGGCAATGATCTTGTAACCTCTACCATTGAGCAAACCGTCGACGTAGTTGCCCGTCCCAATTTGTTCCACAAGCAATTGACACAACAGAGCATTCCATTGATCGGTCCATTGACATCGGTCTTTCGTACTCTAAACCAACATTCATGACATAGACGCAATCAACTAAAACTCTACGTTCACATCACTGCAATGTACATGAATGCATGGGATGAAAATGTTCATACCTCTTGAGTTGGAGGCAGCCTGGATGGCGGAAGCTCTTTGAGGTCGGGATCATCAAACTGACTGTCGTCATGAGGACGACGCAGACCTACGGCCCTTGAACCCAACGGCTGAGACGCACTCTTCCCTGGGCCACGAACCGGTCGAGAGCGTGCGGCAGGCTGGGTACCCCCTCCGCCACCGCCCTATGACCCGGAGCCGCGACCACGGCCAGCGCGGAGGATGAGTGTGTGGCCGGCTCCACCACTGCCAAGACAACTTGGAAGTGGAGGGAGTCCGCCGCTTCCTACACCACCGCCACCGCTGCCTCCGCCTCCACTACCCAAGCCACCACTTCCTTCAGCCCCGCCAGATTGCAGGAGGCCCTGGTAATCACCAAGATGAGGCCAATCGGAGTTGAGGTCAAGGGCATGGCGGGTGGCGTTGGCGGACGAGGAAGGCCGGCGGCTTCCAACGGCCGAGTGATGCGGGGAGAACGGATCTGGCTGCGAAAACAGCGAAAGGAGCCCGTCGTCACCGAACTCGTCCATCGACGGCGGATCCATGGAGACAAGAACGGGGACGCGGCGAATCGGGGCCACGACGCGGTGCCTACTCCAATCCGCAACGGGAGGCGGCGAATCGGGGGCGCTTGTTGTCGAATCCGGGAGAGGAGGCGCCGACGTGGTCTGCTTCTGCCTCGGGGACGGGAGGAAGTGGCGGCGACTGCGAATCTCGCGGGTGGCGGTGGCGCTAACCCTAGCGGGGGGTCGAGCTCGGGAGAGTGGAGGGACAGGGGATCGGGACGAGTGGGCGACGGGGAGGGGCAGCGGACGTCAATCGCCTCTTTTAGCCCCTTTTTTTCACCTCTTTCGAGCCTAAAATTTTCCTACTGTTTTAGCCCTTTTGGCTCCTTTTGCCAACTCATTTTAGCATCCCGTTCGGTAGCCCATGGGCTCAAATTCGGCCAAAATTTTAGCATTGGCCATTTTAGCCCGGAAACGAACAGGCCTAGCACCGGGAGCCAATTTGAGCACCAGGTGCCTTGAATAAAAAATTCTTGTCTGCTGCGTTGCTCATGCTAGACCGCAGGACGCATACCGAGAAGGAAGGTGATAAAAATCATTTTTACTACAAACAGGACCCACGTGCAGATTGGTGCTAAGAGATTATACCCTGGAGCGTTTTGTGCCAAGCTAGTTCCAGCTGAGATGTACAGAATAGCTCCACCTAAAAAAGTTATACCCTGCGGCTGCCATGAGGCATCCCAACTAGTGAGAAAGGTTGGAACAGCAAGCACATGACTGTTCAGGTGTGCTCTCTACCTACGCACTAGCCGACAGCTACTTGCATTAATTCAGCAATTCCTTACCAAAATAAATAAACCCACACCAGAATTTTATATTCGACAAATACAGAACCTTATGACACCATTACTGGTTCCTACTCAGCCTCTATTCTTTCAGTCATGCATGTGGAACATCCGAGTCCCTCAAACAATTTGCTTTGTCCGTATTGTACCATGAACAAAATAGTGACTCATTTTACTACCCCAGACAATTCAATTTGATGCAATATACACTCCATTGAGATTTGTCCGTTTCTTTTTATGTGTTAGCCTACAAAAGAAATTTCAAGCTCAAATTTTGCATGATGACAACTCTCGCCAACCCATATTAAAAAAATATGACATATTTTTCATACTATTTATACACAGTTAAATTGTGATTACCGAGAACCACCATTTAGTTAAATTGTGTTCCATTTTACAGCCTCAAAAAGACAAACTTGTAGGCCAAGAACTATCATTTTGTTTAGGGTGTGATATATGTATAAGTGAATTGTTCTAATCTAGTTTAAGATTCTCATAATCCAGCCAAGTCATACTTTTTCTAGTCTAGTTTACAATGCAACATGTTCGTCTAGTTCACGACATATTTCTATAATAAATTAAAAGTACAAATGCTCCTATATCCGACAGAATTATCATAATTGTAGCTAGTATCCTTCGCCCCACCTAAAACTTTACTCCCTCCGTCCCCATTTAGGTGTCGTTCTGGCAAAAAAATTTGTCCCAACAATAGGTGTCGTTCTGCAGTTGAGGCCCACATGTTGTCTTATCTCTGCAAGCCGCAGGTCACGGGCACGCACCACAGGCCACAACGTCCTCATCCAAACAGAAAAAAAAGGAAGCTCGCTCCGTCTCTCGTCTCTGAAATCTCTCTCCCCAAGCCGGTCAATCTCGATCTCCCATGGGTGCCAGCGTCGGCGAGGTGGGCAACGGGCCAAGCGGAGCCGCGCGGTGACACGTGCACGCGGGCTGGGAGAACATGGGCGGCGGCGGCGACCTGCGCAGAGGCAGATCTGGGGAAGCGGCGAGTTGCACGGCGATGGAGGCAGAGGCGGCGAGCTACGCACCAAGGGAACCTGCGTGCTGCGTGTCGAGGGACTCGGCAAGGTGCGCGGTGAGGCAGCCCCTTTGCCTCGCCGTATCGACGCCCGCGACGGCAGGACACTGGTGCGTCGTCGTTTGCGCGGGCGGATGAGGAAGCTGGCGGCAATGGCGAACTCGCGGCGGCGGCGGCCCGAACTCGCGGCAGCGGCCTCCCTCACCGGCACACCAACGGCTTGCTGCTGCTGCGGCCTCCATCGCGGACAGACGACGGCTTGCTGCGGCCAGACCGACCTCCATCGCGACCTCATGGCGGCGGCCTGCGTCCCAAGTTGGTGGCTTTCCTCTAGCCCGCAATGATGGCGGCGACGACCTTCCTTTGGCCTGGAGCCTCGGTGAGCTCGGGCAGAGGAGATTGGGGGAGGCGGTGATGCTGGGTTTGGGTGGGGATGAGATTGGGGAGGGGAGACGAGGAGGGCAGCGGGACGGTGGCGTAGAAGATCCCAATCTGGAGACTTTTTCGTGGAGAAGAACGCGTTGGCAGAAGGGCAGCAGTGTCATTTGGCAAATTCATTGGTTCCTGCGAGAAGAGCTAGAACGACAGGTATTTGGGGACGGAGGGAGTAGGCTGGTTGCGTGCCACTGGGCTCGCGCAGTGCCTTTTGCTTGGCCTGGTAGTTCAATATCGCGCTGAACAGAGCGCCAATGCTCCCGCCACTGCCGCCGCGCTTCGTTGCTCGCAGCACGTTTGCTTGTGCCTTCCGCATGCGCTCCATCGGGTCCTCCTCCTTTGTCTGCCTGTACTGCATCGCGCCGGACACAACGCCCGTTGCCTTCTCAGATTCTCCTTTGGTGACGTGGAACACTCCCCTGAGATACCTCCACGGCGATATACGATTGTGGGCTAGGCTGAAGCAAGCAGAAGCGCCCTTCTTCAGCTGCTGCCACCCATGCGCGTCATGTTCATCCTGACACGCCAATCATGGCGGCGGTGGGCCCGTATGGCAATCTTGTTCTTGAGCCTTCGCAGCCGCCCCTCCCGCCTCTCAGTGCCCTCCCAGCGGCAGGGCCGGCTCTTCAACGACGCCTCAAATTCATATGCCGGCCGCAACGACAGTGGGGAGTAGGAGGAAGCAGGAGCGCTCGACCCCGACAACACCGTTGGTGTCCCGCGATCTGATTGGATGGAGAGATTCCTCGCCAGTGCAGGAGGCATTAGAACCTGAAGAAAAAGGCAACAGATCGACGCAGAATTCCTCGCCAGTGCGTCTGCACGTCTCTATCTCTCCCGCGGCTGTAAACATCTCTATCTCTCTTCATCTCTCTCGCTCTCTCAAAAACAGACGTCCACGAGCACGCCGAGCAGATCGCGATGCATGCTGCCGATGCCGGCGACGAGCAGGCCGAGAAGGTTGCGTTGCCTGCTGCCGACGCGGGCGACGAGCAGGTCGAGAAGCAGTTGTGCGTGCCAAACAAAAGAAACGATCAGAGTTCTTGCACATGTACACACGAATGAAACAGAAACGAAACAAACAAATATAGAACCTGATCGAATCTTTGTCCTCCCACACCATGTCATATTGGAGCGTGGCAAATGTGATCTCGATTTTGTTTCCGTCAAAAGCGTGGGCTGTAGACAAAACTGTCGGTTTCCAATTTGTTTCGTGCGACAGCCCTCAGGCCCGTCGATGGGCATGGGCAGGGTGGCCGACGGCCCAGGGCCCCCAGCTCAAGCTTCCCTCATGGCCGCCGTTGTGTTTAATTCACAGGATGCAACATGTAGTTTCAAATTTGATTGAAAGTATCGAGGGAGGAGCCGGTAATCACTCCATTTTGCTTATTAATTGAGGTCGCGGCTGCTCAATAGTGCTCTGATGGGAGCTCCTGTTGTCAACAATGGTGGAGTAATTGGGGGCCCCTTTTTGCATTTAGAACCGGGCCCCTAAATTCCCAGCGACGGCCCTACAGCCCTGCCCATGCATGTACTCTGACATGAGGGTCCTCTAGATGGGACGATGGCATGCGTGGACAATAGTCATTTTTAGGTAATCAAACTTTGTAGTGGGGTCAGCATTAAACACACCCTGAGCTTTGACGAGCTAGGACTGAAGTTAATATAAGAGTTGAAGCCATTTAACACAAGCGCTCATACGGATCTTGGTTGTTGCAGTGCACTGTGTCCCGGGGACTCTTCTCACTCATCACGAGACGGAGGGTCTGCTCGTTTCCTGCCATATAAAGTTTAGGCTTGTCACATAAAAAAGAATCTTGTTATTTAATAGCATTAAATAAAGTTTAATGACAAATTTTTTTTGACAGATGAGTGCCCATTACGAGATGAATCTAATGAGCCTAATTAATCTATGTTTTGCTACAATAACCATTGGCTAATCACGACTTAATTACCCTCATTAAATTCGTCTCGCGAATTAGACCAAAGTTTCTACAATTAATTTTGTAATTAAACTTTATTTAATACTTTTAAATTATAAAATTCTTTTTGATGTGCAGCTTTAAAGTTTAGAATGCGGACCAATGAATACCATCCAGGAGCACCAGATCATACTTTTAATTTTATTTGTAGTCCCATTTTTGGGTTTGGCTTGCATAAGGACGCAAACATAATTAGTACTCCTTCCTGTTGAGTAATGGATGTCTCGAGCACTTTATTGGCGGTTTACCTTAAAAAAATATGATCATTTAAGGAAAGTATTTGATGACCACTGGGTATGTTTTTTTTTAAACGACCAATGAGTATGTTGTGCAACTTACAACAATGAATTCTTGACATCAACAAATTCTTGATGCTTCCCACGCACAATTCCACATGGAAAAGCACGGAACATAAAGCTTTACGATGAACATCGTAGCCAATCCAAGGCCGTTCCCATACCCTTCTCTTCTATCACATCCCAAAAACACTTGTTCAATCTCTTTCTCTCTCAAGCACAGAAGCAACTTTGCAGCAGCAGAAGCAGCTGGTGCTCGCTCTCCTGCCCTCTGCATTAATGTCCTCTGGCAGAGAAAAGAGAGGGGGCTTCATCAGTGCCTGCGACAAACAAAGGATGGGGGCATAGATAACACTACTTTAGCATTGTGGTAGCTTCAGCTATTGCTGTAGATTTCCATGTCTACAGCCAGGAAAATATCTCTCATTTCTTTTTCTTCTTCACTGACACCGTAAGAGGAAAAATAATAGTAAAAAAGAAATATCACTGCACCACTGCAATGCTATGAGTCCGTGATAATAGCATTCTTTACCAACACATGGTTGCCCCGTCGTCTCGTGTGCAATAGTTCACCAATTTGCCAAGCTATTAGCCATCCGCCTTATCAAACAACACCTTCTTGATACTCTGGCCTGATACTTTGTAACCATTATAAAAGGTGTTTTAGATTAACATATCTGCATAAGTGTTTTCTGGGAAAATTTAATTTGAGGAAGAGGAAGAAACAAATTGGGCAAATGGAGCTGGGCATATTTTGCCCCTGTTTACTGTCACACCCGATTTTTATATAGCATAAATCAGATGCATTCTACATGTATGTCAGGATCTGTTTTATCATACATGCAGTGACAATATCAGTGATATACAGTTCTATACGAATAAAATAACATAAATAAAACAAACCAGAGTTCTAAGCACAACAGCGGAAGAAAGCTCCAGGGCGCTCCACAGGCAATCGACTGGCGGCAACGCGACCTTCTATGGACCATCTTCAATATAGTCTTTGGCTTCCTCACTGAGCAACAATAATATATGGAAAAGCAAGCGCATGAGTACATATCGTACTCAGCAAGTGAGGGAAAGTATGACATGCAAGGCTAAATCAAGAAAGGCTTAACTCAATGGTTGCATCTATGCAATCCTAATATGAACTCCTATATCAAAGCATCCTAATTACTAAGTGTGATGATCACCCCCAAAACCAACATACAACCGCTCACCAGGTTCCCACCACCTGGCTACCAACTAATCGGGTTCCCACCACCCGACTAGCAACCAACCAAACCATCCAACTAATCATGAATAAGTCCAGGCTTGCTCGTGACCGTGAGCACGGCTGTCAAGACAGTTTTACACTCTGCAGAGGTTGCACCACTTTACCCACAAGTCATGATTTCATCACCCGTCGGTGACTAAAACCTCCATTATGCCACTGCACACTTCCTATGGTGTGCGGCCAGGAGATCACTACGAGGCCTTTACAAAGCATCTCCAAACCTGTATGTGACGGATACCCAAATCAGGGTATCCTGATCTAGGATACTTAATCCCGCTAACCGTCTCAGCTTAAATTGTGTAGGGCCCACAGGAACAGGTGCATGACAACAGAGCGCTCGAGGGGCCCACGGCCGACCCCGAGGGCACATACAAGTTCCGCCTCGCCCGACCCCCAGTCGGGCGGGCCCACGACTTCCGCCCCGCCCGACCCCGAGTCGGGTGGGGTCCACAGACTCCGCCTCGCCCGACCCCCAGTCGGGCGGGCCCACAACTTCCGCCTCGCCCGACCCCCAGTCGGGCGGGCCCACAAGCCGCGCTTCGCCCGACCCCGAGTTGGGAGACTTCGTCGAGAAGATTTTCCTCTGACAAGGAGGACAGGCATTTACGACGAGTAGCTGGGGAGCCTTAACTCTACCCAGCAACTCATATACTTGCAGGCACGCGATCTGGCCTGCACAGTGGCACCCGTCCCATCTCGCGGCGCCGCCTGACACCTCGAGTACAGCAGCGGGATGGCTACGACATCATCATCACCCTGAACAGGGACGAAGACCGGACCGGCGACAAGACGGCCGCGACAGTCTGGGTTGACATCTCGACCACCTGCCCGGCGACCGGGCTGACAGGACGCCGCCTGACTAGGGCCACAGTGGCAGCTAGGGTTCAGACTAGTGCGGCGTGTAGCCGCGCTAGCCCACAACTCGAAAGCCCCGTTCCCATTTGTAAACCGGCTCACTCCTTGACTATAAAGGGAGAGCTGGGGGGAATCGAAGTTCGAACAGACACAGACATAGAGATACACACGAAGAGGCTTGGAGTCTTTCTCCTCCCTCGTCAACACTTGTAGCTCCCCTCTGCAAGTCGAAACACGAACCACCCACGAACTGGACGTAGGGCATCGATTGCCTGAACCAGTATACATCTCGCCTCTCTCACAAAACCCTCGCCATCATAGAAGATCGTCAGGCGCCGTAGTTACAAATTTACTTGTCGGCCGGTTTCTTAGCACCGACAGTATGCACCCGCTAAGGTTCCACCGCTAACAGCATATTGGAGTCCATTTTACCTCCGCTGCAGAAGCCCCCTCTTGCGCCACAAAACATCCGAATGGTGCACACAAGGTAAGGAGACATCTAATTAATTGGCCAAGCTGCTCCCATCGCAGTCTTGTGATGGCGCGGATATGCCGGGTTACATGCTCCATGAACCGGTCCTTAGAATCTAAAGCAGGTACAAGCACCAACCAAAGTATCGTGCACGACGGCACAATACCAAACAAACCATCCTGCTCAGATTCCTAATCACCATGTTTCTAACCATTACCATCCCACTTTAGTTGCATAGATCATTAGTCAAAATTAAGGACACTTCCCACCCAAACATACAGCAAGGCTAAGCATGAAAACTACCCATAACCAAGAAACCCCCCAACAGGCGACAAGGAATAATGTGGAATATCTAGTAAACCATAGCATAGGATTCATATTTAGACAAGCATGCATCCAAGGAATGTACTACCAACTACACTAATAGGAGAAAGATGTTCAAGGACACTTGCCTGTTCATATAATGTTGCTCAGTGCTCTTGTCTTGCTCTTCATATTCTCATACCGCTTCTCGACGTCATCATCCATTCGAACTAACTATCGATAAAAGAAAAGGCACAAACAAATAAATACAGTACACCAAACAGAACAAACATATCATAAAAACACTATGGTTGGATAGGTTACAATGAGACGAAGATTTAGGCATGAGAATCACCTAAATCGGAGTTACAAACAAAAAGATATGATCAATTCAATTGATAAGGTTTTTTCTGAAAACTGTACAAAAAGGCTGTGTACAGACAATGAAAGAATTGCGCGTTCCCGTCAATTGGCTACACTTTTCGGGACAAGAATTTCACAGTAATGTGTCTAAGGGTGTGGAACACGACAGATACATGATGATTTGTCCATGGGCTCACCTGAAAAGGAGATCGATTGGTCGGATCGTGATGAGGTCGTTCTGTGACAGTTGAGAGTGGCATTGCGTTCCTGGAGGCAGGGGAACAAATCAAGGAGAGATATTCATGGGAATGAAAGAAAACCTGCTGGAACACAATTTGGTATGGTTGGTGAAACAAATAAGCGAATCAAGTGGCTGGAACATGGATGTAATTACCATTATGCGCGCTGGACAGATCCAGATCAGGGAGGGACGGTTGTTGAGATGCAGATCCTGGAGGATTCAGAGCTCCTCTGGCCACCAAATTTGGATATTATGTAGAGGATGTATAGGCGCACCCTTTGGTGAAATTTGGCTTCAATCCGTTGGGTAGATCAGCGGGAACGCCAATGGCAACTTGCAGTGCTGGTGCTGGACGCGAGGATGACGAGTAGCGGCGGCAGCCTGGCGGCATGGGGAGAGTTTGTGGGTGTGGGGAGGACGTGGGGAGGTGCTGGTACTTGTAGGGAAACATGGGGTTGGTGGGAGAAAGGAAGGAAAGAGAGGGAAATAAAGGAAATGCATTAATTCGACGTTTAATGCTCAATTTCTTTCCTTTTGACTGCACGTGGTAGATACAATGAATGTAGACGGTTTCTTGATCTGGAGGATGACAAGGAGATGAAATAGAGCGATGCGGGATGAACAATGGCAATGACAATTGTGAAAATTGAACAAGGATATATCCAACCATAAAAATCCTTAACCTATTCTGTAATTTTATAAATTCATTTTTCATTGCATAAACCAAATTCATTTGATTTTCAACAAAAGCTTTAAAAACTAAAGAACAAGGCTTCAGATCCCAAAATAGAAGTTTTGGGGTGTGACAAAACTACCCTCCTTAAACGAAATCTCGTCCCGAGATTTGGGTGGACTAGAGAAGTAGGAAGGAAGAGCATAGGGTCATCCTAAGGTTTCGTCTTACGATCAGCTACCCCCCTTAAACAAAAAGAATTTTGTTTCAAAAATAGCACACAACGTGTCTAAATCGTGATATTCAACGAATGGCTTTCACTCACCCCACAAAAGGGAATCTAAGTGAGTGAAATGTCATAATCGATAGAGCTTCTTGCCAAGCAGGTCTTCATCTTCAATATCATTGTTGTAGAGAAGCCGATCATCGTCCTTTCTGAAGCGGGTCGTCGTCTTGATCATCGAGTGCATCCAAGGGTCCACGAAACGTCCATTCTAACGAAGGTCACGTTCCTAGAGTCGATTATAGCTCTGATACCACTTTGTCACACCCGATTTTTATATAGCATAAATCAGATGCATTCTACATGTATGCCAGGATCTGTTTTATCATACATGCAGTGACAATATCAGTGATATACAGTTCTATACGAATAAAATAACATAAATAAAACAAACCAGCACTACGAGGTTTTGGGTCTAATGCCACCAAAATTTTTGCAACACCATTATTTTGGTTGCAATACATAGGGGTTATTGCGACAATGGTCGATTTTGGTTGTGATAGGAAGACTTGTTGCCACGAATTGTGTAGTGCTGCAATTTTAATTTTGATGGTTGCAATAAGTAGGATATATCGCAACGCAAAAATATGTGTTGTATTTATAGCATTGTAATTGCAACTTTTTTCCTAATAGTTGCAATAATAAGGAATATTGCAACGATGATTAAATGTTGTGATTAGTTATCTCGTGTGTTGCAAAAGAGTCTATGTTGTGACAACACAAAAGTAAATTGTTGCAAAAGGAGTTTTAGATATAGCAACGTAAATATGTATCGTTGCAACAAGTCATACGTATAGCAATGAAAACCAAAATCGTTGCTATTACAGGTATTATTGCCGCCTCTAGTCATGGCCCCAAATCACCGAAGTCATGGCCCACTATTCCCATTTTTAACTTCCAACCTCCTGATTGAAGGCCCACGTGCTAATAAGTCTTGTATA
This sequence comes from Eragrostis curvula, assembly GCA_007726485.1. NCBI lineage: Eukaryota > Viridiplantae > Streptophyta > Magnoliopsida > Poales > Poaceae > Eragrostis > Eragrostis curvula. Next base: position 19,532,801 of record CM017444.1, on the reverse strand, counting down.
TTACAGGATAACAGGCTTGCAGATTGGTTTGGGCCTGCATCTTAACCTGTATATGGTGGTAAAATACGGTATCAAATTTGGAGGGCCCAAGGATTGCACGCGGTTACCCAGAAGTCCTCCAGCATTCCTGCCACGACCCAGAATTGCACGTACACGTCCTCGTCGAGTTGATCGCGTCTCCTGCCCTTGGTCTTCCGCACATCGTTGTCCAGGCGCCGACACTCGCTGCAGGTCGTCGGAGCAGCAGAACCTGGAGCTGGGACGCCGGAGCAGCAGAACCTGGAGACGGGAGCCGCAGCCTGATCTCCTGATGGACGCGGCCGACTGGCCGAGGTCCCGAACCCGACTGGCCTGGCGCCTGGCGGAAGTACCAGCTATCGACGATCCCGGCCTTGCGTAAATCAATCTGGGTACTCGTTCTAGGCTTCTAACTCATGTTCCCTGACACAGGCTTCAGTAGTCCACGCTCTTTTAATCTAGCTACCTGCTCGTCTTTGAAATACCCGCATAGGGACTAAGCAAAACAACCTCCTTTCTCACATCTAAACCCAAGACTTCAAACCTGTGTCAATTTAAAGAGTTCACACCTGAAATAAGACAAGCACTACAGGGTCCAGGCTGGCAGCCAAGGTTATGAAATATTGCTACACTAGGCATCAACAATAAGATTCGACCAATCAATTTACTGCTGGCAGCACAAAGGAAGCAGGAATGCAAAAACTATGTAGTACTGCAATAGCTAAAGAGACGTCTTGAGTTCTCTTTGAATCTGTATGACAAAAGTTCTCTGATTTTTTCTTCAATTGCTGAAAGCTGGCTGCTTTCCTTGGAAGATGTATCTATTTTGTTTTTTTTTTCAGATATGCCATGTTACAGCCATAGAAGTTTCCATGAAGAAAGGCAGCTGGGATTTATCAAATCACCACAAAATTACATGCATAAAGCACATACAAATAGAAAAAAGAAAATGATATTGTGAACTATTCACCCCCCCCCCCCCCCCCCCCCCCATTGTTGTCTCACTATTGCTTACAAATTTCGATTTTCACATGGAAAACAATCAGAGGAAGAGCAAGCAACTTTCGCTGTCGAAGACTGGCTGCTAAATGATTCCTGCTGAGTCATCTACATCCGAAGGCACAATGCAAGATCACACATCTGATTCTGTCCACAATGACAATTCGAGAGAAAGTGATGTGTCACGCCCACAGGCATTGTTATAACATTGAGATCATTAATACAATATTGAAGTCCAAAGTAAGAGGTAACAAAATGGTATATAGTAGGAAACATGGAAATTAATTTGAGCTGGAATGTAACAGTTGGGGAACATAAAAAAAATCTAGAGTAGGTGATGAGAAAAGAGTTCACACCTCACAAGAAGAGGTACTTAATTAAAGTAGCATATGGTAAACAGTATTTAACAAGTCCCAAATTTTGAAAAAAATAAAAATATAGCATAAATATTCAACGATCAAGTATTTCACCTTGCATGTTTCATACCTTGACATAAATATTTAACAATTGTTATTTTATTCTCCTTTCCACCTTTTCAAAAATTCCACAAAAATGTATCTAGGTGAGAATCCATCTTTTCTGCACCCATTAATGGCTGTAAGTAAATTCTCTTGAGCCTCTTACCAAGCTTAAATAGGAAGCCAACATTTGCATGAACTGTAAGTTTCATTATTAGGGGCAGGGCAACATACCTGCCTAGCTCTCGTCCTTGTTGGCTGTGCGAATCCTCTTCTATCCTAATGCCGTGCTTTGGCTGTGTCAAAATCTTGAAACAACTCCTTACTCCCAGAAGGAAAAACATTCCAGAGGCATGATGAGCTTTTGTTCCTGAAAATACAATAATAGAAAAATTATCAAATCTACTTATCACCTAGATTTGTACAGCACCATTCTCTGTATGCAGAAAGCATGACCATCGATGCATCTTGTTGAGAAGAACAAATAATGACAGATAATAAAAACATGGATCAATTGATTATAATGGATGCTCATTTGATTGATCTTTCTGGAACTTACATTCTTTAAAACGGATGATTTCGTTTCTTGTTCCACATTACTGGAATTTCAGCATTCACTCTGAAATAATGGCTCGCAAAAAGAAAAGAAAAAATAAGTTATTCAGAAACATTTTGCTCCATTGGAACTAGTGATAAGATTAGTTTTCTTCCGTAAATAACTGGGGAACTAGTAAATTTATAGGGCAAACGTACACTCTTATAATTGCCCCCCTTGCAGCAAGCATAAATGTAGCTGCTGCGTGTTTATGAAACAAATGGACTTCGGCTGGTTCACCTGAAGCCATCGAGAAACCAAGTAGCCATTTCATATTTTCATTAATGAATTAAAAATGTGTTTGTGCTAAAGAGTCATATCCAAGCTACTGTAACAATGAACTTTCTAATAGTCTGATATGATGCCGATTTGAACCAATGTACCCAACTGAGTGGCTTTATTTCCTTTACACTACAGTAAGCAAAATAATTAACATTTTTTATATAATTTCTGTTTTGCTTCGTAACTATAGAACAAAACCAGGCCTTATAAGCATTTGACAAGAAACTGGACAAGCCTAATTATCAGATTCATTACTTGCACTCAATCTTAGCACACTCAACCGTTGATGACACATGTTTGAGAAATATGGTTTTGCCGATTACTCAAACACGTGCCTTTCATGGCCTGCTTTCCTTCATAAACACCTTGGAAGAAATCTCTTTCATGGCATTTGCAACAAGTGAGAATGTTAATAAACAGAAGATTATATATCATTTTACCTCGAGATCTCTCTCAAATTTGGAAACCATTTGATTAAAATAACATGACACTATTTTCGTTATTACATAGCACATATTATCCACTGAAACATGAATCAATGTTTTAGAATGGTCAATACATTGGGAGAAGTCCGTAGGTTGCAAACTAGATTCCTGACAATCATTCAGGAGCTCACTCAAACCTAGGTAAATCATAACAGAAATCAGCGAAATCTCTCACCAGTAATCAGCGAAATCTCTCCCCCTATCCCAAAAGGGGAAAACGCAGAAAAGGCTCCATCCCTTCAATACACTCCCAACTGGCTCCACAATCTCACCAAATTCCTTTTCTTCCGGTCAAAACCTGCAGCATTACGTCCCAGATCAGCACACCCCACCGATTCAAACCACAAAACTCGCAAAAATGGAGGAACAAAAAGCAGGACCTCCGTCCAGGCTTCCGCCGCGCTCGCTAAGGCTGCCGCTTGCGCATCCTCTGGTAGTGTCCGGCGGAGGCGGGACTCCGTTGCGCCGCTTGTATTTGCTCCGTCCGAAGAGGAGAAGGAGACGGCTCTCCCTGCGCGCAAGGCGGCGCCGCCAGCAGCTGGGGCCTGAAGGGGATTTGAGAGAAGAGAGGGAAGGAGAGATTGAGATGTGAGGGTGGGGGATCGGGAGGAAGAGGAGGTGGGAAGACAGCAGTAGTGCCAGGCGCGACGAGGTTGCTCACCGGTGCTAGGGTTAGCGCCGCGCCGCAGCCACGGCAGCCCGTCCATTTTGGTGACGATGGGACGATGGAATGGCGCGAAAGAATGCGTGCGCGAGCCATTTTGGTGCCGGACTGGCGCGAAAAAGTGGTTGCGCGAGCCCTTTTGGCACCGGCCTGGCGCGAATTCGACTATTGGGAGTGCAGACTGTAGACTTGTAGAGAATGTGCGGAAATATCGCAAGGGAGATCGGGAGTTTTGAACTTTTGCGCGTGGGAACCAACAAACAAGCAGCAATTGTTTGTAGAAATGTTTACGCATGTATTCTAGTGGTATACATAACGGAGATACCTCTGAAAAGGCTCTCTATCTTCAATCCTTCACCTCCTACCATTTTGTAATTTTCATTTCTTTTTTCTTGGAGAAATAATTCCTCGATAATTTTTGTGATGAAACAATTTGAATTCATCTTTCAGCTAAAAAGCATTGATTTTCATTAATCATTTTGAATCTTTTTTATACTTATATTCAAAACGATACAAATGCTTTGTTCCTGAGCCAAATCATCATTAACTGAAACTTATAATAAGATTGGAAAACTAACTTCTATTCCATGACCAAATCTTTTTGAAAAGAGGACTAGTGGTGTCTATAGAATCCTAGTGCCTATTGGACCATCTTATTTTTGATGAATGGTCAAGTTTTCTCCACAAATAAATTCCATATTCAAAAAGTCATAACACACGAAGGGAAATTGGCTTTTTTGCCGAGTGTCCCTTTGTTTGCCTACTGTATTATATCGGGCACTCGGCAAAGAGGTCGAGTTTTTTTATATAAACACTTGGCGAAAAAGAAACACTCGAGTGCAAAAAATAACACTCGGCAAAGCGAAATTCAAACCACTTTTTTGTATCTCTAAACGAATTCAATTTAAAAAAGTGTTGAACGACAAAGTTGTATAACTTCTAAAGATCTACAACTCTTATTTGGAGCATTTCTTAATTCAACAGATTGATAGTAAAGTTGTTCACAAAATCAATCTCTCTCTTGTAGTTTCGTGAAACCAGAAAGGAGATATATGAGATTTGTGAACAATGTTACTATCATTATGTCGGATGAAAAAATGACAAAAATAAAAATTGTGGATCCTCAGAAGTTATGAAACTTTGTAGTTCAACACTTCTTAATTTGAATTAATTTTGCTAACGAAATATAGGCTTGAATGTCAACTAAATTTGAAATTTGAATTTTTCAAATTACCTTGAATGGAGAAACAGTCAAAATGAGAGTTGTAGATCACAATAAGTTATGAAACATTGTAGTTTACAAAATTTTATTTGAAATCTTTTCAACAAAAAACTAAGTTTGAAAGAATTCAAACTTGAAATTCAAATTTTGTAAACGACCTCAGATGGACAAACGACCAAAATGAAAGATGTAGATCTTGAAAAGTTATGAAACTTCGACAACTTTCTAATTTAAATTTGTTTAGGATTAGAGTTTAAGCTAATGGTATGGGAGGAATTATCCCTTCAATATTATGTGATTTATTTTCTCTTCAATTTTTCTACGGAAATATAACATGGATTATGTATGTTTCACTTTTGAAAATTTTATAACCTTGCACTTATGATTTCAACGAATTTTAAACCATTGCAAAAACTAGTGCATATTTTATTTCATATATTATGAAAATTTTCGGCTGGATGATATATCTAGCCAACTAGGCCGTGCTAAAAGGGCCGGTCCGTGGCCCACCAATTTTGGCCCGGTCCGAGCACGGCACGGCCCGGTGCATGAGTGGGCCGTGCCGGCCCGTAGCCCGCCTAGGGCCGTGCTTGGGCCTAGGCGCAAGCCCGCCGTGCCGGCACGGCACGGCCCGTTTAGCAGCTGGCCCGTTCAGCCCACAACACGGTCCGTGTAGCACGGCACGGCCCGTTTAGTCATATTTTACATTAAAAAAATTGAAATAATAAGAAAAAAGTACATTTTCAGTTTAGGGCCGCCCCGACACGGCACGGCCCGTTCGGCCCGCGGCCCGGCCCGTGTAACTCGGCTAGGGCCGTGCTGGGGCTTGAACTGAAGGCCCGTGTGCCGGCCCGGCCCGGTCCGTTTATTATAAGGGCCGTGCCGGCCCGGCCCGGTCCGTTGGCCAGCTATACTGGATGAAACTCCCGCTCCGTGTTAAATTTCGTTACCGCCCAAAATTTCTGCAATTTTCGTATTGCCGCGGGCCCCGGCGGCACGGGCGGGCCCAGGTAAATTCCGCTTCGAGGAAAAAAAAATAACCTAGCACGATCCCTACCCTACTCCACCCATGCCCTTCCTCTCGGCGCCGCCACCTTCAGGCCAGAAGAGAAGCCGCCGCCGCGGTCGCCCGCCCTCCACCAGAGCTTGGCAACCACTTCTGTGTCCCCGACGGAGATGAAGTCCACCGGGGGTGGTTGCCGAGGGCCGCGTCGTCGCCAACCCGCAGAACGCCGTCGTCGCGGCCGAAGACGCTGCCGTCGCCACCGGGGCTCCAGCAGCTCTGGCCATAGCACCGGCGTCGGTGCAGCACCATCAGCCTACTTAACTGGACCGGTCGCCTCTACTGGGCGGAAGGGGTACCCACGGCCTCCGGCAATGGACGTGCCGTTATCCAATTGTACCACGCGTCCACACCGTGATCGACTTCTAGGTGGCCAGGGACCCAGGGTGAGGCTGCCTTCTGATTCGTTCTCCCCCTTTCATTGTTTCCATGTGCGCGTGGGATTGCGAGAAGCTGGATTCACCTTTCTGTGCCCTCGCATCCAATTTGTCAAGGGGAAGGTATGCTAGGGCCACTTCAACCGACGTTGTATAATTGCACATACAAGCCTTTGATCTTTTACAGGTATTATAATTGGTAGAGTGTAGTTGGGATTAATCTTGAGGGTGCCGTGCCGTGAGATTAGGTTGCAATTTTATTCTGTAAGGCAGTGTCCGTTTACTTGGAGACACAAGATCTGTTGTAGTGGGGCAGCTCGCTGGAATGGGCTATCACCATCAACACCCAAGGGTTGTTAGTCTTAACTCCACAGCCATGGCCATACGCACACAAGGTGTTTGATGATATGCGCCTGTATTCAATTTCCCTTAGGAATTCAAGACTTCATTAGTTATCTGTTTGTCAGAAAATAGTTCCATTTGACTGACAGCTTCCACCTTGGAGACTGAACTATTCGAGCAGCACATTCATTATGATCCTATTACTTTGATTAATGAATTTATTATCTGTTTTGATGCATGATGTAGCAACTAGAAGCAGAAGGTGATTAAATCTTTCCTGTGACTGCTACTTAGCTGTAGTATTTTTCTCGAAGTACCTCTTGCTTGCATGTACCACTGTTAGTGCATCCATTTTTTTAGCTTGCTTGCTTTGAGCCTTTTACTGTTGGAACTTCCGTCACAGTTAGCTTGTTTAATAAGTAATTGCTTAGTAAATCATCCTGGCATGTAGTATTTGTTCATTGCTGAAGCATTCAATCTAGTATATCAGTGCATGGCTGTTGAGCTTCTGTAATGTAATAGACCAATCTGCATTGAAGCAGCCCATGTGATCTGCTACTAGGAGACTTTAAACAAGACTGCAAATCTTTCTGATTCTAGCTAGCAAAATGCAATAGAAACCGAAGGCCACTCAAGTTGACATATTAATCATTCCCTGTAAAACCTTACCATGTTCCAAACTCCTGCTGCATTACATTCAAACCATTCATGCTTTTTTAGTCGATGGATTTTACTGCCTCCTCTTTTCTACTTAATTTCTCGTTATTTGTTGAGTTGTGCAGCATACCCTGCATCCTGCTAATCTGATTCACATTCATTGGTTCTACCTCAAAGTGGAGCACACTCTTGCCACAACAATCTGGCCATATCCACCAGTAGGTCTTCGCAATTCCAATCTCGGCTGAATTTGTAGATGGATGTTCATGAAAAGTGTTTTCATTCATATGTGGTTATACATATCTAATGCTGAGATGTTCCTGCTACCAACATGTGGTCACACCATGTTTGTAACTGCATTTATTAGATTAATATACATGTAGTCACACCATGTTTGTCATGTGGATTTTTCATTTATCTGTCAATCTGATTTTTTTTTAATCTGTGCAGCTACAGTTTTGGTTATGTGAGATTGAAGGGATGCATTCTGAAAGTGAGTCACTTGATTTTCATTTATCTACTCTGCAATTCAACTTGCCATGGCTTCATAGTGTGTTTTGTTCGCATCTGAAGAGATGCACGGCGCTTAACTAGCCTGAATTTTATTTCTGACGGCGCTTAACTTGTGCTTTCCATAGTGCTCGGCTTATTTCTCTGGTTCGGGCTGTTGGTGAGAAAAGAAACTTTAGTAGCTCTGGTAGTGCTTCTGTTTCTGAAACATAGTTCTTTTCACCTGTTCGTGTATATGTAGTACATTATCTTGTATTTGATGCATGCTGCTGATATCTTCATTGACAAATCTTTAGCTGTTAGTAACTAAAGCTTGCGGCTTGCTTTCACACATGTATCCAAGTGCTTTCTTCTGTGTAGTTAATTTTGTGCATACCAACAACACCGACTTGCCTTGACCTTTCCAATGATTCCTTTTGGCGCGAAGAAAATGTGAATCCCAATTGCAATACTAGAGCTGCTTCGAAAGTTTCAAAGAATCTGTTCACTGATAATCATGTGAATACCAACCAAATTTGTGCTGCTAAAACTCGAGCAAGCAAAAGGAAACAGGTCAGAACTAGAATTGTGCTTTCATAATGCCCTTAAAATATTGCATTGCCAATTCACAAGCCTATACCAGATTTAATACTCATTTCACTTATAAGCCATGAATTTTTATTTTGACCAGGACAGTCAAGCTTAGGCGAGAGAACAGGACTCGACTGGTGAATTGATCCCATTGGCAGGAGTGATGGATGAATTGATATTGCTTTTGTATCTTTGACGTGTGTTACTTAAACGTGTGTTACTGAATGATGGATACATTTCAATGATAATATATATTTGTTGCACCAAATTCTATTGTGGAATAATTTGGTTGCATTAATCATTTCATATCATTTTGGTAATTCGGTATGCTATTAACTATTGCCACGACAATTAATCATATTGTGACAACCATAAACCGATGCTACATGTGGATGTTACAACGTTAACGAATCGTTGCAATAACCTCTAAAGATATAGCAATGACATATATTGATGCAAAACCCTTTAAGGATATAGCAACGGCTCCTACGTGCTTCGATGCGATATCTTTTAGGCATATAGCGACAACACAAACTTTGTTGCAACATACTTTGCACCTGTAGCAACGACTTATATTTTGTTGTGACACCAATTAAGGATATAGCAACGGCGACTACGTAATTCGATGCGATATCCTTTAGGCATATAGCAACCACCACATACTTCGTTGCGATATTGTTTACGGCTATAGCGACGACACATATTTCATTGCCATACCATTTAAGGATATATCTACGCCATATGTTGTGATACGCATGAAGGATATAGCGACAACTAATATTCTTTGCGATACCCTTCAAGCATATCGCAACACTGTAGTCGTTATTGCCACCATCATATATCGTGGCAATATATGGTATTGCTACAAAATTTTGGCGTTGCAAAATTACTTGATAGCAACAACCATATATGGTTGCAATAACCACTATAGCAACGATGCCTGTTGTTGCAAATACCATTCTTGCAACATTAGTGCTTGTTGCGGGTGCAACCCATTGCCACACCACACGTCGTTGCAACACACCAAAGTAATGGCAATGACTCAAAAAGGTGATGCAATACCCTATTGCAACAATCACTCTTGCAACACCTCCCAACGCCCTGATTTAGTTGCAATTGCGCAATATTGCAACCAAAACACCCATATTGCAACACTTTTCAGCCGTGGCGCTAGGGTATTTTTCTTGTAGTGCAGAGTTCTAAGCACAACAGCGGAAGAAAGCTCCAGGGCGCTCCACAGGCAATCGACTGGCGGCAACGCGACCTTCTATGGACCATCTTCAATATAGTCTTTGGCTTCCTCACTGAGCAACAATAATATATGGAAAAGCAAGCGCATGAGTACATATTGTACTCAGCAAGTGGGGGAAAGTATGACATGCAAGGCTAAATTAAGAAAGGCTTAACTCAATGGTTGCATCTATGCAATCCTAATATGAACTCCTATATCAAAGCATCCTAATTACTAAGTGTGATGATCACCCCCAAAACCAACATACAACCGCTCACCAGGTTCCCACCACCTGGCTACCAACTAATCGGGTTCCCACCACCCGACTAGCAACCAACCAAACCATCCAACTAATCATGAATAAGTCCAGGCTTGCTCGTGACCGTGAGCACGGCTGTCAAGACAGTTTTACACTCTGCAGAGGTTGCACCACTTTACCCACAAGTCGTGATTTCATCACCCGTCGGTGACTTAAACCTCCATTATGCCACTGCACACTTCCTATGGTGTGCGGCCAGGAGATCACTACGAGGCCTTTACAAAGCATCTCCAAACCTGTATGCACCCGCTAAGGTTCCACCGCTAACAACATATTGGAGTTCATTTTACCTCCGCTGCAGAAGCCCCCTCTTGCGCCACAAAACATCCGAATGGTGCACACAAGGTAAGGAGACATCTAATTAATTGGCCAAGCTGCTCCCATCGCAGTCTTGTGATGGCGCAGATATGCCGGGTTACATGCTCCATGAACCGGTCCTTAGAATCTAAAGCAGGTACAAGCACCAACCAAAGTATCGTGCACGACGGCACAATACCAAACAAACCATCCTGCTCAGATTCCTAATCACCATATTTCTAACCATTACCATCCCACTTTAGTTGCATAGATCATTAGTCAAAATTAAGGACACTTCCCACCCAAACATACAGCAAGGCTAAGCATGAAAACTACCCATAACCAAGAAACCCCCCAACAGGTGACAAGGAATAATGTGGAATATCTAGTAAACCATAGCATAGGATTCATATTTAGACAAGCATGCATCCAAGGAATGTACTACCAACTACACTAATAAGAGAAAGATGTTCAAGGACACTTGCCTGTTCATATAATGTTGCTCAGTGCTCTTGTCTTGCTCTTCATATTCTCATACCGCTTCTCGACGTCATCATCCATTCGAACTAACTATCGATAAAAGAAAAAGCACAAACAAATAAATACAGTACACCAAACAGAACAAACATATCATAAAAACACTATGGTTGGATAGGTTACAATGAGACGAAGATTTAGGCACAAGAATCACCTAAATCGGAGTTACAAACAAAAAGATATGATCAATTCAATTGACAAGGTTTTTTCTGAAAACTGTACAAAAAGGCTGTGTACAGACAATGAAAGAATTGCGCGTTCCCGTCAATTGGCTACACTTTTCGGGACAAGAATTTCACAGTAATGTGTCTAAGGGTGTGGAACACGACAGATACATGATGATTTGTCCATGGGCTCACCTGAAAAGGAGATCGATTGGTCGGATCGTGATGAGGTCGTTCTGTGACAGTTGAGAGTGGCATTGCGTTCCTGGAGGCAGGGGAACAAATCAAGGAGAGATATTCATGGGAATGAAAGAAAACCTGCTGGAACACAATTTGGTATGGTTGGTGAAACAAATAAGCGAATCAAGTGGCTAGAACATGGATGTAATTACCATTATGCGCGCTGGACAGATCCAGATCAGGGAGGGACGGTTGTTGAGATGCAGATCCTGGAGGATTCAGAGCTCCTCTGGCCACCAAATTTAGATATTATGTAGAGGATGTATAGGCGCACCCTTTGGTGAAATTTGGCTTCAATCCGTTGGGTAGATCAGCGGGAACGCCAATGGCAACTTGCAGTGCTGGTGCTGGACGCGAGGATGACGAGTAGCGGCGGCAGCCTGGCGGCATGGGGAGAGTTTGTGGGTGTGGGGAGGACGTGGGGAGGTGCTGGTACTTGTAGGGAAACATGGGGTTGGTGGGAGAAAGGAAGGAAAGAGAGGGAAATAAAGGAAATGCATTAATTCGACGTTTAATGCTCAATTTCTTTCCTTTTGACTGCACGTGGTAGATACAATGAATGTAGACGGTTTCTTGATCTGGAGGATGACAAGGAGATGAAATAGAGCGATGCGGGATGAACAATGGCAATGACAATTGTGAAAATTGAACAAGGATATATCCAACCATAAAAATCCTTAACCTATTCTGTAATTTTATAAATTCATTTTTCATTGCATAAACCAAATTCATTTGATTTTCAACAAAAGCTTTCAAAACTAAAGAACAAGGCTTCAGATCCCAAAATAGAAGTTTTGGGGTGTGACATTTACTCTTCCTCCGACCAAGAATGAGGCGAATCATAGAGGGACTATCCAATCGTCCTAGGGGGTTCTCGAATCATCCTAGCTAGCTCCAGAGGATGAACGAATTATGTGAACCATCCTTTCTGCCTTCTGTTGTATCCCAGCACAATAGCACCTTCTCCATCCCTACCCTCAGCCTCTTTCATTTGGTCTCCAAGTCGCTCAACCCCAGAAAGAAGGAGCAGCATCTTGTCCTCACACTCCAGTCAATCCGTGAGGGACTGTTAGAGCTTCCTAATTAACGTGTGGAAGCTTACTTGGAGTGCCTAATTAATATTAACAGGTAGATCACTAAAACTTAATGGCATATACTGAACCTTGGAAAGGAGTCCATTGTTGAAACAGAGGGAAAGAAGTATAACCGACACGATTTGGGACAAATCATTTTATATTTGGGGCAAGATTTGATTGTTTTGAACCACCAAGCGATCTGCATAGATTATTATATTTAGATACCAGGAGGTACGCAATGTTTCAATTCAAAATCATTTATCTCTTCCCAGATTAGGGAAATTTTGTGCTTGTAATTTGACAGAGTTGTTATAAAGCCACACTTTTATTTTGCCTAATGTAATTGTGCAATGATGTGCTTTATAAAATTCTCCTGTTAGAAATAGAAATAGAAAAGCACTCAAGCTGAGCGATGGTTACACGTTTTCTCTTTCGTATTTTTATGTCTTTTTCCTTCTGCGCTAATTTTAATTTTTGTACCTTCTTCCAGGTTTCTAAGAACAATACTGGCATGCATGGTTACTAGTAACGTATAATGGTCAACAATCAACTCGATGAACATTAACCCATCATACCATTAACAAGAAATAAAAAATCTCCGTGAGCCCCCTGTTCAACTGAATACCACATACGCATCTATAAAAGATCTCCAAATCATTTAACCGGTCATGCCATTAATAGCAAATGAAAAATACATGAGTGGTCGCCACTCGCCAGCATTGCGAATGGTTTAACACTGTCCCAATTAATAGTACTTATTAGTCACAGGTAGAATCTAAAATTAGATCCAAATTTTGCAAGTTCGTGTCCTACCATATTACATTCCCATCACATGAACAAACTCGACATAGCATGCAAACACACAAGTAAAAATATAAAAAAGTATAATTCTTTTTTCGCCCGCCGCCAATGCGTGTAGCAAACCACAAACAGTCAGCAAGCTCCACAAACTCTGGCGGGAAGCACCTGAGGAAAAGAATGTGTCAGAACAAATAAACAACTAGGAAGGAAGGATGTGTCACTAAACATTTACCAACTCATGTTTTCCTTAATTTTCAAAGCAAATAATCAACCAGAAATGAAGCACCAGTGCTAAAAGAGACCAACCAAGCACTTCGAAGTTCAATCTTACCTTGCGGGGAGCCATTCGGCCTCTTTGCCTCTGCGCTCCTCTGCGGAGCGTCTGCAGGAGGGGGATGAGGTTTGGATGGGGAAGGTGGAGGAGGACCTGGGGGATAAGGACTCAGAATGCATGTCTCCTCGGAGTGGGTGGACTGGTGCTGTCACCGGCGAGGGGATCGCAACCGGGAACAGCAGCAGCAAGAGCAGCAGAACTGCCACCAGACTAGAACTAGCGCTGTTCACTTTGGTGGCCATGGTCTTTTCTTTCCTTCACTTGGTGCTGTAACGCTTGGAATGTGTGGAGTGCTTTATATAGCCTCCGTGAACCCCCTCGTTGCCGCATGCATGTTCTTGTAGCACTGTGCCTTCTTGTAATCATTGCTGCTGGGCTGGGGGCTGGAAGATATGTCAGGAGCAGATTAAGAAACCTAGTTTAATCCATTAACCATGCCTTGTGATTCGTGCTAATTCTATAAAAAAACTCCATCAGAGCAGTTTGCTTAGCTTTAAATTAATCTACATAAATGGTTTCTAAGAAAAATTTGGTAGTTTTAGCTGTTAGCTGTGGTATACTGTCATGTCAATCTACAGACAGCTACATATCTCTCATTTCTTTTTCTTATTCATTGACACCTCAATATGAAAAAGGTAAAAAGTAAATTAAAGTCACTGTACTAGAGCAATGCAAGGACTCCCTCATCATAGCATTCTTTATCAATACATGGTGGCCAAAAAGGAGGCTAGCTACGTACTAGCTAGAGCCATAAAGTAGCATCCCATCAAATAACAGAGTACAGTGACTTTATCAATGCATGGAGTTTGGGGTTTGGCACGTCGTCTGCATTTATTCTGTTGGAATAGTTCACAAATTTGCCAAGCCAACGCCCGTGACCAATAACACAGTAGAGAATACATGAGGAGATTAAGAGGAAGGAGCTGTTAGTGCATAGAGAGATCTTGAGTGTCTTATGATTCTTCTAGTGTCCAGGTTTGGTTGGAAGAATTGATCCAAAAGTCAGGCAAGGTGCACCGCAAGGGGCACCATGTTATAATCTGAATCAGGTGTAGTTTTTGGATTCTGGCTAAGCCAACACACATGACCATTACGAAATTAAGGCTTGTGGCGTCTAGTGTTTAATTTTGCAAATGAAAAAAGGGGACGTCTAATAAGCACAACATATGCTTGCTAATAGATGTATCAGTTTGAGTTGAAGGGATTCTGGCAGTGAGGTGGTGCTTATTTTGCTAATGTCTGCCACAACGCTGAATTCTCTGGATTCTATATATTGTCTATTTGACGTGGAGAAAGACAACCCCTGTCATCAACAATTACGGTGGAGGAGGTCACACATCAGTACTCTCTCCGTCCAGAAATACAGTTTCATTGAGTTTTGTCCTAAGTCAAACTTTTCAAATTTTGACCATCAATATATATAAATATATATTGTTTCAAACTAAAAGAGTTACATATTATGATAGTTCATTTCATGATGAATCTAGTAACATCATTTTTGTGCTATCAATATTTTTTTTTCTTAATTGATGGTCAAAGTTTGAAAAGTTTGACTTGGGACAAAACTCAATGGACACTATATTTCTGGACGGAGGGAGTAGCTAATTAGCTCCTAAAGAGTAGACAGTTTTCATTGGTTTGTAGAATAATTGGTTCCCGGAGGTAACATGTGACAGTGCATTAACACGGACGGAAATTCATAATGTCCTACCTATCTTTCAGTTCCAGATGTTGAGGGCTTTTCCAGACTCTTTAATACAGTTTTGAAATTAATGTATTTATTGATTAATTTTATCCAACGGAGGGTAAGATCAATGAGGCTGCAAACGTCCGTAAAGACACATTTTGTAGTAGCTGGGTTTACCACCAGTACCATCAAAGGACCACCTTTGCTCAACTTGCTCTTGGTCGTCATTCATCAAATTTATTGCGTGCACAAACTCCAGTTGTTCACTCTTGAGCGTGTCGATCAACTTGGCTTCTTGTTGCAGTACTCCTCCAAGTGTATGCAAACAGATGACAATAGAACTGAAACAGGGAAAGGGAGAGGCCTTACTTACAAGACAGTATTACGCAGGCCCACGTCTCCATGATTGTCGAGTGCTCCATGGCTGTACTACCCAGTGCGCCTTATTTTGCGTAATTTTCATCCGACCAAGAATAAAGCGTTCCTGGGAAAGGGTTACGTATGGGTGCAAACTCTCCTGAGAAGAGGACGAACAAATTATGCATGTGAACAATCAAATCATCCAAGCCAATTCCCTTCTGTTTTTTTTTTTCAGAATCAATTCCCTTCTGTTTTACTACCCTCAAAATTGGTCTCCCAACTCAATGCACCCCTGTTCGATCCCTCTGCCCCGATCCATCTTTTTCACTTGGTCTCCCTGCTGCCCAAGCACAGAAAGAACAAATAAAGCAGCATCAGCTCATATTGACACTCCGATCCTACCCTCTGGACCCACCCGTGGAGAACATGTGTTTCTATACTATCATAATGCTCACATTCTGCCAGATATTACTTTGATTACATGGGCCATACCATATTTTTGCCTATGATAAATATATTGCTATTTAAACTAAATAATCGATGCAATAATAATACATGTTATTGCTTAGTACTCCTACGTTTTAGTGGTTCAACCAATTCAGAATGGGCATCAGCCAGTTCTTTCTATGTAGCACACAAGCATAGAGGTAGTTTCTGGAGGCCACTGTGCGGTCGCTTGGACTAAAGTCTGTCACTCGCTTCAGATGAGTGGACTAGGGATATGTGATTTAAAGATCTCAGGCTGGGCCCTCAGATTAAGATGGAATTGGCTGGCTAGTGTTGAGCCCGACAAGTCTTGGGCAGGCTTCACTGTCGCCACTGACCCGGTCGTGCAAGCCCTATTTGACACTTCTATCTCGGTCATCCAGGGCGACAGCAAATCAACGCTTTTTTGACGTGATCGGCTGGATGGCCAATCGTTAGCCACCATCGCACCAAACTTGGTCGCAACGGTGCCTATGAGGATTCGTAACTCTAGACTGGTCGCTGATGCTCTTAGAGGTCGCCGTTGGATACAGGACATCTGAGGTCCACGCACGGTGCAAGTGATCCTTGATTTCGTTGCAGTTCTGGCTATTGCTTCTCAGGTCGTACTGGCTACCAGCCCTGACAAATTCAGGTGGAAATGGACGCCAGATGGTCGATTCACCTCGGCCAGCGCCTACCACGCGTTCTCGATAGGACAATCCGAGGTGGTCGTGGCCCGTGTTCTTTGGAAAACCCAGTCACCAAATAATTGTCGCTTCTTCTTTTGGTTGGTGCTTAATGAGAGGTGCTGGACTTCGAACCGCCAGCTCAGGCACAACCTAAAGAATGACGACACTTGTGCGCAGGAGCCAGAGACTTTAGACCACCTCCTGCTTCACTGTGTCCACAACAGAGAGACTTGGTTCCGGGTCCTCCGACGTTTAGGGCTAAATCACCTAGCCCCATCCGTCGATGAACCGCCGTTCGTTGAATGGTGGCTCAGGTCGCTCAAGAGGGTTCCCAAGGAGTTACGTCCAGGGTTTGACACTCTCACCGTTTTGGTCGCATGGAGGCCTTGGGGAGAGCGAAACAAAAAGGTCCATGAGTTTCAAGCTCTTATGCCGGTCGCGTTGGCACAGGAGATCATTGATGATGCTCACTTGTGGGCGTCTGCGAGGTTCTCTAAACTTCAGAAACTCTTAGTTCCTAGGCTTTAGGCTGCGCTGAGCGCGCTCATCCCCTTGTTCTAGCCTTCCGTTGGGCTGCGTCCCATCTTTTATGTTCGTTGTCATGTGTTTCGTTCATCTTTCCTTTTCGGTTGTTGTCGTTGGTTGTCGTTGCTTACTGGCCTTCGGACGTTGTATAAACCTTGCTTCTTCTTCTTCTTAATAAAAATACGTGAAAAAAAAAAAGAAAACAGTGAAAGACCAGCCCCATACATGCATCTGTCAATTCACTCCTTGTGCTGCTTATATGGCATGCAGCATGTGGGTAGCTCTCAGACATGACTACTTGTAACCGTCGTAGTAGTCCTTATTAGATGGGTGTGCATGCCTGATTTAATAACCGACCGTAGTAATTATTGGTGTGAATCTTAACCTATAAAAGTTTGATGCATATTACAGTAGGTACACTTTCTCAGAATGCCATTTACTGTAAGTATAGTTAGGCTATACACGTGCTTTGTGTTGATATATTTTCTCATGAAATATATTATAAATAAAAAATTGTGACTTGCCATTTGAGTGCCGTATGCTAAGTCCATCTACTTTTGTCTCTAACTGCTGCAGGGGCACACAACTTCCTTCCCACAGACACCGCGTTCTGCAGCGGATTTGAATTGATAAATGTTAATTAAATGAAGTTTTGTTACGAAAAAGAAGTTAGTTACGTAGTGTGACTTTGTTCTGGTTATTTTGAACTGTTTCAGCCATCGAAAATTCAAACAGCAGTTTAAACGTGCCAAATTTGTAGATTTTAACATAGTTTTTCTGAGTGCGATCAATGAAAATAGGTTGCCAATGAACCATATATACTTTCAGCAAAAATAATGATTCATAATCTGAAGAAGAGGAAGAAACAAACAGAAGCGAACATATTGTGTCCCTGTTTACTGTTCACCGATCAAATAAATGGTTGTGGCTGCTGACACGAGTGATGTGAACCATCCATGGCCAAAAGCACCGAAAGCACTGGTTCCGTCCATACTCCATAGGAGGGAATCGTCGTAGCTGCCGCTGCTATGCTGTTTCTGTTGCATCACATCTGTTCACTCTTTAGTGCAGTCCAAGCACTGAAAGCAGCAGCACCAGCTCGTCCTCCGATCCTACCCTCTGGATCCAAGATGAGTTTCTTTGACAATTGCACTGCCTAAATGTTGTCAGAGCTTAATTTGACTACATGGGACATAAAATATTTCACAGTACACTTACGAATAGACTGGATGCAAAGGTTATATATGTTTTTCTAATGATAAATATTGTTACTAAACAGAAATAATCAATGCAATACAAATACATATTACAGATTATGTTGTTGTATTTCCACCAAATCTCAATGTGGCATCAATCAGCCAATTCATTTTATGGCCACGTGAAGCCCTCGAGGAAATAGTCAAGGACGAGCCCCACACATGCATCTGTCAATTCATAATTTGTCAATCATGATGCTTAGGTAGCACATGGAGCATGTCCTAGTGCTCAGACGACAAGGACACTCGGACACCATCCTAGTAGTTGGACTCTGAATGCATGGTGTGCATACAGGATTCAATAACCAACTGATTATTGGTGAATAGTTTTCACCAATAAAAAATGGATGCATATTAGTTGGATAGGCTTTCTCAGCGTGCCATTAATAAGTATATGTATAGATAGGCTCGACACATTTGCGTTGATAAAATTGGTAATCTGATATTACACAAGAAAGTTTGTGACTTGTCACTGTAAATATATGTTTTATGAATACATACAGCGGCGGAAAAAACTATTTAGGTTTTACTATTTGCCAAAATTTGGTGAGAGGTTGTATCATAAAAATTTGAAAAACTCAACCTTTTCTTACTGCTATTCCAGCTACTGATTTCATCCCTTTATGCTGCATCAGCACACAAATTCTTTCCCACATAAACCGTTGTGCAGTCAAATTGAATTATTGAGTGTTAATAGTAAATGAAGCTGAATGAAGCAAATAATAGTCAGTTATATATGATGATTTTTCTGATTATCTTGGGCTGTTTCAGCCATAAACAAAATCAATCAGCATTTTTAAACTTGGCAATTTCGTAGATTTCATCATTGCCTTTTCTGAGTTGGATCAATCAAAATGGGTTGCTAATGAACAGTACTGTCAGCGAAACATAATGATTCATAAATTCAAGAAGAGGAAGAAACAAACAGAGAGTGTAAGGGAACATATCCTGCCCCTGGTTACTGTTCACCGATTAAATTAGACCGTTGTAGCTGCTGACACGAGTTTTGTGAACCATCATCCTTGTCCAAAAGCACCGGAAGCACTCGTTCCACTTCCAGCCATAGGAGGGAACCGTGGTAGTTGCTGCTGCTATGCTGCTTCTGTTGCATCCCAGCGCAACATGAAGAACCTACTCCGTTGCACAGCTCCGTATCTCTCATTTGGTCGCCCGTTGCACAAGCACACAAGCAGCATCGCAGTTCCATCACCTCGCCTTTTAGGCAGGTAACTAAAATGGTTTAGGTAGATACTTAAAACTTACCACTGCGCTACGCAGAAGCTTCTGACCATATGCAATTGGTTTCTATAAAGACAACTTTGAGAATCGAACTCAATTCAAATTCGAGGTAAACTCAGATGGTAGAGGTCAAAAATTTGAGGCTGAAATCTTAGGCTGACGGCCCACTTTAAACTTAATAAGTAGGAGAGATACCGTAGGTCACGACCTACCGTAGAAAAATCTGATCACTTAGAGCTGTGTTGTTGAATCTTACTAGGTCAAATTGCAAAGGATTTTATTTTTGACATGAGCTGCAACAGTACTGTCTATACTTGAAACGAAAGCTATATTTGAACCAAATCTGTGTCACCTCTTCGCTGAATTCTTTTCTGACACAAGGATGAAGTCTGAACTACTGAATTGGTGGTATATGTTGCCATTGTTTCACGCTACTGCTGCCCCTTATCCTTAATTCCACATTTAAAAAGGCCATTAAATTTACTGCGCATCTAGAATGAACGAACTGGCTTGGAAGAACCTCTTTGCCGTTCACAATTCACCTCTGGAAATGTGGGGCCTGAAGTGCAAAATATTGATTTAAAGGAATTTACGACGGAAGAGGAAATCTGCCAGAGGAACAGAACGAACGCAGAATAGAAGTCAGGACTAAAGAATATGTTCCGGTTAGCAAGCTGTTGGGTGACAAAGGAGTATTCGATGCGACTTACTAGATAAAGATTTTGGACATCATGACATGGACGTGTTCCGGATGACTCCCAGGGTCTGCATGAAAAACAGCGGTGACGGAGCTCCAGCAGCTCCCAAACTTGGAGTTGCGATAGCAGTAGAACCCTTATCCGTGGCTGCTTTGCTCCCCTCTCTTCTTAGATGTTGCAACTGAAGGATGTTAGCAAGCGTGTTCCTAACATGGGTCCATGATTATACTCATGATAGATTTAATATCTGAACCTACCAAGATTCTGTGACACAATGTGTATTTCAGAAACAACTTTGGTATCACTTCGTACAATTCTTTTGTGTGTTGTACAGAACATGCGACGATATAGATCAATTACTCATTCTCCACCTTTCATTGAGTAAATTATTTTCTGCAATACATTCCGCAATGTCGAGTAATTAGATATAAAATAATAATGAATTCAACCTTCTTGCTTCTTGTGAATTGCTAGTCTGAGAAACTATAAATGGGAGGACAACGGAAGAAGCCACAAGCTTTCGAATCTGACATAAGCTCTGTCGTCTCTGCCGAGAACAAGAACTCTTGGAAGTCACGCCAAATTGACACAGTAAAAAGCTCTCCGCAAAGAGCCAGTTTCTGGTAGTGAATTCGCACTGCTAAATTTCCGGCAGATTTTAGCAGTAGTCTATTATCCTTTTATTTAAGAAACCGCAGGTAACGGCTAGGCCTTTTGCACATTCTGGGAAGGTAATGCTGGTTACCGGGAAGTGCGCGAAATGCCCAGCACATGGGAGTGCGGAAGCACGACGATCTGTCTACGTAATGTGCAGTGTGCACAGCAGATACACCCGCTACTAAAGACATGTGCACGACACATAAACAAAATATAAAAACTAACTGGACAAGGATTGCTAATAGTGTTGGGGTATCGAAGGTCCTGAATGGACTCAGCGAAGCCCTCCAACAGGTTGTGTGTCCCAGCAAAGCCCTCTGGGCGTCTCGGCGTCTGATGATCTCCTTAGCGAAGCCCTCCGGTCTCCTTGTTCTCCTTTGGACTCTTGGCGAAGCCCTCCTGGAATGCTAGCGTCCTTGTTATCAGGCTCTCTTACTCAGGCGGTTCTTATGATCTTCCGTTATGGATGGTGGCGAAACCCCCAATCGCCCGCGATGCCGGACGAAGGGGTGCGAGATAACAATCGGGAGCGGACAGAATAAATGAAGTGCTCTTGGCTCGGGGCCCGAAAAACAGATGTCATTACAGAACCTCCTCCCTCTATATTTATAGGGGAGGAGAAATCGTTATTACAGTTGTGCCATTAGTTAACTCTGTTACGCCTCCCCTTTGCTGTCCTCGCTTTGCTCTTGCTTAGTGGCCTTCGCTACTTCGTCAATTGCCTTCGCATGGATCATAGAGCCTTCGGCGTTTTCTTCATCACCTTCGCCACTCCTATTTCGTTCGTCGGTCCCGGCTCCTGCTTTGTCTTGTTATTAAGCTTGTGCCTTGCAGTGTTTCCTGGTCCTTCGCTGTTCATGGTCGCAGCCGTTTCCCCAACATTAGCCCTCAACTGTTAAAAGTAATAGCGAAGGTATTCCTTGAGATAGTTATATTTTGGCTGCGATTTTATTTTCCACTCTTATACTTCGTTATTGTATTTTTTAATATTTGCATATTTTGCCATTGCATCCCTTCTTTTATTGCTTTTCACTTTCTCATCCCTGGTCCCTCATCAGTCTTTAAATACGAGTCGCTTTCATCTTCATTATTCACCTTCCATTTTTACTGCTGGGTCTGCTTTGTCGACGTCACTCCTCTCGAAGGTATTTGTTTACTCCTTCCGATGGCTCGGCGGAAGTCTGTAGCTTTGCCTAGGGGTTTCAACTCCCTTCGCGCAAACTACTCTTTTACGAGGTTTATAGATGTCTCTCATGACAAGGGTAATTTGAAATACTACTTCAAATATGGGATTCTTGAGATTGACTCTTATCGGCTTCCCTTCGTTGGTCCCAAAAGAAAACCTGATAGATTTCTGAGGCCTAGGGCTGACGAAGTCGTAGTATTTTCGTCTTTCCTGGATGCTGGTTTGTCTTTTCCGCCTTCGCGGTTTCTTTCTCGTGTTCTTTCTATGTATCATCTTCAACTTCATCATCTTACCCCAGTTGCTGTTGTGACTATTTCTGCTTTTTCCTAGGCTTGCATGAGCGAAGGCGTCAATCCTCATTCTCATTCCTTTTATCACGTATACCAGGCTCGTCATTCCCCTCTTTACGATCATCAACGTCAGGTTAGTCCATGCTTTGGCGTTGTTGATTTTGTTGCTAGGGAATGGTTCATGACCCCACTTCCTAGCTTCGACCCACCTCCCTTTCGCGAATGGGTGAGAGACTGGTTTTATTATCGTGTTTTGCCCTTCGAATTCAATGCTGGTGAAGCTGTGGATATCCATATTGTTAACGGCTTCGAGCCCCTTATGAATCGGGCGGTTTCTCAGTCTGTTGAAGCTTTTTTGAGGGTTAGCAAGAGGATAACCCTTCGAGATATTCTAGAGGAGTGCTTGGCGGGTGATGTTCTTCCGCTTTCCCGAGATGGTTGGCGGCCTTCTAATTTCTTGTCGAAAAATGTACTCGGCTTGAAAGTGCCTTCTTTCTCTTCGAATCCCGGACCTCGTATGACTTCTTTATACTTTTAAAGCCTTCGCTTACTTCCTTTTCGTTTTCTCAATAATGTTTCTACTTCGCTAAACTCTGTTTTGTTTTCTGCAGGCTTCACCCTCTGGTCAGCTCAGGATCGAGTGGCTTCTTTTCTTGGAAAGTTTTTCCAGAAGGAGTGGGCAGAACAGTCCCGAAGGGGGATTGGTCTTAGGATAAACAGGGTTTATCAGAATTTGGATATTTTCCAGTCTGAATATCCTTGTCCCGAAGACCTTTCTTCTAGTGACGAAGCCTCTCTGGAACCTGTTGCGACTGGTCCTCCATATTTTAGTGCTTCGATTGCATCAACCATTGAGATGAACTCTTCAACCGTCTTCATGGATACGCCTGAGATTCACTCTGCTCCGAAGAATGCTGAGATTCCTTCTCCTGCTGGAGGTTGCCTCGTGACTCCTTCATATTCTGTGATCTTTGAAGAGCCGTCTCCTGATGTTGCTTTGAGCTCTGTTCCTTTGGCTGAAGGTTCTGATTCTTATCAAAATGTTTCTCCTGTTCTGCCTTCGATAGATTTGCCAGGTCCGATCAACCCCAACTTGTCGACCGGCGTTACTACTGAAGGGGTTATTGGTTCCGGGACTGTTTTCCAAGACCCCTTCGCAGGTTCTTTAGCTTCAGGCTCAGGAGTGAAGAGCAGTTTTGCTCCTCCGAAGAAGGCTTCGTTCTTCGGTTTGCTTGGCAAGCGCAAATTTAATGAAATTATGTTGGCGGATACCTTGCCTAATTCAAACGAAGCTGTCACTTCATCTCTGCCACTTGTTTTGTCTTCGGGTAATTCACCACGGGCTTCGCAATCCCTTGCATTATCAATTTGTTCTCGTGGTACGTTTATTTTTTCTTTCTTTATTTAAAAGGATGATTTCCTCTATTTTTACCTTCGTTTGCTCTGTTTTCTTAGAGCCTTCGCACTCTGGTCTTGGCGAGATAGACGTCCAAGCTGTATTGGTTTCTTTGAACGTGGACCTCCAAGATGTGGATTCTCTTTGTTCTGTTGCTCAGAGGCTTCGTCTTCCAAGATGTGCCTTCACTTGCTGCGTCTGAGCTGCTGATCTGGGTGTGTGATGTTCAGTAGTCCTTGATTTTCAATTTGGTTTCGATGTTTTCTCTGGTCTTCGAAGGTGCCTTCGTGAGTAGCTGGCGTCTTCAATGCCTTTCGCCGTAAACCGAATAACTGATCGCTTCCATCCTAGGTTGCCGTGTTTTTGCCTCCGCAGTTTTTGCTGGGTGATACTCTTGTTTTCTTTTCATCGTGGGTTCAGCCCACGGACGGCGCCAAATGTTGGGGTATCGAAGGTCCTGGATGGACTCAGCGAAGCCCTCTAACAGGTTGTGTGTCCCAGCGAAGCCCTCCGTGCGTCTCGGCGTCGGCGTCTGATGATCTCCTTAGCGAAGCCCTCCGGTCTCCTTGTCCTCCTTTGGACTCTTGGCGAAGCCCTCCTGGAATGCTAGCGTCCTTGTTATCAGGCTCTCCTACTCAGGCGGTTCTTATGATCTTCCGTTGTGGATGGTGGCGAAGCCCCCAATCGCCCGCGATGCCGGGCGAAGGGGCGCGAGATAACAATCGGGAGCGGACAGAATAAATGAAGTGCTCTTGGCTTGGGGCCCGAAAAACAGATGTCATTACAGAACCTCCTCCCTCTATATTTATAGGGGGAGGAGAAATCGTTATTACAGTTGTGCCATTAGTTAACTCTATTACGCCTCCCCTTTGCTGTCCTCACTTTGCTCTTGCTTAGTGGCCTTCGCTACTTCGTCAATTGCCTTCGCATGGATCATAGAGCCTTCGGCGTTTTCTTCGTCACCTTCGCCACTCCTATTTCGTTCGTCGGTCCCGGCTCCTGCTTTGTCTTGTTATTAACCTTGTGCCTTGCAGTGTTTCCTGGTCCTTCGCTGTTCATGGTCGCAGCCGTTTCCCCAACAAATAGACACCATGGATCTCCAGTATATAGCTAAGGCAATTGGGCATCTGCAATATAATGCTCCTGGTGTCTCCCAAACGTAATTCGCACAGACCATAGAACTTCCCAAACATTAAGGCTCCGGCAAATAAAATATGGTCCATGGCTGCCTCTCCCACTCTGTAGGTGTTCTACTTATTAGCCGGGGAGTGCTGAAATTTAGGGCGCCGCAGGCCTGCCTGTTAACATATCACGTATAGGTTGAGATATAACGTGTCAGTTGTAACCAACTAGGATATTAGTTGTGTATGGAATTTGATTGTAGAGACAGAGTTTGTCTGCTGTTGTAACTTGTATGGCAAGTATGCCTCTGTATAAATATATCGGCTACCCTCACGATAGAGGTACGCCTTCCAAAATCTCTGTTTGCTTTACATGGTAATCAGAGCACCTCTTCCACAAATATCCACCAATGGCGAGATCATCGTCCTCCGTTCCAAGTCCTCTCTCGCTGACGGTTGCGGAGAAACTCACGCGTGACAACTTCCTGCTTTGGAAGGCGCAAATCGTTCCAGCTGTGCTGGCGGCCCAACTGATGGGGTTCCTCGACGGCACGACAGTTGCGCCGGCCAAAGAACTCGAAGTGACCAAGGACTCCAAGACCACCAAGGTTCCAAACCCGGAATATGATACCTGGGTTGTGCAAGATCAGTCCGTCCTGGCCTACCTTGTCGCATCTCTTTCGCGAGAGGTGCTGGCGCAGGTGGCTCTGAAGGACATGGCATCGGCGATGTGGAGCGCGATCCTCACCATGTTCGCGTCCCAGTCTCGTTCGAGGCTGGTGCATCTCCGCTCCAAGTTGTCTACAACACGCAAGGGCGATCGGACCGTGCCGCAGTACTTCTCCAAGATGAGGGGATGGGCCGATGAGATGGCAGCGGCAGGCAAGCCCTTGGAAGATGATGACGTCGTGGCGTACATCCTCAGTGGCCTCAACGGGGAATACAATCCGATGATCGAGCAGGTCACTGGTCGTGCCGATCCGATCTTGTTGAGTGAGTTGTATGCTCAGATGCTGTCTACAGAAGCGCGTCTGGATCTGCAGGCGCAGAACGGTCACCACATGACTGTGAACGCCGCCATGCGCGGCAAAAGAGGCAAGCCCATGGGATCTATGGGTCGCGGCGGCGGCGGTGGTTTCCGCAGCGACGGCGATGCTGGACGCGGTGGCTTCGGGCGTGGCGGCGGCGGCCGTTGCGCGCCCGGGATCAAGGACGTGCAGTGCCAACTTTGTGAGAAGTTTGGCCACTTCGTCCACAACTGTTGGAAGCGCTTCGACAAGAACTGCACCGGCAACAAGAGTGCCTCCACAGCCGTCGTGTCTCAAGGTGGTGCTGATCCGTTCTGGTACACGGACAGTGGAGCCACTGACCACATCATCGGCGAGCTTGACAAGCTCACCATGAAGGAGAGCTACACCGGCCAGGACCAAGTGCATGTCGCGAATGGATCAGGTATGACAATAGCGCATGTTGGTCAATCTTCTGTTATTACCCCTACTTGAAGTATTCTTTTGAAAAATGTAGTTCATGTTCCTAATGCTCATCGTAATTTAGCTTCTGTTCACCGTCTCACTCATGACAATGATGTTTTTATTAAGTATCATACTTGGTTTTCCTTGTTAAGGATCGAGCAACGAGACAAGTCCTTCTTCGCGGTCAGTGTAGAGGAGGCCTATACCCCCTTCCTTCCTTTGGAGCACTCGTTGACCAAGTGTGCATTTGGTGCCATCAAGCCGTCTTCGGAGAGGTGACATTGCCGACTTGGTCCTTCGTCATTTTCCACTGTCTTTCGTGTTCTTCGTGAGAATAAATTGCCTTTTGTGTCCAATAAAGATGTTGAGCTTGTATGCAATGCTTGTCAACAAGCCAAGAGTCATCAACTTCCGTTTCCAAAATCAGTTAGCATGTCAAAGGCACCGTTAGAGTTAATTTTCTCAAATGTTTGGGGTCCTGCTCTTAGTTCGGTTGGAACAATTATTATGTAAGCTTAATTGATGATTTTAATAAGTTTACATGGGTCTATCTTATCAAACACACAAATCTGAAGTGTTTCGCAAATTTCATGATTTCCAAGCACATATTGAGCACTTGTTTAATAGGAAGATTTTGGTATTGCAAACTGATTGGGTATCATCAGCTCGGCTCTTCAACAGGTTAGATACAAAATTGATGAACTTATCATCATCCTCGTCAAAATCTTCCTTGATTTTCGCGCGGAGGCATGGCATGGATTTCCAAACATATCGCCACTGTGGGGAAACAATGTTTGTGCGGACAACTTCTTGTGCTGGCAAGAAGGACAAAATATCTATCACACGTGGAGACTTCATAAGACTAGAGGAACCCTGATCAGTGAACTGCTGATGGTCTGCAGTGGACCTTAGACATACTTCACGTGTTTATTCAGAAGAATGAATGAACATTTAAGGGCCCGCCAACGGACATGTAAAAAATGAGTGGCGAAAACAAACTATCTTTCGAGAAGTTGACTAGGCCCATGATTCCGTCAAGACTGGGGCCAAAGCCAAATTGCATATCCTCCCGTTTCTCCTACAATTTCCCCAGCTTGGTTGGATTGTGTTGCAGCAGCAAAATATGACCGCAACGTCTTAGTCCTCTTCACTAATTTTTTAGTGTCCTACAATTGAAAATGTCACTAATGTATAATTAATTGGAAACTCAGAACCTTGGAAAATGACAAGCAATCAGGATTGAAATCACCGTACAAGGAATCAAGGATTAGGAACCTTGCTGCCTGGTGCTGCGATCGCGCTCCTTGTTTTGTTGGGCACGGACCACTCGGCCGCAGGATCTCACACCTCGGCAAACAGGCGAATCGCTGCGACTATCACTTCGGCAGTAATGGGAAGGGGCGCATTGCGGCGCGGGAAGCGATCAGGCGAAGGAGTGAGAGCAGATGGATGGAAGGCGAGGGGCGTCGTCGACGGTGACGACGAGCCGGTCGCCGCCGATGGCCTCGGCTTCTCCGGCTTGGATTACCCCAAGAAACGCGCGAGTCTTGTGGCCTCGCCGCAGCCGTTCTCCGCGGCGAACCACCGCGCCCACATGCCGTTCCTGTTCGATCCTTTCCCGTTCGACGCCGCGGCCGACGGCCCGGGATCTCCGCTGCTCGCCGCCGCCGGCGAGCCGGGAGAAGCTGGTTGCCGCTATTTCTTGCAATGGTTTCGAACTTGCGCAAGATGCCTACGGGTAATTTTCTGTCTTAAAACTCCATTATTTGGAAACCGTTTCTTCAACACCTCTGCATTTTTTTCTTCTGAAATAGCAATTAACAGAAGTGTATTAATCTGGCATTTTCATGCCTGTCTCTGTTTAACCTGTTGTGAAATCTCCTGTACTGCTTTTATTAATGTCAATCCTTGTCTGCTATGGTTATATGAACTATGTTGTCCAATATGTAATGGACCTGAAGATTTGTAACACAAACTCAAGTCTTGCACAACAGTTTGAAGGCAAATACATCCAGCTTTCCATGCAGAAGTTCAGTAGCAATGTGGTTAAGAAATGCTTGAATGTCTTCAAGGAGGCAGACTTGGCGAAGATCATTCTTGAACTCCTAGCAACACCGCACTTGGAGCAGGTGCTTTTACGCTCAAAAAGAGCAGGTGCTTTAGCACCCTATGCAAATTATGTCATCTACTCTGCTCTCCAGAATTCCAAGGTAAGAACCTTGTGAAAAGGGATGCGGTCATGGTATCTTCACAATAACTAATTTGCCAATTTTTGTAACGTTTGACTAAAAATTTCAGGGTTCACTGCACTCCGCCCTAACCAATGCCATCCAACCACATGTGGAACTACTTTGAACAAGTCCATACTGCAAGAGGATTTACTCTCGAGCTCTGCTGAAGAAGGGATGCATTGATGAAAATTTTCAGCTTGTAACAAGAAAGATTACTGTCTTGTGCTTTTTTCCAGTTTCAAAGGCATAATGATCACCATAACATGTAGAACTGTATAAATAGTGTTCTTTGGTCATGTACTTCTACTTGTACCTGTATTTTTGCCCTGCTGGTGCCTTGTGCTGCATAAACCATCTGGGATTAACAAGTCTTTGCATAGAATATCTCATCCTTAATTTTGGTTTTGACTGTCCAGATTTTTATATGCGCACACAGCGGCAATACTAGAAATATTATGTCATAGCCCAATGTTTAGTAAAAAAATAGAAAATTAGTGTGCCCGTTGGTGCACCCTATGGCCCGTCTGGTTTGTGACGTGAGTTCAATTGGTTCACTTAGTCATGGAATGAAGATTTGTTTCAGCAGGTTAAGGCAGTGTTTCATTTGAAGATTTGTATTTTTTTTAACTTGTAGTAGATGTTTCTTGAATTATCACAACTTCTTTTTTGCATGACACATTAAATTATTCTTGGGTTCAACTGAAAATTCAATTCATGTTCTTTAGCTGATGGTACAAATTAGCTCCACCAGATTTCTTGTGAGGGTGTACCAAGTTCAATAGAACCAGAATGGCCATGCACAGAACTTCCTCACCGACCCCTCCTGCCAACTGTTGGCACCACTGCAGGGAAGAGTCTTGTTGCTGTCCTATTCTATTGAGTGAACAGAGTGCCAAGCCATTTTGCTAGACTGGCGATTAGCGGTTTTTTTTAATTAATAACATTATTTTTAAATAAATTTAAAAAAATAACATGCCGTTTCGAAAATTTGTAAAACTAGCATCCCAATCGCCCTTTCAATGGACGATTAGGATAAATCGCCCATTCAAAGGGCGACTTGATCAAAAAAATGCGTAAGCGGGGCCCAGTCGCCCAACCAGGAGGCGACTAGTTCTCTGTCGTCCATCCAGGAGGCGACAGGGCCCAGTCGCCCAACCACCGGGCGATTGGGTCCCAGTCGCCCGACCAGAAGGCGACAGGACCTACTCGCCCGTTTGGTGGGCGACTAGGGTATTTATTTTTTTTTTTGCATAATTTTTTGTTTCGATTGCAATTATATTTCATAAAATACAATTAAACGAAATGAAAATTTTGTACATATGATAAATACATGCAACTCATTTTTTGCCACCTAATCTTACGGAAATGTTCGATCCCACCGCCGAGACATATTACTGAAGTTAATGTCCATACTGTAGGGGTTGGATGATGGCTGTGGGCGAGGTGGCGCTGAGAAGTCGCTGTTGGAGGGTCGTTCTCGCAAAACAGATTCACTAAATGCCTCGTCGTCAGGGTCTTCGAGTGGAGGCGGAGGTCTTGAGGGTGGCATGGGCATGAAATAGTCGTCTTCATCGTCGTTGGCGTTTGGTACTGGACATGAACATGTAGCATGACATAACATAGAATCTATACGAGCTACAGACAGAAGGTGACACAACACTAAATCCTACCACGCTTAGGGGCGACACCCCTAAGTGTGCCTGGCTTGGCTGCCCAGCGTCCCGCCCTCACGTGATCGGCAGAGTACGTCAGCGGCTCAGGAGGAACGACGTGGCGTGTAGGACGGCCCTGAGGGAGTGGTGTCTTGTAGCCGCCCTGCGAGAACTGTGTCGCTTGAGGAGCTCCAGATAGCTGTGAATCAGGAACTATATTGGGCTCATTCTGGACCGGAGCAAAGTAGCTGTCGAAGTCGAACGCTGGTGTAGGAGAACGTCGGTGGCTCCGCTCGTCCTCCTCGGCGTACTCATAGTCAATCGGCACCATATGTGGTACATATGACAACGGCCCTGCAACATCAGTGGCCTGTGTCCACGATGTGTACTGTGTACCTGTGCACAAATATATAGTAATAATAGTAAGAAATGCATCAATACGTAGTTATAATAGTAAGAAATGCATCAATATAGTTTTGATGAGGAACATAATTCCAATGAATTAATTTACAAAGTCGAACGGTATTAGTACCTGGTGCGGAGAACGTCGGTCGAGGCGGAGGCCCCGGTGCCATCCTGTGCGTGAACGTCGTCTGCTGAGGAGGCGGCTGTGCTGGACGAGAAGAGGGTCCCGACCGCGAAGGGTGTGGGACGGCATCCGTGTTCCGACTACAGGGCGTGCACGAGGTGAGCTTCACGAGGTCAGTAGCGGCATCATAGATCCGCCTCATCGCAAGGGTGATCTCCTGGGAGGTGAGCTGAATGCCCTGCCTCAGGCGCTGTAGAGTTGATCCCGACTCAACAGCAATCTTCTGTCCTATGTCGGCCTACAACATAAACAACAGTTGTTATGTTAGACTCGTTATTTACCTAGTATTGTAAACAAGGTTAGAAATTTCGTTACTTAGTTATAATATTAAACTGGCGAAACTAATTATCTATAAAACTATAAATTTAATAATTATTTTAATGTAAATAACACTTGTATTGTAAACAAGGTTAGAAATATCGTACCGCAAGCGACCAAGTCTGATCCCTGTGGGTCGGGTACGTGTCGGCCAACTCCGCTGTGTGGCTCGGTACCGTAATCGGTGTGTATGTCACCCTCGTCCGAGTTCGGGGGACGTACCAGCGAAGGTACTCCTCGTAGGCCTCCAGGGTGAAAGGCCTCGCCTCCTGAACTACCTCCTCCAAAGCATGGGCCCACTGAACCACCCACGGCTCCAGACGTGGCTCCCAAACGGTGCCAGTCAACTGCCCCTTCCGCGTCCATCTAGAGAACGAGACACATATAAGAGGAAAGTAAAGAATTAAAAATATTGAACATGTTAGCGGAGCAGTAACTTACAAGTGAGCTGACGGTGGTACAAGTGGATGGACGTCCACGGGGAAGTTCTGGTGAAGACCGAACTGGCGCATCACTCGGTGGGGTGCGTACTCCTCCACGAAGATGTCGAACACCAACGCCTTCCTCGTGAGCCAGTACTGGCTGTCTCTCGTGCACAAAGACGACAGTCCACCGGGTGCTCGGGCCGCTACCTGGTGTGCACTGTACGGCGTCCAACGCACGTCCTCATCTGCTCGGATGTAGTCAAACGACCAGACATACTGTGGGTACGCCCTGTGCACCTGGACGTTAGCCCAAGTGGGCTGCATAGAAACAGTAGTTAGAAAATATATTGCAACAAATGTAAGAAATAAAGAGGAAAAAAGTTTATGTAATTGCAAACTTACCCGACGTCGGCACCACAGCGTACCCATCATAGGGCCGTCCTCGTCGCTGTCACCGTAAGCTAAAGCTCCGTAGCTCTGTAAATCCATGTGAGGACGACCGATGCTGAACCGCTCGTAGGACCACAACTGAAGGAGCAGGGGGCAACCAGTCAGGATCGCCATGGGGTCCGTCTTTGTGCAAGCATCACAAAGGCCCCTGTACGTCGCAGCCAACATAGCCGACGCCCAACTGTACTGTGGGATATCCTCCAGTGGCTGAAAAAGGAAAATGATTCAACATATACCTAGGAATCCAACGCTCGTCCAACCGCAGCAACTCAAGAGGCACCCTGGGTCGCAGAACGGGCAGCTCAGCACCTCTGACGGCACTCAGGTACGACCGGTGTCATCGGTCCACAACTGCGTCAAGCAGCTCCGGACGCTCTGCGCCGCCCTCCTCCCCGGTCGCCATAGCTGTACACATTTTGATCAGATGATTGCACGTTAGTACACATAATATGTGTTAAACACAATAATAAAACACTGAAATCACAAGACAATCCAATATACATATTACGAAAGACAATACAACATACATAGTTCTTACAATGCACTGCAGTTTAGTTATTACATCGCATCATTTAAGTACGAACGAATTACATCAAAACAGAAACATTGACAGTCCTTACAACGATAACAACATAGTTCGTACAACGCATGACACCAAAGGGCTATATAAAACGAAATACATGAAAACATATAACAGATTTCAATGAGCACTTCCATCCGATCGTCCCCCTCCACGACGTGCACGAGGACGACGACCGTCTTATGGATTGCCCGAAGGCCCTGCCTCGCCTTCGGTCTGCACATTATTTCTCGTGCATTTCTTGTATGTATGTCCAGTGTCATTGCACTTTGTACATCGAACCTCCTTTCTCCCTACCTCTGACTCATCCATGTCGTTACGAATACGGCGGCTCTGCCGACGACCACGCTTCTGCCTCAGTTTATCCGTATCAGGACCACGTAGGTAGTCAGGGCCCGACTCGCTTGTAAATGTCCCAAATATAGCAAAGCCATAGATCTCAGCATTCCATGTCGTCATGACAGTCTCCTTAAAAAAATACGGCGACACATAAAGTCTTGGTGCCAAGTTTGTAAGCGAGCAAGCTGATATAACATGTGAGCAAGGCCTATGTAGGAGCTTCGGCTTCATGCATGAACATGAGCATGTCTCGTTCTAGATAATGCATTCCTGCACAATCCTGTCACGGTTGCCACCGCGCCGACCCCTGTCTCTACACGTAATCTCAAAATGATTCTCCCTTGTGCCCATAGGTCGTGCGCGATGGAATTCTGCCTTTTTGACCTTTTTTTTCATGTAATCTGTCATGAACGGTGAGAATATCAGTCCACTATCAGCCAGTGCGTTAGCAGCAGCAGCATGTCGCTCACGGAAATATCTACAAATTCCGTACAAAATTCCCTCAACAATAGCAACAAGAGGCAGTCCCCTGAGCACACACATCACCAAGTTGTATACCTCTGCCAAATTTGTGGTCATTATTCCATATCTAGCCCCTTCTGTATCATATAATAATGACCACTTTTCCTTTGGCTCATGCTCAATCCAATCCGAGAAGCATCTGATAGATGACCCGGACCTCCGAACAACATTTCTGGACACATCAGTTGGAAGCCCACAAAGAGGCACTGGCATATCATCAGGTTTCAGGTTCGGCTTCTTCAAGAACTCTTCAGTTTGCTTACTTGTCAACTCATCGAGACGCTGCCACAGCGCGTTGAACTTCCTCTGCTGATTCTGATTGCAAAGCCTCTTGAACATATTCATTAGTTGCTTATTCTTGAATTGTCTAAAGAAATTTGCACCCAAGTGTCTCATGCACCACCTGGACTTAAGGTCCGACCACCGAGGCGGAAGGCCACGCTTAGCATTACCATGCTGCATATCCAAAATCGCCCTCATAAGTCCGGGATGACGATCATGTATTACGCAAACATCAGGTCGTCCTTGCACCACTGCCAGCCGGACACGTTCCAGAAACCAGTACCAACTATCGGTGTTCTCACTCTCCACAAACGCGAATGCCACCGGTAATATTTGGTTGTTCCCATCAACTCCAATAGCAGTCAGTATCTGACCTTTGTACTTCCCTGTCAGGAACGTACCATCCATACACAGAATTGGCCTGCAATGACGGAAAGCAGTTATGCACTGACCCAATGCGAAGAAGGCACGGTGCAGTATCAATTTCCCAGGCTTTTTTGGATTGTCAACATCCATGATATCATAATATGTCCCAACATTCCTCTGCTTTATGGTTTCCAGTAGCTTTGGCAAGTTCTCATAAGATGCTTCATATGAACCAAACCTCTTCTCAATCACCTTCTGCTTCGCTTTCCAAGCCTTTGAGTAGCTTATGGTGTACTTGAAATCCTCTTCTATGGTATTGATTATTGATTTTGGCTCGTAGCTTAGGTTCTCCACAATTCTGCTGTACATGTAATCTGCGACGAACTTCGATGTCAGGGCACTGTTACACTTCTCCAACTCTAGAAGCTCACATGTATGGTCCCTCACTATAGAGCATTTCCACATCGAACTCCATTTTTCCTCATAAGCATGCACCCGAAACGGACACTGTGTGAAAACGCACTTCACATCATATAGTTTCCTCGTCGACCTTGCGACCCAAAAAGACCTCTTCACTGAAAGAGACCAGTACTTCACAGCACTCATGACACTCTCCTTGTCTTTGTACATTGCTCCCTCAGTCACTTCATTCGAATGGAACTCCCATGGCACAGAATATCCTTCAGTAATTGTCAGATTTTGAAAGTTCTGACTATTCCAATCAGAAGGGACGGGAATAGCATCCTCATCGTCTGATGAATCAATATCCGGAATATGCTCGTACTCCATGTCGTCCGTCACCATCTCCTCGACAAGGTGCTCGATTCGTTCTCCTTCGTCAGCTTCACCCATCGGTTCAATAGGTGCTGAATCGTGTTCTGCATCCTCAGTGTCCTCAGCACTTTGAACCGTGTCCTCCATATCTTGAGTACCTTCCTCTTCCACGTCTTCCATCTCTGACACTTCCTTCATGTACGCCTGAGCAAGAAGTACCAGGGGCCATCCACATTCTATGGCTTTATTCACATATTTTCTCCAAGTTGATGTTGCATCAAGTGGGATTAACTCCCACAAATATCCGTGACATGCACGGCTGACCATACCCATAACATTCAGACCGTGTTGGTTTTGATCAAGCCGAAACAGCTTCATCAACCAGTTCCGTATTCCTGTCATTGTCTTTTCATTTGGTTTTGGCACTCCTTTACACACTGATTGAAATCCGGACAGATCAACACCATTTTCATTATAACCAATCTGCCCTTCCCCGTAATAAATTTGAAAATATAACTTGTCTGACATACCTGCCGAAACAGGACAATCGTTTATTTAACCAATCCTACCAATTATACGACCGCAATTATCTGATAATACTATAAATGTACGCTATTATCTGATAATACTGTAAATACGTACGCTACTATCTGTAATACTATAAATACATACGCTATTATCGGATAATACTATAAATACGTATGCTATTATTATTTAATTTATATGCACTACTAATTTCTATAATAATTCAAACTTACAATCTACATTTATTTGCTACTCTAAATTAAAAAAACCTACATTACAAGATTAAAAAATAATTACTAGCTATCTAAATATAAAAAACTATTGAATCTAAATCCAGCTATCTAAACTTTTTAAATCGAACTATAATACAAAACTACTTAAATCTAACTATAAATCTAACTATAAATACTAATATAAATCTAAATATAAAAACTAATATAAATCTAAATATAAAAACTATTTAAATTTAACAATAATCAAAATTTAGAAAATTACCTTTCTCACTTTCTTCTCCTTCCTTCCTTTTCTTCCTCCTCTTCTTTTTTCTCTTCCCTTCCCTTCCCTCCTTCCCTCTCCTCCTCTCCTTTTTCTCTCCCCCGACGCTCTTCTCTTTCTCTCACTCTACCCCGACCCTCCCTCCCTCTGCCTCAGGCGCGCGGTGGGGCGAGCCGCGGAGCGGCTTAAATAGGCAGAGCCAGTCGCCCGACCGTTGGGCGAGTGGGACCCGCAGTCGCCCGACGACGGGGCGAGTGGCCCCTGTCGCCCAACGGTCGGGCGACTGGGCCCCGCAGTCGCCCGACAACGGGGCGAGTGGTTCCTGTCGCCCAACCGTAGGGCGAGTGGGTCCTGTCGCCGGGCTATAGGGCGACTGGATTGCTGGGACCCGGCTCTGTCGCCCTTTGAACGGGCGATTAGGCCTAATCGCCCGTTGAAAGGGCGATTGGGATGCTACTTTTACAAATTTTTGAACGGC